>CM039647.1:13024723-13490617 GCA_022405125.1 Anthidium xuezhongi
AAATCTGGAACTTGGTTTCGCAAAGGGGTTCCCGAAAATTCCTGGAATTCGACGTCACTAAAATTCCAAGAAGCGGCACTATGCTACCTCCTACCACATCATGTTCTCCTGATACAAAACTTTATTTCCTAGCAAGCAGGATTCTGAAATATGCTTTCCGTAATTCCTGGAATTTCACGTCACTAAAATTCAAAGAAATAGCACGCCGAATACCTCCTGGCATATCATGTTCTCCTGATACAAAACTTTATTTTTCGAGCAAGCAAGATTCTGAAATTCGCTTTCGAAAATTCTTGGAATTTGACGTCACTAAAATTCCAAGAAATGGCACGCAGAATACCTCCTGGCACATCATGTTCTCCTGATACAAAACTTTATTTTTCGAGCAAGCAAGCTTCTGAAAGAGGTTTATTTAAATAAATGAACAAGCTCTGGATTATTTTTAATAAGCTGCATTTATTCAATAAACAATATGATTTATACATTGAGCTTTACAATACTTACTAAATTATTTATAACTAACATTTACAAATGTAATTTTGCGCATTATTTATACAACTTTAATTTATAATCGGATTTGTTATAGAATTTATACAACAGTACAAGTACTCTTATTTTTACTATGTGTTTAATATTACAAATTATAATAAATTATAAATTGTTTAATATTATATTTTAACTTATTTTTTTTATTATTACATACAACAGATATGCTTAATTACATTATTTTATCTTAAACTATAAATAATACAATACACTCATTCCTTACATCTATAATTACATACTATATTACACTTAATTTTAACACCCATCCAGTGGAGTAGATTTTTGATGACTGTCGTAGGTGTGAAGTTGCTGTTTTCCCGTCAAAGTTACAGGCAGTTCTCAATTCAATAAAAATATGCTCGAAAATAGTGATCCTTTCCTATTAAAACAGAAAAAAGATTAGGATAATAGAATAAATAGTTCCCGAGATAAAAATTCAAATATATAACCCATTTTCACGAAAACAGGCAAAATCACGAAATTTAAAGGCTTATATTTCTCAAAGGGTTTCGAAACGAGTAAAATGATTATTACAAAATTTAATTAGAATAAAATCTGAGACATCGTCACAAAAGTGATCAATTTGGCATAGAATTACCCATATATAAGTTTTCGAAATTCCATTTCATCATTTATTTGTAAAATTGAAAAAAAGAATCGTTGTCGATTGATGAAGCCTCGAATATAAAATACTTAATAAACCCTGGAACCACTGATTTTTTCTGATAGATCACCCCACCCTATCTGAAATTCGTGTCGGTTATTTTCCCGAATACAATAGGATGATCCGTCGTTAAAAAAGGGGAGAAAAGCAGGAAGACAAGCAGGAGAGCAAGATAAATTTGATAAATTTGAAAACTTGACAATGAAAAAACGACGAGCTGCTTCTTTGAACTTTTTAACATTCGATCTTTTAAATATTTCTCGAGCAAACTCGCTTCGAGGAGAGAGATTGTCCTCGATAAGCGCGCCGTGATCGACCCTTATGGTCGAACATAAATTACGTTTGGACGTTCAGTACCGAAAGATTCTTTTTTTTTTTCGGTATTTCACACGATTTCCAGTATGAAAAAAAAGGGGAAAGTTGGAGATAATTACGGAGGATAATTGAATAATTATTTACGCAATATAAGTCAGGAAGCGATAAACTGTCACTAAACGTCAGCTAATGAAAAAGGATGTTTACGAGGTAGTCGTCAAGTTTCGGCGTCAAAGTTTCTCGAATCTAATTCTTCTATAAATTTGAATACGTACAACGTGTCACCGATTGATAAATAAAATTATCAATTTATAACCATTGTGGAATAAAAATAAAAAGATAGTAGAGACAGATAAAATCGAATAAAAGAAATCACTTTTTGGGTACTTAAAGTAAAATATATCCGTCAATTAACCCTTCAGTTCATAATTCGATAGAATAGTCCGAATGAACATTTTTAAATGACAAATATAGCAACACGGATAAAGTTAAATACCACAGAACTAAAATTTGAAGAATAAAATTTTGGTATGTTTCGATAAAACAGATAATAGTGAAAGGGTTGATAAATGAGATATCTTAATTTCGTTAATAAATCATTTAAGGTATTTTACTTTCAAAAACGAAATTATATGTAATAAAATTTTTCTAAAAGAAATGGAATCGCTCCACTTTCGTAATCAAGTATTATCTGTTATTATAAATCAATCATATAGTTTATAATTATGACTTTCTTATCTAATAACTCGTTTTTATTATGTTGCAGGTACGTACTTCCTAGTTTCCTGTTATACGACTTGGTTATATTTGTGCGAGTACTTACTTCCTAATTAGTTCCAAAGTAGACATCGTAAGTCGTGGTATGCATGCAAACATATACATTCTTTTTTTTCAGTGAAATCAATTAAACAACAGAATGAAACATCTGAATGAGAATTTGATGTACACTACCGGTCAAAAGTATTGGACCATCTACCGATAAAAGTATAAAGTGAATTAATTGAGTACCAAATGAACGATATCAAATAATAATTTCATTAATTAGTGCCTTCCGCCAAATTGTATGAATAAAAAAATAATAAACGTAAAGTGCATATATTTAAAATTGCAAACAAAAGATTTTATCCACAGAATTTTTGAATAAGTTGGTTTCATACTTTTGACCGGTAGTGTATTAAAAACGTTCATTTAATGAATAAATACAGGCCCTAGTCAGTATATGAATGAAACCTAATCCTAACTGTTTAGTAAATATATTTATTAATAAATGCGTACGCTGACTTTTATTAGAATTTGTTCAAGATAATAAAATGATTGACGATAGCTTAAATTCTACCTAATCTTAATCTTAACAATATATTTATGTTCCAACTTTTATTATTCTTCAAATATATTTAAAAAAATTATACTTTCGATTAGGAAATGTATTATTTAGTAAAGTTTTTCATTTACATTGACTGGTAAATGTATGCATTTATTATAATCATTGTCGAAAGCTTTTGTTGCTTACATTAGTAATAATTTATTATCGTTATACTAATATAAAACAACTTAAGAATAGGAGACGTAGTTCAAGGTCCAGCACTCTTCTTAATTGATCCTTAATTACTATTTATTTTAAACTTAAAGTTTACCCTTTATTAATTTTAACGTAAAGATAACACTATTTTCTACTTATCCATTATATAAAAAAAGGGATGATAAATTAACTAAAATACACCACTGTCTATTTATCGTTTTCTTGTAAAACTATAAATCCATTCTCGACGGAATCGAATTTACCCCCGCCGCGGTATTCGCTGCTGAACGCGATAGAATATCCAACAAAAAAGAACCTCATTAACCTCTATAATTTTAATTAGAAACACTGGAAGTTATCATTTAAACGAAAGAATAATTAACAGAACTACGAAATCACTGCATCATTGTTGATGAGGGACGGAGGTTCAGAGAGAGGGGGAGGATGACGTTTAATTGGAATGTTCAACGGTAAGGAGAGTACCTAATTAGTCCCCGCTAATAACTACCGCATCTTATCGGGTGGGAGAGATAACGAGAAGGACTCGTCAGTATGAAAATGATCTTAAATCGTCGTTAAAACGAACAGGTAAAGTTATACGTTGACGAGACTCAGTCACGGAACCGCGTTTGTAGTTTCACAAGCTTCGCAGCTAATTAAGGGGGGAAGACATCTAACACGGAAGACGGCCGGGAGGGAGAGGGAGCGTTCATTGACATCGAACTTTATCTGCGTCGGAGTTGGCTCACTGATAACGACTCATCTGCATCACAAACGGACGAGTTTCCACGCTGATAATGACTTCGGTATCCCGAATAACGAGAAGAAAAAAGAAACGAAAAATTTAAATATCCCCCTTTCGTTCGATTATGGGTGTTGACTGGTGGGATCGTTTTCTTTGTCCTAATAATATTTCTACCGGCCACGAACGGTGCAACCATGAATATTCCCTAGGTAGGGTCGTTTCATTTACATTATTAACGACGCACGCGCTCGTTCGCCTCCCGATTGCTCGATTTCCATTCATTTATGCGCCACTTTTCTCTCGATTAATATAGAAGCTATAAAACTGAATACTACACTCTTAATTTCGGTGTACGCTAATCATTTCTAGCATTTTCTTTACTTCGATGTCCCTTAACGAATTATTTCTGCTGTTCTATTAATTAGCAGAGTACTGATAAAAACATAGATTTTGTGATATTCTTAATGATAAAAGGTATTTCAGTTAATTATATCAGTAGTTAAACCTTCCACCTACTTATATATCTATCTTGAGATATATTTATTAACAAAAATATTATTCGTTTATTTAATTTCTTGATGAAGATTTTAAATAATTCAAAAGCCTTATATTCCACAATATTTTAAACATTGATTATTAAATCACAGTAAATTCACTTACTTCGTATTCACGATAAATTCCATTAAAATTTAATTATTTTAAAATTGCCCCTTAGAGAATTGTTTGAAAACTGATAGATATTTAAGAAATTCAATTAAATTTCAATTTCAACGTCCTTGGTGCGATACACTCATTCGCGAAGACAAACGGTACCGTTAACTCGCGATTCTTCGGCTTTGAACCAGAAGAGGTGATCGCAAAGCGGTCAAGGTCATCAGGGTCTTGACGCGAGGGCAAATTTCATGGGCAGATGGCTGATTGAAAGATTCTTTCACCCACGCGTCTTCCGACCGGGATGATACACGCAATCTCGGGTAATGAGCCGGCAATTTAATAAAATTGCGTGTAGCAAACAGGTAGAAATTTCAATTGCTATCGTACATAGCAATTTGCTGCACTGAAAATCGGAAATTAATCAAGTTTTAAGCGATTGATAAGGCGGTTTATTCTGTACGCTTCAGTGAGCGAGGCAGAGCCTAGAGTGGGTTGATTAATCTTCAGAAAACGAGTAAAAGACATAGAATATAATTTATTTTACAAGGGATCTCGTTTTCGGTAAAATCAAATTTGAAAATCTTCAAAGTATTTGTAGAAAAATTACAAGGAACATAAATTTAATCATTTTTTTTATTGGTTTAGTAATTATTATTTTAGTACATTTAATTATAATTTTTAAGAAGAACGCAGAAATTATGGAATACTATATTCTTAGAAATATTAAATTACCTTACATAGCATAAACGTTTCAATGATACCTTTTCTTATTATTGAAATTAAGAGAGATTCAACGAAATGAAAACAAAAACTAAGAAAAAATGATGTTCTTTCGTTCTACATTTTATGAAGTTGCAAATTAGTAAAATGGAATAATAAGATACGGTTTATAATTCATTAACATTCAATTGGTGCGACAAGAACTATCGATAAGAGAAGGTTTGATTGAGGCTGGCTGTAAAATGATCCAATTATACAACCATCACGGTAAAATAAAGCAGAATTTTATCAACAAAAAAGGACCCCCTCCGTAAAAAAGGCTACGAATGAATCTTGAACTATAAAAGCTGGAGACGAAACGAAAAAAACTTTATACGCGCACGGGTTGAGATACCTGTCATCACCATTCACACGTTTATTATGAACTGAAACTTTTCGCAAGAAGTACACACTGAAAGAGATAAATTGGACTTTAGTGCGATTCAAATTTCAAAGATTATTCATTTTTTATTATGTAGAGGATTTTAATTACAATCTGCAATTCTCGATTTACGTACACTGGGATACAATAATACAAAATTATATGATTTTTTAAATGTAAAAATATCTAGCTAATTAACAATTAGAATCTAAATAAAGTGTTTTACAGTTTTCTATAAGAAATTCTTTGTTCTAAACTGTATTAAGTCATATGTATTAAACTTACTATATGTATAGAAAGATACTTCGACTAAAGCGGAAGATGAAAATGACAAATTTTCCAAAAGAAAATACTATAATTTAAAATGCAATTACCGTCGTTTCAAAATTATTCAGTTTTCAAAATAGTTTCATACTATAGTATGTCCTTAGAAAGCAAGCCTACGCTTATTCATAGAACTTCAGTGACAATATTACTCAATTTCCCACGGAACAGCCAGGCGGATAGCAAAGTTACCTCTTTATTTATCAACAGTTACCCGACATGTCTCGTCGAATCGTGTTTGTAAATCATTCGCAGAGCTAGCCTGTCCCTGTTGATGGTCATTATAATCGAAAGACTTAATCATGCTAGTCGCGTATGTAGGCTGTATGTACATTAAGGCCCCGTATTTACCCGCGCAATCCGATGCACGTGCACGACAATGAAGCACCTTAAGGTACCCGTTCACCGACGTTCAATCAGAAACTTTGTTCAGATTATTTTCTAACAACTCAAAAATACTTGGTTACAAAGTATCTGACGTTTTTGCAAAGGAAATTGTTGCTCAGAATCGTTTCAGTTACTCTCCATTTTCGGTTCTCACACTATGTCTGGGACACCCTGTATACCATCGCAGATAAGATAATATAGCATTGGAAATAATTGTTTTCTTTAAATTATGTTTAAAAGTCAAATAAATTAGTTATATTTCAGTTAACAGTTTAAAAAATTAAAGAATCATACTTTGAATTAGCAAAGATTTGACTTCATCGAACGAGAATTAATTGGCAATTTATTTTTAAATTTGTCACCAAGAAACTGATTACTTCGAGATTCATCGTAGGGATTTTTTGATTAATTAACAATTTCTCTTTTATTATTAATTAATATTTTTTAATTTTCCTATGATATTCCCTAGATTTTGATACATAGTATTGGAAACTTTTTGATTTCTTGTTTTATGACCATCCCTTAAAAATTCACAAACCTATTTAAAAATATTTAATTTAATTTTGACTTATATCAAAATCCATCATCTAATTCGAGGGTGTTTTTATATTTTGTAAACTATTCGCAAAAACCTATGAAGACACACCTTAAGAAGAACCTGTTGCTCGCAGCGTGGCAGGCAAGAACTGATCCTCTTCTGGTTGGATCGAGCCGTAAAATATACGAGATTACGTGATTTCGATGGCGACGCGATCCCATCTTTGTAACTAAGTTTTGGAATTTAATTCAGCGCGATCTAATCGAGAGCTTCATTATTTTTCTTTCGCCAACGGGTAATTGTAAAACGAGCTTAGTCGCGTAATAAGCAACGATAAAACGAGCCCTCATATAATATTTCGATCGCGATAAACGAAATGTTGCAAGGAGAATGCGATGCTGCGTCCGCGCTTCAAAGTGTTCTGCGCTTTTAATGGGAAATCTTAGATTTAGTTGAATTAAATGCCTCGGTTAACGCACGAAACCATGAAGGATAAGACGGCTAACTATACGATGTAATCCTTTAATAATAACCCTTTAGAAGGGAAATACGTTTTTTTCAATGTTACGGCCAAGGTACCGGATCGTTCATAAATTTCAAAATGTTCCGAGATGCTTATCAAAGTGTTTATTACGTTATTCGATCACTTGGCAAGTGTTTGAGATTTTTTAATAATGAAAATACAAAGTTGGTAATTCGAGGATTACCAAGCAATGAACCTAAATAAGATTCGGAGTCGGTTAAATAGGACGAGTATTTGGTTTGGTAATTACTAACGAATAATATTAGCAATATTAGACGAGGTAATACGAGACGAATAATAAAATTCCCTTCCATTACATCGCCATTTTCTCTAGAAGTGTGCATACTGTGTTATTTATTATATTATAGGCAGACAATTTACAGTAATGATACAAATACTTTAATTAATTCAAGCGGACAAATAATTATTCCACACCCATGAAGTTGCGTGTACATTAAAATAATGTATTCAGGTATACAACAAAATTTTATTTGAATTAACTTCAAAATGGCGGAGCTGTCGCACAAAGTTGCATTATTATATTGAGAACATATGTAGTTTGAATATGTCATCAGCGAAAATTTAAAAAATGCAAATTTTAAAAAATTTTTGGGAAAACATTCTACAAATGTAACTCTATCGTTAAAAAAAAAACGATTTTTTGAAGGTCCTAATTGTATAAGCACCTTTAAAAATGAAAACAATTTGATTAACACTGGACTACCAAATATAGATTGACGTCGGTGTCTCTAGTGTTAAGTATGAGTCAACTGTAATAGAATCATAATTTTGTTTAACAATATTCAGTGCCACATGGCTGTCTAAAAAATTAGTATCACAGCGACCCTTGTACCACTAGCAGCCTAAATAAATGATCATTCTTTTAACTAATTGTTTTCCCTTTCACGCAGAGTCCTACACGATTAACTTTTATTAACAATATATGCGAAAATTGATATTATAAAATACAAAAATTGTTCTAATTGTAAATTAGATTTAAGATATTAGAACTGGACATTTTTAGACGTGAACAAATGCTCATAATTCAATGGCACCGAAAGAATAAAAATCGATGGTGGGAATCGAATAAATTCACTATTGCAATACGAAAGTACCACTTCATGGAATTCCAATATTATTTATAAAAGGTTTTCGAGTCGAAACGGTTTTTGGATACGAGCGTACATAACTCAATGGCACCGATAGCCGTGGAATTAAGAGAGATTTGCACGTCGAACAGATCGCCTCGCGATTATTCCCGCGGAAACACGAGAGATTTATGACGATTGGACACTTCTCATTCGAGCATTTTACAAAATCCTTGGCAATTCGTCAAGCTTAGAAACTGCCTTTTCCGTGTCGCAATTAGAAGGTTGAATAATGAATCACCAGATTATGGTAGCCCCGGTACTGGATGATTAACGAGGGAACGAACTGACGAACGGATCCAGCTGAAAAAGGGTGTATATCCCGGCGTTGATCGTCTTACCGTGAAATTTTCATCGAAAATACACGCGTGTGAAATTCCGTTTGAAACTTTGCCGTGAGAAGATGTCGGGGGAAATGGTGAATAACGGTGATAGGGGGATTTATTGGGACCCGCAGACCCCGTGCTTTGAATAGAACCTATTTTAAATCCGCGAAAAACACCTCGTTCGTGTGTCTGAGGAATGAATTGCTTCGCGGGACGGCAATGATTTTCTTGAAGGAACAAGTTTATCTTGTTGAAAAGCGATTACGTTGGTGAAAGTGGATAATTTATCGTTTCCACGGGTGGCATTCGGTTGGGAAAGATTTTCTTCGATTACTGAAGAGATAAGTATTGTGATTGGATAATATTAATGATATATCATTACTTCGAGACGATTAGGATTTAGCCGGTTAATATTATTGATTGGTACAATGATTTGTTAATAAGATATCGCGGTTTTTTAATTCATGAACTTATTTATGGTCACGTTAACTTAACACATGTGGGTGACACTTGAATTTCCATTAAATACTGTCACCTATATTATTAGGAACTCTTTTGTTTATTTGGTTTAAAATATTCCTATACATACTTGAAACTCTAAATAATAAAAATAACAAAACAAAATTCATTACGTATAGAAGATTAATCCTTAACACTTTGACTGCCACGTTGCAGCTACTAAAAATTCCATTTCATAGTAATTTATTTTTGACAATTTTTATATTCTATTTCCACAATATTTTTTTATTTCTATTACCTACAATTTCTAATATCCAATGAGAGAACTTTCAACAAAATAAATCAGAGAATTCCTAATAATGTGAATAATAGTTTCTAATGGAAATTAATTATCACCCATATATAGGTGACATGGCAGTCAAAGTGTTAAACATACAGTTTTTTTAGAATTATCACACGAAACTTAAAAGCTTATACCTAAAAGAACCCCTACAAAAACTGAAATGTCGTCACTTTAAGGATCAAGATAAAAGAAAATTTGATTTGCCCACTAGATATATATAAAAAAAGAGAGATTGAATGGATACCCAAGTACCTGGTTATTGATACAAGGATTAAGGGATTAATTTCTAAAAGAAACATATCGGTCCATCGAATACCCAGCCAAAAATAGTTCGTCCTTACGACAAGGGTAAGAGCAACAATCAGCCTGTTGTTGATGGATTAAAAAATTCGACGTATGTAGGCCAAGGAAAACCGATATCCGTGAAAAGGAGAGCGCACGAGGGGTGAAGCTTTTTTCCTGACCGTTTGACGGTGCTTATTTAGCTCGCACCACGTTTTTTTCTTCTCCCTTCGTCCTTTGGTCGGCTCTGTTTCGTCCATTGTCTCTCCGGTTAACGACCGTTTACACGAGCAACGATCCGACCGATTGGACGTCTATTGTTGCGGTTTTCCTGGCGGTATTATTGCTCGTGCCGCATCTGTCGGCATCGTGTCGTTCGGGGAACAGCTGGGCCGGTCTCGAGTTTCCATTTTGCACGTTTGCGCCACCGCCGTGGCCTTCCGAGGAAGCCGCAAACCCAGAGGGACCGGAGTCGGGGATTAGGGAAGAGGTCGAGGATGAAATTATTTTCGGGACACGGGTTTGTTTCTCGGCTCGGGAGCCGGTCGAAGCTTTGTCGTGTCGCGAATTGTTGGGGCGGAAAGGTGCGTCGAGGGTTGTAGTTCTTGGCGGGAACTGTGGCTCTTGGGTTTCGAGTTTGAACGGTCTTTCTTCCGTTAGCAAATTATAGTCGAAGTTCTTTTTGATATTTTTTGATTGCCCAGTTCCTGGGGTTAGCTTACATGCGGAAAACTATGTTAGGAAGCGAGAGCAATAATGATAACTTTTATTTTATCTTATAACAGAAATGTCTCTCCCTCTTTCCACGTTTTTCCAACGCTTCCCTCTTACAAGGGAAGGTTCTTTAATCAATTATATCTTTAAAGCCAAGCACCTACAGCTAATATTTCACATATATCATCAGAAATGTGTATTCTATCACCCTACAAAACCGCGTTAAAATCGGAGTGGTACAATTGGGGTCATTCCCTTGTCAATGACATCGACTGCGGAAAAATTTTACCAGTCAGGCCCACTGTCACAAAATTTATAAAGGGTGATTTATTAATTATTTACGCATATCAACAAGGGTTAAAACATCGAAGAGCGACGAGTTTATGGTGTGGGCAGAAAAAGGGACACAAAATGTGAATAGTTAGTGAGTAATACGACAGGAACCGAGTTAGACGGTCTTCAAATAAATTATTTTGTTTTTTTATCCTTTGATTTTAAAGTTTTGTTCCCTTACCCGGGTCAATTAATCCGTTTCTGATTTAACAGATATATTAACTCAGAAATGAAATTCAGGGTTAATTGAATTGGCCTTGGGAGTATGATTAAAAAGTCGGACTTTTTCAGTCGTATCGCTTACAAAGGTCCTTTTGTGCACTTGTACGAACGTTCGGAACTGTTTAAGAAATGGATTGGCGCAATTTCACCGGGTCCCATCCGCGTAATCGAAAACAAAACCGGTCCGCTCTGCATGGTTCCCAATAAATGCCGAATTCCCCGGTCCCTCGAGCGGGAACCGCAACAAAAATATTAAGAATCGTTGCTTTATTACGTCGAAAGTGATTCCTTGCCTTTAGAAAAAAGCACGTGCTTCTTAACGAGGTACCTCGGACGGAGGAACACGAGGGTAACCCACATTTTTTGCGACGCTGTTCGAACTTCAATACAAGGACTTACAAATTCCCGAAACTGGTGCTAATTAGACGGACAACTTTTTTCAAATCCATATTAGTTTTTTCTCGAGTTGTGATTGTATGTGGCGATGAAAAATGAGTTGCTGACAGTCTACAGAGTGAATTGATAAATGGTATTATTTAAGGTACCTCTTTATTGAAATAAAATTTATTGCTTTTCAAAGCAATAAAATGAATTTTTGAATTATACTATCATATATTCATAAAAAATGTTTTATATTGTATTTTTATCAATAAAAGTGTTCTAAATTTTGTTATTGCCAAACTGATAAGAATGTACACAATCCTCATATTTTAATAATTTTTACAAATTATATTAAATCATTTATCTCATTGCTTCAGAAACGAGTCAGGCACGTCACAATAATTAATTTCTTTCTTTTATATTAATGTCTTAAATTTATTGCACACTTCAACAACTTTTGAATCTGCTAAAAGTGTAAAAGTAAAAGAAAGCAATGAAAAATGATCAAGAATCTAATATAAATCTCAAGCTGAAATAAAGAATAATAAGGAAATTCTTGAAAGTTCATTCAAACGTCGAAAATGATATTCGTAATCATTGATCATGTTCAATGACTTAACAATGGATGATTGATTGACGTTCGTAACGATTAATAAATCTCAGTGGCTGGTTAACGTTCAACAAATTACTACCTGACAATTCAAAGTGGGTGTCAAGTTTCTCTTGGGTGTTAATTGAAAGTGAAATCACAAACGTTTCGATTACACCTACATAAATCAAGCAAACGATCCTACGACAATGCATAGCGGTGACAACACTTTGTCACCAGATTACTGATTTATTCGTGATGTGGTGTCCATTCTTTTCCTTTGACAAAACAAATATTTGAGAAGGAAATTAAAAATAAAAAAAAAACTACATTTCGTATTTAATTAAAGCAAAGGGTATTAAATTCTCCAGAATAAAAAAATCATGCAATTTTGTTCAGACTTTTAATGTGTTGTCCATAGAAAGGATTAAATCACTTGGAACAAACGCTTCGTTCATCATCCGTACAAACAATTAATTATCTAGGCTTAACTAATCGTGACCTTACGAGTACACAAAGTCCGATCTAATTGGCTATCCATGCTACGGGTTAATTAGCGATTCGTAAAAAATCCGACCGGCGCAAATTGTGATTAAACGGGCCTTGTCACGAGGACCTTTGTCGCATCGTCGCGCTCACCGATACTAGATTGTTAATTGCCCGAGCGAAATTCATTATCGATTCCCATTTACATTTCGCTGATTTATCGAACAACGTCTTGCCCTTGCTCCGTGCCGATACACAACGATGCAAAAAGCCACATATCTGCAAACCCGTTTTTCTCGCAACAATTTTGCAACTGCCGATACATCAAAAGGACGAAAATATCCGCAAAATAAAATACTATTTCTATTCGGTGCGTTTGCTACCCGGAACGGAAATAAATACAAAGAACTTTCTTCGCTTTCTATCTTTTTTTTCTTGCAACAATCCTAATAAGAAACGTGATATGTTTACGAGTGAGATATAAAACGAGATACCAGTTTTATCGAAGGTATGCAGAAGTTTATTAAAGCGCGTTGAACGGGGGACAATGCGTTCTTAGCGCCTTCGATATCCTCTATAAACTATTCATTTTTTGTTTCGATGGGGATAAAAGTTAAACTCTGTTAGATAATCTAAATGATAATTCAATATGTCAACAAGGTACATTGATTTTAGATTTTATTAACGCTAGAATTACCGACGTTCAATCAATGCTTTCTTTTAAATTAAAAATAGAATAGGAAATTGAATATAAATTATAATACAGAATGATTCTTTATCTTAATAAAAATAAGCGTCGCGATAAATTTTGTAATATAAAATAAGAAATATGGAACTAGTCATTTTGACCCCTTTGGTAATTGTAGTGTTAAAAATACTAAAACAAGGTATTTGAAGGAAGGTATTGAATTTACTATTCGTAAGTGTAATATGATACAGATTATCATATAAATAATAAATGCTTCCTTTATAATAATTATAGTTGGAGAACCAAAGAATTTTTGTACGAACTCAATAGTTTCAATGTAATTTAGATAAAATTTTAGTAA
Organism: Anthidium xuezhongi; assembly: GCA_022405125.1. Lineage (NCBI taxonomy): Eukaryota > Metazoa > Arthropoda > Insecta > Hymenoptera > Megachilidae > Anthidium > Anthidium xuezhongi. The sequence goes on from CM039647.1 coordinate 13,038,412, forward strand.
TTCTATGTTAATTTTAATAGAACGTGATTAGAATAAACGTAGCAATAAATTTAATGGTAATTTTCTAAAAAATTGCCTAAAAATAATCTTTTCAAATTCGAATGAGCTTAAGTATCAATTACAATCGTCATCTATTAACAAAAATTGTCAAATAACTTCTTTTAACAGTTCAATAAACAGTTGATAATATAGAAATTCTTATATAAATTACAGGAATTAAATTACTTGAAATTCAATTAACACTTGATCTAAATCAAAATCATTTTCAACTTACTTAACGTTTCCTTTCAACTTACATTACTCCAGATTTTGTACGATTTTTTATAGACATCGGTTTTAACCACAAATCGAAGGTAAACACGAACCATTCCGTTTATTATGAAAGGTACAGAACATTGAAAACCGTATAAAGATTCGTTTAACCGAAGGTACCGGTATTAATACGGAAAATATGAATAAACCAGTTATAATAGAATAACAAGAACCGGGAACACGTATTCCCATGGCCCTGGGAAAGAGGTTAAACATATTCCTAATTGAAAGAAAACACGTCATAACGGCAAATATAAGAGCCCCATTGAACGGTTTCTCGATCGAGGCGTAAATTTCAAGATAGATCGAGAACGATGGCGAACGAGGGGTAGTCAATAGCCGGCTTTCCAGGAATGGTGAACAAAAAGACGAGAAAGAAATGGCTCTATCGAGTTGGTTACCTCTTGTATGCATCGCTATTTCAATGTCATTATTGCTTCGAACTTGTTTCTACGTTTTTATGGCCTGAGACCACCTCGGCTAAGCAATAGCTCGTTTCTTCTGGTTTTATGATCCTTCGATGACTATCGACCCGTACCTTATATACCTGAACCTGTTCACTGGAATATGGCTGGAAACAAGACAACGCCTTCGAATGATCGCGGGGTTGAACGATTATCGGTTATTTTATCTCGCCAACAGCATTGTTACCACCGCATTCTTGCACCGTCCTACCATTTTTTTCACATCCCCTACTATACGATCGATCGTCGCATCTTTAAATCAACAATCCTCGTATTTTATTGGTTTTCGTACAATACCTGTCTCGGGGACGACTATCGTAGGAAGATGGATCTAGTTTTCGGTTACGATCGATTAAAGTCACTGTTATAGCCGATGGTCATTAGTTATGGGTCGTGCAACACAAGGTGGATACGTTGAAGAGGTTTTTACGCTGACACTTTCTTTAATGTTCAATTTTAATTGGCGAAGAGACTCATAACAGGAAGATTTGATGATTAATAAAAGCTGCGAATACACTGTTGTTTGCACGGTTCTGCTTCGGTAAAATTACATGATTTTATCATTTACGTTCTTTATAATTACTTTTGCGAAGGAAAATCAAAGATTTATGGCGAGTTGTAAATTCACATAGGTTTCCCGTGTCAATTATTTCGATGGTTTATTAAAAATTTTACACGCAACAGCTGGAGAGATTTTGTGTCAACTTGGTAATTAAATTATTACTTTGTACGCGTTTGAATTCATGAATAGCTTATGTGGCACAGACGAGATGAATCACCCTTTATACGACATTATAAATATGCAAATAGCGAAAAATGAAAAATTTTGTAGCCGTGTTGCTTTTCTTTCGAAGTAGCGGTACGTTCTATTGAATCGTGCAACCTCATTATCATCCTCCATCCTTCACGCGATGTGTCATCCATTCTTATCCGTCAAAAATTGAATCTTTACATTGCAAATTCGCGAACGATCAGGCAGGAGGTCAAGCAGTTGTCTTTTATCAATAAACGTGATGAACCTATTGAAATCAACCACTGTTTCAACAGCCCCACCCATAGCCCATCAGTCTCTAATCAAACGCATTCAGCTGGCCAGATTAGCTGGCTTATCTATCAGCCGCTAGGATGCGCATTAAAACGTCTCTGTCTCGAGGCGTTGTGGGACCGTTAAGACGGTCTTCGATCCCGACAAAGACATCAGCCGAGGAAAAGACGGGAGGCGTGAGCGCAGCAACACGCCCTAACTGTTTTCTCGGTCGTGTTCGGCCGAGGCGCCAGCAATCCCGATGCCATTGTGAAGTGTCAGCAAGTCGTGGCACGTGGGCAACCGGTGCTTTACGACGTGTCACGTTAACAAGCGTTTTGAGCCTTCGTCGAAAACAATAAATATCACCGCAGAACCTTCTGCGCCTCCCCTCGCGGACCAATCAAGCCGTTACGTTATGCGTATTCCGACGCGGGAACAATGAAGAAACGAGCATCGGCTTGAAAGAGCTCGTTGCCGTCTTTTGTTGCTCAGCTCGCCTAGTCAATCTACGAACGGGAAGATAGCGCGGTTCGCTATCGTTGATGGTACGCCCGTTCAGAGGCTGTTAGACGAACACGCAAACGCGTTAGGCTGATTCGCGTCAGGTTGTAATGTGGCTGTTAACCTTTCGAGGCGTTCCACGGTAGCCGCGAAACGGTAGCTGAATATAACTTGATTTATGGACCGTTCGATGCCAATTCTGATGGTTGTGACGGGCAATGGCGGGCTCGGAATCGAGCGTGGGCTTTAACGTTTTGCAAGCCTAGAGTCCGTTCGATCGCGGTTCGATTAGCGCCTACGCGAAATTAATTTAGCCCCTTGCCGTGTCTTTTTTCCACAGGTGCGTCAGACAAAGAAATGTTGCAATGTTAAAACAGAGAATGAAAAATTTACATTTAACGTCACGAGTCTGACTCGTCAAAGTATGGCAAGGGGTTAACGCGTTGACTGCCATGGTGGTAACTGGTGACCGTCGCTTCAAATTTGATAGAATTAAATAATTAATAATAGAAAAGACGAAATAAACCATGGATTAACACGTGGCAGTCAACGTGTTAATAATTTTCCTAGCGAATGATATTATCTCGAAGCCATTTAGAAAACCAAACTAATTTGGAACCCAAAAACTACGTATCGTATTAAAGAATTAACCCCATTGGCGATCATAAGCCTCGCTATTCTCGTATTTGAAATTTATTAGACAATTTATCTAACCCATCATTTTACTTCTTTATTGAACCAGCCAACACTCTTTCGAATAAATACCAACCTAAATACGAGGGCCATTCATTAAGTAACGGGACAAACTAACATAGCTCTTAAACGGTCAGCTGTTTGACAAGATTTTCAGTCAGTTGAAAATGTCAAGTCCGATTGAGAGTTGCACTGCGGAAGAACAACATGCTGTGATTAGATTTTTAATCGCAGAAGGTGTTGATGGTAGTGAGATCTACGCGAGGATGTTAAAAGTATGCGGGAATAAGTGTTTGAACCGTTCGAACATTTACAAGTGGGTAGAACAGTTTAAAAATGGCCGCGAAAGTGGACGACCGGTGTAAATGTGGCTCTGACAGCAACCGAAAGAATTTATACTGGGGCCGTAAGAAAATATTTATAAGTGCTGGAGGGAATTATGTTGAAAAGTAGCCAAAATATTGTACTAATTGAATAAACACTTTTTGAGCTATGCCAATTTGTCTCGTTACTTATTGAATAGCCCTCGTTCAAAATTCTTAAGTAATTCCTAAGTACGAAGATGAGTGATGTTTATGGTATTCGTCAGTTTCCACCGCAGCTGTCAGACGTTAACTGCCACAGTGGAAATGGACTATCTATCATTTGCAAGAAGACAGCAAGGAAGTATATATTTTCTGCGAAATGCATGAAAAGCATTGCGCGTTGGCTCTTCAGCATTTCGAAGATTAAGTACCTTCATCCAGGCTTTAAACCGGGTAACATTTTCATCAAAAACGTCTGGAAAGCAGTCGAAAGGAGCAGCAAAGAATTCGTCGAAAACGAGTTCCACCCACGCGGGCAATTAGACACGCGCGAATTAACCTCCCCTCCCGGTCGTGACGGAAATAATGTATCGAGTGGTAGGTGGCGAACGCGTGTGGTCGTGCGCGTCGTAAAATAAAGAAGAAATCCGGGAACGCGGTTGATAGAGGGCCGTGGTTGTCCCGTTGAATCCACCAACGATCCATACATCATTTCACGGGCCCTTCTCCGCGAAACGTCCCGGGCTGAAACTCGTGTACCACCGAGCGGATAAGGGGCACGAGGCGCGCCGTTTTATTCATAAATCAGACAGAGAAAGGGGATAGAGAGAGTGGAGGGCACAAAAGATCGGCGTAACCGTGGCAAATCGTGACCATCGATTATTCCGATAATGTCATAATCCAGCCGGACCGGTCGAAAGTGTTTTGCACCGCGGAGAAATTTGTGGCCACCCTCGCCACGATTATTTTTATAGGGACCAGACGGATACCGGCCGAGAGCTTGATCGTCGAAAGCGAAATCGAGACGAGGGCCGGCCGGTGCGAATTTGCCACGGACCTGTTCGTGTTTTTGGAGGATAGGAGGCGGAGGGACGAAGCGTTCTCGATTCTGATAACCCGATGCTTTCTTTGGCGAGAATTATAAGGCCACGTTGATAGGCAAACGAGGCTTGAACATTTGGACGGTGCATTTTGTTTTGTAAGAACGTGCCAGAATGATATACTGGATCTAACATTAGACCGATGATTTAATTAGAATTCGTTTCGTAAAAGCGTGTTAATATCTTCGCAAAAATGAATACACTGTTGACAGGTAATTTTAATAAATGACAGGTAAACTTTAATAAATGCCATTTAATATTTAACGCGCATCACGGGTTTACTCGTTAATCTGGATCGAAGGAATATTTAAAACGTTAATACGCTGGTAATTAATTCAAAATTAATCATTAATCGCTTTGACCCACTTCTCAAAAAGGTTCGCCATTACTGTTCTAGAACATCTATAATATCATATTAAATGTTCTACACATTATCCAAAGGTGCGTATATTGTTCAGCCTACACGTATACTTTATTTGAAAATATTATGATATCGAATGATCTCTGGCCGATCCAGTTTTTCCGCGTGCATGATTTATAGGATCGACTATCTGTCACGCTGTGGTCATCTCTTTCCCTTCTTTATCCTCGCCGGCTTTAAGGAACATTCCTATCTAATGCGAATCACGGATACAGTTAACTGTAAACGACTTCTCCGTAGGCTGGATAAACAGCGAGTAAGCGTTCCGGTGCACACGCTTATTACAGATTTTTAATGAACACGGCGTTTAAGTAAATTATAAGCAGTTACACGGCTTCCGTCGAAAATGTCTTATTTTATCGGCTATTAATCCGATGGGTCGTCTTTTTTCACGTGCCAACTTCACGATGTAACCAACCATTCGCGAAATACAAATATACCGTTGGGCTCTGATCCTCACATCCTCCATCCTATCCTTTTGTATATAAACACTTGAAAAAGCAAAATGTGAACGAAAACGATCCCGCGAGTCCTGTTCAGGAGACTCGATTCAAGGTAACAAAGTAACAAACGATAGAAAAATTTTGTTCGACATTCTACGTTTTCTTTAAAATTACTAATGAAAGTGATAATTCTTTATCTTTATACATTTTGACAAAAGTACTTTCTTGAATAAGTGGTTTCTACGTTAATTAGGGTGCAATGATATTCTTAAAGATATAGTTTAACCAAATTAATTTTCTATAGGGTTTTTAAAATTAGCTCATAATTGCGAAAAATTGTTACATTTATAGCCACTGAACAAATCTAAAAATTTTCATTAAGCGATGACAGATGTATCTGTTTTTAGATTTCTGAGGATGATACGTATTCTCTTAAATATACTTGGGTCTTGATTTTTATAAAAGGAACGCGCGACTCGATCCATCATTACTCGAGTAATCAAAACAGGTATCGTTTGACTGGTATTACACTACTCAATCATTTTGAGTTTTTGGCTGTGTCAGAGATGTGCAACGCGGCACGATACATTGTAACCCGAACAAATCAAGGTGATATCACAAACATGATGATTTAATACGTCGAATGTAGAATGGTCCATCAATAACCGATATCGCAAACTGAATATAATCGAACAATTAAATGAAATTAACAATTAAATGAAAACACTAAAACTTCCAGAAGGGTTAAAATGATTTATTACTTCGGAGCAATTTATTATTTGAAATTGCAAAATTTATTAAAACAAGATTTATTTCGTTTTCCAATTAAAATGTCACACGTGTATTCAAGTGACTTGAATTTTTATTTCCATACTCTTTCCAGTATATCAAAATGTTTGTTAGGATAATTGAGCTAAGAAAGATGGTACAGTTCGAACAACCGTATTTCTGATCTGTGATAAAGAAACTTTGTACCGACAAGCAAGCAGCAAACGTGTTAATGAATCAATCGTTAAAAAATTAATTCCTTTTGAAAGGCTTAAAGAAACACGAGTTGTTATCGCTCTGATCTGTTACATTTACAATGTATCACATAATTTTAAGAGATCGCCTCTCCCCGGACCTCGCAATAAACGTTGATGTGCAGGGGTTGCACGAGGGACCACCGTATCGCAATTAACGAGACACCGTGCGATTTAATCTTAACGTTAAATTCGTACTCGAGCAAACCGCATTATCGTGGACCACGCTCGTAAAATCAAACACGAGCAATTACTCTGTCAGATGCAGAGTGCCGCGTTGACTTGCTAATTAATGGAGAAACCAGAGGAACGTTGATCATCGCGGCCAATTCATCAAAATCCTTCTTGGCTGCAATAGCCCGTCGAAGCAATTTTCAATTTGGCCCAGCCATTGGGATTATTGACATTTTTTTTTTTCTATAAAAGAATCCTGATAAATGTCTTGTCGAATAAGAATTACGAATGAACTTTCGATATACGTTATTTGATTAATCGTACCTGAACGATACAGAATGGAAAATAATAATGATAGGGTTTGTGAAAGGAAAATCAAATTTAGAAATAAGATAAAATAAAATAGTGTATTATTCAAAGTTTTTAACAAGCTGTACCTCCTAAATGGCTGGGAATAGCAGAATGGCATCAGATGATGCATAATATGCAATTAAATTTAATGCACCTTCGTGCTAACACGCTTATACCCTAAAGTTATTCGTTTGGAAGTTATCGAAGTTAAAACTTCTCTGAATTATTTCGGTCTCTCGATAAATATTCTGGAGTACTTACGTTACGAAGACGAACGTGGGGGTTGATGCTGATTGGGATGTCTCTCGATACAGCCTTGCAGCCTCAGCACCATTTTGATCGCACTTGTTAAACAAAATGAACACATCAACTCGATCACTATTCGTAAATGTCACGATTTCGATACACTGGGTGGACAGACCGTCGCGCACGGGGGGTGAATAACTACTGATAGACATCTTAATCTTACGGTGACTGGTAACAGCGGCCACTTCGTGTTTATAAACATTGTAATGACACATCACGTAAGCATTCCAGAACACTTACCGAGAGATCGAAATAATGCAAAGAAGTTTTAGCTTCAATAACTTACAAATGAATACGTTTAAGACATAAGAATGTTAGCACTTTAATTTTCTTTTTCATTGCGTATTATGCAATGTACAGCCTGTTCCAGTTGCGTGGGACACCCTGTATATTTCCTATTTCATATGGTATATACCTATGTTAATAATATAACATGTTTGTTCCAAATTTTTTTAAAACGGTTTCTAAGGTTTCTTAAAAGTTTCTTTTCTTAACTTTTAATATTCAAATATTGAATATTGAAATCGAAGTGGACGAGATAACATTTTCGAAAACTTTAACAAAATTATTAGCTTGGAAATTAAATCTGTAACATATCAGTTTTATACGAAAGAGTGTTACAAATTAAATTAGTATTCAAAGAGTTAATAACTACGTATGTAAACGATACGTGACATATCAAAAGTATATTTGCGATTGATGAATGTATTAATCAGCGAATAAGCAAAATGAAATATAATCAAGAGAATGAATACATATGTATTTAAATTGAGTCTTTTCGGTAAAAACTGCAATATAATCGATGGGATTTATTTGAAACAAAAGTTTGATTATTAGAAAGTGAAGTTAATTATAGCGTACGAAATGATTCAATTTTTCTCCCGCTTACGTTTGACAAAGAGATATGGCACTTTTTGATAGAACCATCCATTATTTCGCGTCAGTATCAGATTTCTACGGTAATTATTTTTTTTACGATCTTTAGGAAATACAGGTTACGACTTTCTTTTCTCATAATCGATAATAGAGAGTTGATTTATCGTATCGCGAAACGAGTTATACCCGATCGTGGAGGGAAACCGCAGCAAAGGGTGTCGAAGACATATGGGTATTCTGTGATTTTTAACATATTCAAAAGCTACGTAATAATTTATATTCGTCATTTTTTCCTTAGCGGATAAGAAACTCAATTAACACTTAATATCGAATGAATATTGCTATAAATATCATGAAATGCGATATTCATACCGATTAATTTGATTTTGATTCTCTTGGTGTACACCTGCGCGATTTCATTATGGACGTAATATTCTTATATTATTAAACGATTATTCAATACCTTTCATACATTCAGTATTTATTAAAAATATATAATATGACAATTAGGTTTAATTACGTATTTGGCTACTCCAAACTATTGGAATGCCTTCAGATTTCTCAAGTATTTATTATAAACTTTTGCTCATTAATTTTTACTTACAAATTTTAAGTGAAATACATAAATTTCCAAAACTTATGTGGGACACTTTGGATACAGGTATTTTGCACATAAAATTTGCTTTATAAAAGATTTTGTTTACATTCATTAAAATATTTGGAAGAAGTTTATTTATAAGACACATAGCAATTTTAATAGGTATTAATATCCCAAAACTATTAATCCTTGGATGACAGACGACGAAAACAGTCAATGATTCAAATTAATTTCTGACTTATATTTTCTTTTCATTTTTTAAAAATGTTAAAATGTTAGTTTAAATATTCTTTCATTCAATATATAAAAACCATAAATATCAAAGTTTTCGAAATTTACACCCTTACAATGGAATAAATAATTAATAAGATTAAATTATTTTAAAAATACAGTACCATACAGATTGTTTTTATTACCATTCAACAATTAATCATTGTTATTTTATTGATTGTTCACATTACTGTTGTTAATTTCTAGTCCAATTGAAATAACTCTCCGTACGTATCTACTTATTACCGAACCAATCAAATCGCGGCTACTATTTCACCACCTCCCCGCTTGAATCAGTTTCACCTTTATCGGCGAAACGTATTTGCCGACGCGTCAGTTGTAAACGACCCTTCGACGTGTAAACACCGACGCGTTGTTCTGCTCGCGAATTGCACGGATCGGACCATTAACCCTCGAACGAAGAATCTAGGTCAATCGCAACCTAGACCTAGATAGTATTTCAATTCTTAAAAGATCAAATTTTTAAACAAAAGACTTGAATAATGAATAAATAAATATTTTAATACATATTCAGAAATTGTTTAAATATAAGCGTAATGGTTCATCCTCTCCATGGTCCGTTGTTCGAGGGATGACAAAATGGGGCTGTTAGTGTATGAAGGCAACTTGCAACAAGTGCGAGAAAAAATCGATTGGTGTGAAATCGCAGTTGGGTGCTCGAATAATCGAGGGTGCTCTTGAAAACACCCCAATGGTATGTGATATTGGATATCTCAAAAATGTGTAAAAGGAATTTTGATATAAATGTTTATTAATCTGTGTGTGTATATTTGATTTAATCAATTTGTAGATCTTTACAATCGGAATTTTTATAATTATGTACATAATCATTTGCCCCTAAGGATCATACATAATTTATTCCACAATCTTTTAATTATTTTTGCATTATTAATTTATTTCTTGTTTTAGCTTTTGCAAATCTGTAAGATTAAATAATTTTTCTGTAACTAAATTTTGATATTATTTTACATTCAGTGTAAATTAAACAAATGTAACGTTTTTCAAAATTGAAAAGAATTTTAGGCACCAAAGTTAAAATTTATCTCTAAAACCTACAAACATTATTTTATCATTTTTATTTTTGTATTTTTACATATTGGTTCATGCATTTCTTATATCAACCCTTTTAGCACCCATGAACCGATGCAAAGGTTTCGCTGTTACATTAATAAGACTTATAAAATATTTAATTTTGTGATTCAGATCGTTAAAATAAAAATATATTATTCTGTGGTTTAGATTGTTAAAATCGTTTCATTTAAGTTGGACAGAACTTAAGATATTAAACAGTATGCAAAATACATTTACCCCGCCAAATGTTGTCCGTTACTGAGAAAAATACAACTCGATTTCGTACAACGCGAATTCATGCAACGCGTTTTACAGAAGCGTGCTGTGTACACGGCAGCACGCGAGCCGGGGACGATCGCTTATGTAAATTCGAGAATCGAGGGTCGAAAGGGGTCGTAGAGCGCACACGATCGTAACCGGGGGGATTATTGTGTTGTGGGAGCATCGCGGATGAGAATCTATAAAAATTCCAAACATCTTATTCCCTTCCTTGAAACGTGAATTTACGGTCCTGAAAGTCGGCGGGCGGTCTTGACGCCCGGCCAAGATTAATACACCGGAAAGACAAAAAGATCTATCCTACGATGGCTTGTTGTTGGGAAAAGGGTCCAGGGAAATAAAGATACCGAAATTAGAATTTCGAGGTCCTGGTGGAAATAACAGGGGCGAGGATCAATCGAATGGTTCCTTTTGCGCGAACGATACTCTTCTTGGCATCGATATTCGATTGCTGTGATAAATAAATAATTATTGCTCCAGGGTGCTATAGGGTGGTCATGATTCAATAAACTATGAAGTTACAAACAAATTTCAATGGAAAAAACTTGTTTTTAACTTAATACTTCAGGTAATTGTTATTGATTTGCTTCTTATACTCGAAAATGTATATAACAAAAACTGCCAGGTATCGTGAAAATAACACATTGTATTTGCTTGAAAAAATTCTCCATGACTTCAACAATGCACTCAAAGTGTATTTCAAAGAAAACTTGAAATTAAACAATTTCATACCACGTCACGTTGGAACTTGTCAAACTTCGATATACTAAAATTGATGTAAAATAATTATCATGAAATGGCAATCATGGTTTATCGGAACATCCATAAAAACGCCATATATTTTATTCTGAGAACGCTGAGTGGTCAATAAAAATCCCATAAATCGGTACCCTGCTAATAATAAATTCGTTTATCGATTCGTGCCTGTATCCCGGTGTATTCGCACGTGGAAGATCATTGGTCTCTCGGCAGGTAATCCAAGAAATTACGAAAGTTTTCTCTCTTTTAACCGATCGTTCTCGTGACGGTTTCCTCCGGGCCGTTGCTTCCGAATATTATACGATTGTCGAACTCCCTTCCTCGGAGCGAACGAATTTACATAAAAAGGTACCCGTGTTTCACGGTGTCGTTGTTCCTATAGGCGCCTCCCCAAAAGAGTTATGCTAGCCGGTGGCCACTTAGCGGCACAAATTACTCGAGCAAAACGAACAGGAACGACGATTTATCACCGTTCGGCCCTCTACCGTGTACCGTGTATCGTTTCTCTTGTCGGCTTTGAATTTTCAAACGCATTAAAAAAAAAGCCACGGATTTCTACCTTGAAGGGTAAAAAGAGATCGGGGCTTATCGTTATGGCGATTGTTGAAGGTGAGAAGCTTGAAAGATATCGCGTTAAAATGGTAGTCGAAGATCTCGTGCTTTGATAAAACAACCCTTTGCGAACGAAATTCTAAAAATATTAATAATATGTAATAAATTTTCTTTGTTAATTGAACATTTCCTTCTGTGCCTTTTACACTATGCAATACTGTGATTTAAAGACACTTTTATAATATTCATATTAACAATTATTTAAAGATGTTTGCGTTATTCGAATTCTAAATAAATAATTGCCAAATAAATAATTGCTTGTATTAAAATTTATAGAATTTAATGGGATTGAAATTTTAATTCAGGATTATGTGATATTTTTGTAACTGTCTATAAAATACTAAACTAAATTTTAATTAATAAAGTAGAACCATCAAATACAGTTTTACAGTAATAATTTAGGAATGAAATTAAATTCTAATTAAAAATTTTTATTTGGAACTTAATTTAAGGGAAGATTAGAGAAACTAATACGTGGATATGATAAATATTTTTTAAAAAACTGTTACCAGTTCTTTTTTCAATTTTGAACAATATTATTATTATAATATTTTATCTAACGCAGTGAAGATTTTCATTTATTTCTATTTGTGTCCAGAATTTGAAGAAAACCATTGGAATTTCTAGCACGAGGATACAATTTGTTCCTTTGAACCATGAACACTGGCATTCTTCCAGCTTTCGTTCAGTTCCGTCTTCGGAATTGTCGATGAAAGAGGTCTTTATCCGATTTGGAAGCTGAAGCATGTTCTTAGAAGCTAGTATTCTTGTTAACCACTTTATTCCTATTCTTTTCACGTTCCTGTTGGTTCAAAGTTGCTTTGTGAAAACGAGGTTTCACGATTGGTTCAGGAAAACACCATCTAATCGTATTTGCATAATAAAAGTAAATTTTAAATAAACGCTTATGATATTAATATGTATAATATAAAAGATCTGTATAATTTTATTAAGAATGTAAATTTATACTTTAAAATTTACAAAACCTTTTTTTTCTTTTTTTTTTTTAATAAATAATTAGAGTTACCAATATTGTTCTGAACTATACATGCAATAATATGAATAACTGAGTGGTCAAATAAATTTTTATAAAGTAAAATTTATCATCAGTATTTGAAATATAAGTATTTAATAGTACTTTGATAATGCTAGAAAATAGTATACTCTCGACTTTTGGGTATCAATTACGTACAGCCCTTAATTTCCTTATAAGTCTCCGAATCAGTAAGTAGCAATAAATAAGAAATCAAACTAATTTAAAATTACACTACTGTAACCCTTTGCATTCGAGGAATACTATCACACTTCCTTCTATTAATTTAAAAACAGGAATATAATTTGTCATGAAATATTTATAATTACTTTTTTAATTGAGAATATAAAAAAATGAATATCGCTATGTTACAATTATGATAAATATTTGTGTTATTTATCATAATTTTAATACCCTAATTTTAACCGTCTCTCTATATTTTCATTAATAATAGAAAATAGTACTTGAAAATGACATATTTTTGACTATTGCAAATTTTTGAATTTAATTGTTATATGTAGAACGTACATTAAGCTCTTTTGACACTTTCAAAAACAATTTGATACGAGGCAAACGGGTCAAAATGTGTCATCGTACGAAACAGCTTCGTGTCAGCGTGACGAAGGGGTTAAAAGCAATAATCAGTACGTACCGGAAATAAAAAAATGTGCTTCGGCAGGCACGTTTAAAGGGGTTAAACGTTTAAGGGGAAGACGGTTTATTGTGGGGCCTCTCGACACCGTCAACAGGCTTCTATTTTCAGCACCACGAGGAGGACACCAGCCAGCCTACGACGAAGCTCTCCTCTTCGTGACATAACCACGGGTTAGTGGCCTCTTCGTGACACTCGTAACTCATTTGCCCGCATCGCGAAATTGTGTTCGTAATTTATTTCGCTGCAACACGTGCAGCTTCTTTTCGAACGATCTTCATGTTCACGTTCGTTGCTCGATTTATTACGTTCGAACGGAATATTTGATGAAAGTTGGAAAGATATACGGGATAATTAAAACGCTTAAACGATTAACCCTTTGAGGACGAACCGCTTCTGTGCTTAATACGATATATTATCAATTTAAAGTAAAACGAGTAACGCTTTCCTACTTCAAAATATTGTTATTATAATTCTCAATTGTTTATACTTGCAATTTGTTGTGCCAAAAATTCATGGATTATTTATAAGATATCTTTGTATTCTCCTGATATGGTTTTATTTATAATAATTTATTGTTTCTAGAACCCTTCCCAGCTCAAATAATAAAATTTTTTGGTTCATTGGCTCAAAATACATTTCTAAAATTCAACAAACATACTGTTGTTAAACAAATAAAATGGCCACTGTTAAATATCACCAATTTTTATTTATTTTCTTATCTTAATGCAGCTTTATTAACTTTCCAATAAAGCTCAGAAGGTTATTTCTATTTAATTTGCTTAATCACATTTTGTATGATTAATTATTATGGGTTTTTTCACAAGCAAAAATTAATATAATAATAATATGAAAATAGTAAAATAATAATATAACACAGAACTTTTCAATATCTAATTCTATACAAATAAAGGTATCAGATTATAATATCAGGTGTATACTTCTTTTATATCATTTGATTATTTCATTAATTATTGAAATTTTAATTGATTAACATTGATACATTAAAAATAGATGGATATAAATAAAATTTTGCATAATTAAATAATTAATATAAAAAAATTTGAAAACATATTTGTAAATTAATCCAGTCTACCTTTATTAATTAGGATTTTAGAGTGTCTGACTTTGATAAGTAATAGAACAATCTTGAATACTATTTTTCCCTGCAAATTTCTTCTGCATCTTTCGATTGTTTGATTATCGTCGAAGTTCATAGCATTCTGCAACGGCAGAACGTTAGAAAGTTCTTAAAATACTTGTTGGCTCGGATATATCTGGTGGACGTGAATGATATCACGAATTTCTCGGTGCATACCGTCAACAAATCGCGTGGCATGGAAAATAAACGTGCCTCGTCAGAAGTACGGATGTCTGGAGGATTTTCCACCTGTTCCAACTTCCTTCCTCTACTCGTGCACATTGTCCCTTGTATGTTGTTCCACGGTTCTTTTTTCGGTATTGACACGCTTTGAGAGTTTGCCGACTTGGCGCTCTGTTTTCTTGTCAAACAATTTTAGGAAAATATTGGTTCCCCGGTAGAAGTCGTGAAACGAAAGATTTTTCTTTCATATCGCTTCGAGGTACCTGAATGGTGCGAGAAAATTGAATATTCTACAAAAATAAGTGACTATTATATGATAAACTATCCTAATAAAATTATAATAAAAATTTTTTAAGAAATTAACAGTTTAACGTTCGAGAGTTATATTTTTATTTATTTTAACTTTTAAACGACGGATGCTGGGTCAATCGTGACCCAATTAAATATTTACAAGAATATTTCAAGCAAAATTGAAAGCCCAAATTTGTCTAACCCTGACCTTTGTATACTAGATGTACGTAAAACTTTCCATTTTGTGTTATTGAAATTGTACTAATAATTCGAATGTTAATAAATAATAACTCTGAAAGGATATACATACCTCGAACACTTAAATAAATATCGCAAAGTTTACAGAACGAAATTGAAAGACGCGTGAAATGAATTCCCGATTGTCGTTAAATTAGAAATCCGCTGTTCGATGATTGAAATGCATGAAGCGTGCAATTATTATTATCTCATGCTGGGAATCGGGAGCGGTTACACATGGATGATGCTGGTGGCGAACGTGTTAATTTAATCTGAATTAATTTACGAAGACCGTAACCGTGTCAACGTTTCAAGTACGCTTTAAATTGGTTCTCCGGGTCTTAAAACGATTTCGAATCACATCTTTCAATCTCTGGAAATAGAGGAGGGGGGAGGGGAGGAGGAAAGACTTTCGTGTTACAAGGCAAGGATTTAACGCGACGAGATGAGTAACGTGTCTAGCCGCGATACATCAACCTTCCAGTTATTTGTCCTCGTTAAAGTTTTTAGTTTCCGTTCAAGTTGGAACCAGGACCGGCGCTAATTTGCCCGCTAGATAATTCCATGGGACTTTGAGCGAGCTCGACGTTTGGAATTTAATCAGATGGGCATAAATTTTATCCGGCTACGTAATAAATCCCACGATTCGTTCTTTCATCGGTACCGATCTCCACTTCGGCTCTAGTAGAAACGGAAGAGGCCACGGCCGCGCTAAGGGGAAGTCTGAAACATGAGCAACCTGAACTCCTGGCTACCTTTATTTCATCAATTCTAGTGAATTATGTACCATTAGGAGCCGACTATTAGAAAGATACTATTTATAAAATTTGATATTCTCGATGAAAATTCGAATTCAACACGAAATGTAATATCGACTGTCTTATAACACGGTTAATTATTTCCATATATACGGTTAATTATATCGAAACTGTATTTTCAAGGCACCGTGTTATAGGAGGGTTAAGTGTACATATTTTGTAACATTAAGTAGTTGAAAAGTTACAAAAAGCATAGATTTCATATTAAATATTGTTTTTTTTATAATATATGAAAAATTAATATTTTGGTACAATAATTAGATAATTACTCTATTTAAACAAATATTATAGTATTATCGTACTGTAATAATTTAAACAAGTATTATAATGGAACCAATAATTGTTTTAAAATTAAGATTGATTTTTTTATTGAAATTACATTTCTACAGCATAATTATATTTTGAAAAATGTTTAAACAATAGCAGATAAAATTTCCTTTGCGTTTTTTAAAAATATTGAATATTGTTTTTAACGTTGTTGATATTTCGAACAAACTGAATTGAAGATTCAACTGTTATACAGCATCAGAGTGAAAAATCGAGACTCGTTAGAGGGAAAACATTTATCTCCACGTAAAGCATGATTTTCTTTTGAAATTGTATACTTGGTAATCTAGCATAATGTTAGAAAGTCCATACTTCAGGGGAAAATATTCCTTCTGAAACATGAGATTCGAGGGAAACCGAAGAATCAATCTAGATAATGATATTTTAGACGTTATTACGTTCCAGGTTCTCCAAATACTCATTTTCTCATTAGCGACTGCTGTGTAAAGTCGTATGAAATAAATGCAAGGATCAAGAAAATGACGTTTATTGCCTATGAAATAAAAATACCAGTAGGTATCTCTAGTAATTCTATTCTAATTACGAAAAAAAAAAAAAGAAAAAAATACATATACATTGTTTTGAATACTAAGATTCAATTTTAAAAGGTTTTAAATTTTAAATTCCAATTGTTTCAATCGCTGTTCTCTTCAGCTTTAATTTATTTATTGAATAAATTAGCCTTTTTCATTTCTGAAAAAAGTATTTTATACTGTGTTTAGTCATATAATAAATATTTTTAACTGTGATTAATTAATCAAAGTTCGA
This sequence comes from Anthidium xuezhongi, assembly GCA_022405125.1. NCBI lineage: Eukaryota > Metazoa > Arthropoda > Insecta > Hymenoptera > Megachilidae > Anthidium > Anthidium xuezhongi. The sequence continues at coordinate 13,055,467 of CM039647.1, forward strand.
AGAATTCCAATTGGTATTTCATATAATGAAATGTTTAATAAGTAAAATCAAGTGTTTCGTTATTTTAACAAATAGAACTTCTGGAATAGTTTGTTTTAGTTTTCCAATAATTTTCAAGTAAATAAGTTCCTTAAATTACTTCTGGGTAACATTCAAATAATTAGTTGATTGTTAGTGGTACCCGAATAACTATATTTCCCATTACTGGCCCATAACAGTTAAGGGCCAAAATACACGCATGATATTTATTGGTATTCCGGTTTCTAAATTTAACGTTTACGATAGAACCAAATAGCGTTTCGACGTGTCTGTCATCGCGGCGAAATTATTTTAACTCGTGCGTCACGTCGACGTTGACGCTTTCTCGTGAAAGAGAATTTTCGCTCGTCCTTCGCGCGATCATTCCCAGAACACGGCGGAATCATTCGATCGAGAACAGACAAGGTCGCTCATTGTCACGTAACAGTATTCGTCCGGTTGAATCGAACTACGTGAATCGAGTCACGCACGACGCGTTCGTTTTAAACGGGCTACAAAATCGCACCACGCGACGCGACGGCTCGACATTTGAACTTCCTTTGCCGCGTATCATTTGAACTCAACCTTAATGCGTCGTTCACATTGGTGCAATACGCTAAATTATTATTCCGCATTTCCCAATTTATTGGCCCTTAAAATTTTCATCACTCTTATGATTCCAAAGTAGCTCATTTTGCTTAACTTCTATTAATATATTCAAGAAGGAGAATATTAAGTATTAATATTAGTGAATATTCATATATTCGCTTTGGTGGTTATAGAACTTTTTAGTTTCTAACAGAGCCATATTTTCTGAAGATCATTTTTATTTTACAAATAAAAACATAGTGTTTGAGTAAAAATGGTATTATGATGGGTGACGGAGGCAAGATATACGATCTCAAAGGGTTAATTCATTAACTGCCATAAGTACACATAAGATTTTGCCTTGGGTTTCGGTCATAAATTGCTTCCTCCTCGCAAACTATTTACTTCGAGTAACTTTTGGATATTAATATTTATGGTAGTATAAGTGTGATTGTACACTCAGAATTTAATCCTGGGGGTAGTTGATGACTGAAAATATATTTAATGCAAATTCAGTGCAGATTTTATTTATTTAAAGAATTAAACCTAATCTTCTTCTCTTCTTACAAAGTTATGGTATTAAGGGGTTAATTTACTACTTTAGATGCCTTCCGTTCTCCCTTTCAGAGAGTAATAATAATTGAAATAATTAAATACTAATTGAAATTACTAATGACTAATAATAATTACTAATACTAATTGAAATAATTGAAATAGTGTCTTGAAATGGTAATAATAAAATGGATAATAATATAAAAAATTAGAATAATAAAAGAAGTTAAGAATAGATTAATTTTGATTGGAAAATTAACAGTAAAATTGCAAAATGATCAACACGGTATTATATAAAATCTTGAGAACTAGTAATTTGTTATTCAACATGATTTTTTATTTTGTAAATTGCCATGTCAAGCCTGCTCGAACAAGCAACTTTTATCTCTGCAGTTAAAAATAAAATTCGTTTAAATGTAAATTGGAAAATTGTTAAATATCCAATAGAATTTTCTTGTAATGTTCGATTCAAGGTTCTGAAATGAATCGAACAAATTGAATTAAACTTTATCATTACTTTCGACACTGACACTTGTTAACCGACCGTTATGAAACTCGTATTTATCAAAATTGAAAAGAAACATTGTTCCATTGAATTTCTTTCTTTTATCTGAGATACAACATTGCGCAAATGTTTGCTCGTGAAAAAGCAAACACAGGTTCTGCAAATACTCGAAAAAAACGTTACAACCAATTTAACTGGTTCGCAAAGATTTGTTTGCTCAGAGCTAACAAATTGCTTTCTGCCACTACCATTATTTAGCGTAGCTAATACCTCTGCCCGCGAACAGATTACCAAACGTACAACATTCTTCGAAAATTTCCACTTATCTGTGAGTAGGTTTGCAAACTGATAAACACCGAACAGTCATCCTTGCATCGGGCTCACCTGTTAAATTACCACACGCGTCGTTTGTAACATTAATTTTTCCACAGATAAGTCTCTCCTTCTTCAATTCGATATCTCATCGATTCAATTACTTTTCCTGTTTATTGATCCTTCCGAGAGACGTTCGAAAAAACTTTGAGTTTGAGTAGTGGAAATTCCCTGTAATTAACGTTTCATAGACATTAACCAAATGATTCGATACTTGTAAACTCTTTTATTTCAAAGTTTTACAATTATTAATAGAAATTAAACAAAGAAGTAATATAATTTTAGAAATTGTTTAAATTTTTAAGAATTTAGGAGTTTCTGAATGTTATGAGTATTTTTAAGGATCTAAAAACTTAAAAATATACTTTATATTTCTTAGAACATTATTCTTATTTAAAATATTTTCTGGTATCATTAGCAGTTTCAAAATTATTTGTCATGTAGTTTTGAATAGAACACACTGTATATTCTTAAAATTGTAAAAAACATGTTTGGCTAATATGGCAAACAGCCGACAAAGCTTTTCATTATTTATAATCCAGACAGGATATATCTTTATATACGAACGTCATAATTAATTTGGTATCCCCACTAGAGAGTAATTCTTTGAATTTTGAACTAATGGAACCTATTCCACTTAAAATCTTCACGTAATGTAGGAATATTATATTATATTAATATTAATTGAATAAGTAAAAAAACAGAAATAACACAAAATTTTAGATAATAATAATATATTACCCAAAGTACTAAATGAGAAGCTTATATTAAAAATTAGCAATTATTTTGAATATAATTATTTAAAATTTTAAAATATAGTTGTGTATAGAATTATACATTAAAATAGCAATTATTTAAAATGTAATTATTTTATTGTAGTATATAATCCTATACATAAGAATATATTAAAATTAATATCTGAATTAGAAAAAAGGGGAACATTCACTAAAGTTAATATCCTTTAAACATAATTAAAGAGACACTTAATATAATTTTTAAAATCAATAAAAATTTGAGATAAAATTTGATTAAAACTATTGAAAGGCAATTTCTCTGAATGAATACCAGTTTCCTACCAATTGAGATATTTGTTAATCCCACGATCAGCGTATTCGGCTACTTGGCTTTGAATTTTTTTATTAGATCCCGGTTTGATTGAGATTGGCCTTGGCTCGAATACATATGTACATATAATATCGATGGTAGAATGAATACGATCGAATTACATTGTAATCTTCAGCAATATTATCGAAATTGAGCTGGAACTAATAAATGCTTGCGTATAAGGAATCTTATAATCTATATATTGAAGCGAGGGGAACATTTATGTAAATATATAATAATATATGCAACAACACGAAAGGACATAGAAAATGGAAAGCGTCGATTAAGATTTCCTGTAAAACGAATGAGAAAAAAGGGAGGAGGGATAAGAACGTTCCAGTGAAAACGTGCGACATAGTTGGTATTTAACGGCAAAAACCAGCTCTCACGAAAGTGATTCAACCTTGACTTTTAAATTATTTATTCTTTAACGTTTTATCACGATTACTTTGATCTTATTATTATTATCATCATTATATTATTACGATTCGAGCAGCGTATTCAGACATTTCCTTTTCGCATTATGATAAATTACACGAGAGATATCTTTCTTTCTTTCTTCTTCTTTTTTTTAAATTTTATTCTGCAGTTCGGTATGTGTAATTTAACAGTATATGTTCCGTATTAAAATCTAATGTTTCGATAGCATCTTCTTCTTTTAACTTCGTATTAAAGCAAATTATTATTACTATGGCGTTATACTTTTTGGCAGAATAGTACTTTGAAAAACTTGTATCATAAAATGTATCTTTTCTAATGATCCATGTAATATCGATCATTCTCGCGAATTGATACAGGGGTATTATTTTATAAGTATTAAAAGAATTTTAGTTGATGTTAGATATAATTTTATACTGTTACAACTTTATAACTGTATAATTAAGGAGATATTATTGGTTTGAAGTGAAAATTTTCAACCATTTTGAAATTTGATATTATAGATTGTTTTGTTATTATTAATATTGTTGACCACGTACAGACAGTTTATTAGTTGTTAGAAAATTATATACACTTGTAACCATGATGTGGATATATTATCATAATATTTAGATATAAATCAAAATTTATAATAGCAATTTCTTTTTATCGTTAGAAATATGTAAGAAGAGTGCTTACGGTTAATGTTTTATAACTACCATTCAAATATCGCTTAACTATTAAATTTTAATTATCACAAGCATTGAGTTAATTTTCAAATTTAATTACTATTAATTACTACTTAAATATTCTCTAACTACTAAATTTTAATCATTACAAGTACTGAGTTAATTTGAAATTTAATTATTATTAATTAGTCCAGCTGTCAATCAAAAACTAATTTTCATATTCATCTATTACCCAATTGATCGATTTTAATGATTACACCTGCCACTTTACAGTTAATTTCATAAACCTAAATTCCCAGTTTGCAACTTAATACCAGCGCAAAAACAGTCCCGGGCAAAAATGACCGAACCTGGCTCCCCTCGGTCGAAAGAATTTAAATAAATTTCACCGGCGCATAATGAGCGAACAAATTATCGTCTTTCTCGATCGCAATACGGCAAACGTTGGCCGGTAACACGAACAAACAGAAGAGCGCGACGCAAAATCGGTGACGATCGGTCAGTAATAATTTTCAGGTAAGAAACGATGTATCGTTGCTCAATGTTCCGCCGATTAAACACTTGCCAGTCGCGGCCGGCGCGCTGTATAATCGCGAGGGATTAAAAACGAGAAAAGGAAAGTACAAGAAGAAGAGAGAGGAGGGGGGAAAAAGGAGGGTGGAAAGGGTATATACGCGTCGTAAAGCAGTCGTCGATCACTACCGGGAAAAAGGAACAGATCGTCAGGGTGGACGAGGAAGGTGGGAAACGTGGTCGCATAAAAGTGTGCACGAAGTTGTAAAGATGCGTAAAAAAAGTAAAATGTGAATGAAGGAAAAAAAGGAAGGAAGAAAGGGTATCGACGACCACGATCGATTCCTCGTTCCCGTTGATACAGTTACGATCGCGCCTCCTTCGGTAGCAGTCGGTATTCGTAATTTACCGATACGCCATCAACGGACGTTTATTCCGGGGCTTTCGTTAGTAATTACCAGCGGTTCTTGTACCAATAATCGTGCCGATGAATATTGCATGACAAGAAATTTCGTCGACTTTTTGCCACGATGGACACCGGTTAAACTTGCGTTGCGCCAAGGGAGACTCATAACAATTTCACCGAGATTGCTTCGTTTACGTGGAAGAAATCCCGGTCGATCGTTCGACGATTAGGAAGAGGGACGCTTTTCTTCGGCTTGTTCGTATGATTCATCAGACTACGTTGTTGCCGTCGTAATTGGAAAAATAAATTGTCCTTTTAAACCATCGCGGACGTTCAGGAGATAGCAGCTCATTGAAATATTATTAAATCTATTCTTGATTCGATTTTGCTAAGAAGTTCGAGGCAGATCGTGTGAAATATTTTTAAATAAGTATTCAACTATGAGAGAAGATGAAAATTGCCACGAAGAGGTTTCCATTTATTTTGGTACCTCTTGGGCTGAGTTGGCGAGGGTTGTTTCTTTTGAATTGTTTAGTTAAAGCGACCTAATGGCGGTGTTATTAAGATACAATAATGTAATATAATTACCTTATATTTACCATCTTTTTATAATTGAGAAAGTGAAACTTTGAATAGTACTGATATTGAGTTGATAATGTAAAGTATTAAAATTATTCAATTGCGCCCTTAATAATTAGTATTTTTATGACTACTGAAATATTTAAATTGTATGAAATTTAATATAAAATCTTTTCGTTGTAGGTAGTATTATAATGCCGCTACCCTTTATGTATTTTTTGGTATTTAATTAAAATTCTAGTATGGGAACTTTTGTAATTGCAATCATAAAATTTGACAAAATAGAATATCTGCTTTGAAAGGGTTAAATAAAATGAACAACAGTTTTAATTACCTACTCTCTATTGAAACAGTATTTTCTGTTTATTAAAGAGGTCCTCAAAATGTCTATTATTTCACACTGATTGAAAGAGATAAATAAATTTGAAAATTACACTTCTTGTTTTCATTCAAATGACATAATTAATTAGGCTTTCGGCTGACAAGTTGTTAAATGCTCCAAAAAAATATTGGATCCATTTTTAAGTTTTCGTAATAGAATAAATTGAATATCGTTTTTAAAATTGCAAATGATGAAAATGGACCATCTCAATGGTTGCAACTATTCGAAAGATTATATGTATATTTTTAATAGCGTTTAAGGAAGCGGCATAATTGTATGTAATTATGAGTATTAATATTTTTCAGCAATTATGTAGTCCGATCTTCAAATAACATAAAAATACGAATTAAAGCGTTCGCCGGTCGGAAACGGTGCAAGTTCTAAAAGCAAAATTACAGCCCCACACGTAACAATTTTCTTTATAACGTTCTTCATAAATCAACAATGCAATCTTTTACCATTTTATGTAATGTAATAGCGCAAAATACTGGGTTACTTCGTACAATTCTATACGATTTTATATTCTTTTGATCATTGCAATCATGAATTTATTAACGCTTGAATTCCCCAATAATGTTCCCCGTTTACGATGCAATTTGGTTCATAAGAATTAAACGAAAAAAGTACATACATGCACCCGTCGTTTATCCAAGAGAGATTTTTCAATATTCGAAAAATTAAATGAATTTCCATAATTATTAAATTACAAAGTGTAGAAAAATAAAACGGTAGTAATAACTCTTATAGCGAGACACGTTAAAGTAATATTTAATAAGGACATGATTGATTAATTTTCGTTATGTTATTATTAGTATATTAATAATAAGTCTAATAATGAAAATTTAATATTTAATAGTACTTATTAATAATTGAGTTACCTTGCAAAAGTAATAATTAAATAATAAATAATAGTTACTGCTGATTAAATTAAAAAATCAGCTGTGTCTCGCTTGCAAATGTGTTAACATATACTAATTAGACATTTAATTATTCAATGAATACGAACGTGGTTCTCGTCATTATAAGGCAAATAAATAATGATTCGATCTATTTTCACGCTTATTATAGAAACAGGCAAAAACTGTTCATCGAAAAGCAATGATCGAAAGAAAAGGAAGGAGAAACATCTAACAGAAAATCATACGTTTCTTCGTATCGATTACAGGCTGCCTAAAAACCAATAAATCCTAATTATCCTTTTTCACGCGCGCGTATCGCTTAATTAAAGCGAGACCAACGGGATTACGGAGGCAACATTGAAGTTTTGAGGATTAAGTAATCCCAGTTGTAAATATCCTTATGCTAATCGTGGGATTTTATTTCATTTTCTCCCCTCTTTTTCCGTTCCTTCTTTTTTTGAAAACCACATGACCCGAATAAAGTAGATTAAAGACTTTGGATCTTACAAAGAACCGACGTGGGTTCCAGGCGGATAATTACAAGCGTTCTCTCGCCGTTCGAGTGAAAAGATGATAATCACACGTCGTATCGGGACATCGTAAATCGATCGATTCGAATCTTGCGTTTCTCGAATCGAACCACCTTCCGAGATAATCGATCCCTTGAGGTCCGTTTTATCGAAACCATTTCACACGTTACCGGGCACCGTTTCAAAATCGTTTGATTTATTCCCACGTGGTTAGAGGCTTTTAATTTCAAAGTACCTGAAAAGTCTGTCGAATTTATTGGAATTATAACGTAATAAATAGTATCGATGAAATGTTCACCTCGTATTGGACAAACTATTTTAAAACAGAGTATATAAATAATTATATATTTGTAATACTTTAGTTTGTTGGTAATGAAATTTTAAAATATAGTATTTATTATTTTTACTGAATTCTTCAAATAATATTATATCGTAGGAAACTAAACCATATCTGGGTGGCACTCGAACTAAGAATTAGTTCATTTATTTAACTAGAAATATTAAAAAGATATTGAAAAGTAGGCACCAAGATTTTTGAGAATCGTAAGCTCTGAATAAATAAAATTTATTTGGATTATTCGTAAAATCAAGTTTGTATCTTCAATAAGTGTCACAGAACAAGTGATCGATACAATGGTAATTATTTCATAGTAATTTGAACATTGTACAATTCTGAACTGAAGTGGGGAAACAAATAAGAAACAAATACAATAAACAAATAAAAATGATCAAATTCATTTATCGATAGATAACTAAAATCACATTTGCTTCAGAGAAGAGTTACATTGGGCAAAAATCCTATGATTTTTCTAACGGGTGCTTCAGTTAGAGCTAAATATCTATCGTTTCAATGTTAAAACAATTAACACTTCAACTGTCAGGCTGTAACTGCTAAAAATTCCATTTGATAGTAATTTTATTTTTGACAAATTTCGTATTCTATTTCCACCATATTTTGTTATTTCTATTATTTATAATTTCAAATAGCGAACAGGAACATTTTCAGCCGAATAAATGAAAGAGTTCCTGATAATATGGGTGACAGTTTCTAATGGAAACTCAAGTGTCACCCATACATGGGTGACGTGGCAGTTAAAGTGTTAATCATTACAGATTACAATATCGAATCGCGGATATTGATTGATTCCATCAACGATTAATTGATTAATGATTATAATAACCATTATTACTTCTCCCGATCAATTACAAAAACAGTCAGAAAATAATCAATTACCGTCCAACTTCGTCCCTAATGCGCGCCGATCGTTCGCAAAGAGTTTAATAACCGAGCGTGCGATCGAATTGGTCGCGAAATAAATCTCGGCCGCATTCTCGTGTTCGAGGGGATTAGTCACGCGTCTCGTCGCTCGGTCGCCGCTAATGACCCGCAGTGTTAACGAACGTCAGCCTTCTAATTGATTCCCTGCATCGTTTCACGCGCTTCTCGCCGATTCCCTCCCGTAACGACGTGCGACGTGTCACCCCGGCTCTGAGCCTCTCGGAGCCGATTATCGAGCACGATGCATCGGGAAAGAGATGCCACAAGCCTGTGTTCCCTGTTCCGTTTCTTGTCTGACGAGTTGAACGTCCACTTGTTAGCTTCCGAAGCGAGAAACACCTTGCGGTGAAATTATTTTTCAACAATTTTCAAAAATACCTTATTGGACGAATAAATACAGGACGGGTCAAATTTCGTGCGTCGAAGCAGATCGGGGGTTTCAGAATTTCATTTATAATTAAGTAAATTAAGGTATTTTATGATCTTTGAGAAAGTTGCATCGAAGAGTCGAGATTCTAAGCTTTATTGGAATATTTTGTGGAATGTTCATTAAAATTATAATTACGTGCAAGGTTCACCCATACCGTATATGGATGACACTTAAATTTCCATGAAAAATTGTCACCCATTTATTAGGAAGTCTTTCGTTTAAGATACCTGAAGTAATGAGTAATAAAAATAATAAATTATAAAATTCGTTGAAAATAAATCACCATCAAATTAAATTTTCGACAGCTGCGACATTGTGGGACCTTTTTTCACCTTTTTATATAAAATCGAGGTTTAAATTTATTTGCAAGATTCCTCTTTTCTTTTAAATTTTATGTCATTTTTTCAAATCAAGTCAAGGCAAGTCAAAATGACTTTCTATGTGTTTTTTATTTCAAATTACAACATTTCTTAAACATACTATCGTCCAAATGTATATTGATCTGTCTAAAGATCATCAATTATTGTATATGCTAGTGTACGTTTCATCCTTTATTCATTTTTAATTTTAAAGGAATCGTAGGTGGAACATTGATAGTTCTGACCCGGAAATTGACATTCGAAGATCGAATTATAAACCAAATATAACAAATACAATTTTCTACTCTATTTCAATTTGTCCTTTCTCATGTTCGAAAAAGGGCTCGTAAACGCTTCGTTCGTCCATTCCGTTAATTCCACAACGATCTGACTGTAAGTGGACGCTATTGGTGCGTGAATTAAAATGAGCAACAGACTCGATGTTTGGTTGAGCAGTTTGTTATTGAATCATTATTTAACATGGTAAACCGTCACGGCGATATTTTTCATTTCAGACGTGTGGTCCGCCACCGTTGACAGTTTATTTCCGTTCTTCTCAATGGATTTATCGATCAGCAAATTGTTAGCAATGAAATGTTAATCAAGCTGTGAGTTTTACTGCTTTGAGTTCGATTCGTTAACATCTTAACCCTTTACGGACATTCGACGTATATATACGCTGATGGGTAGGTTTTTCTAGTAAAAATAAAATTTCTATTATAAATTCACAACTTTAATTAATATTAATTGATATTTGATAGTACAATATCATTTTCGCGAACCTCACAGATCTCGAGGCGCTGATAAGATTATTTATGCAGCGCGTTTGACACTTTAATGCCAGTCCTTCTTTTTAGAATCGATACAAGTTTCCATGGTGAAACGATCGGGGCGAAAATTCGTAAAAATCGCATGAGCTTGGCCACACTGTAATTTCAATAATAACAGTGCTCCGGTTCGCTATGAGGCATCCGGATTTCCAAGCGCCGTACGCCCCTTAATATTAAACACCGCGTAAAAATACGTTTTGTTTGAATGATGTATGCACGGTATATCAAAAAGAATCCTGACGAAAGTGTCTAAAGTGGCTCGTTTCGTGATTGAAAAGCGAAATTAATCTCTTCGTCTATCGATCGCGATCAAATTCTTTCACGAGAATTAAAGGCCCTCCTCTTTCATCATATCAACGCGTTAACCAACATAATAAATGTGGGCACATTCTGATCCGTGATAATATCAATTGATTATTTAAGATGATTGATCCTAGATGAAGATACTTGTTTCGTGAAAAGGAAAATCAAATATTGCGTTCACTGCAATATAAAAAAGATAACTTTTAATTTGTAACTTATAATATAAATTGCAGAAAATTTTGATTAGTTTTTCCAGGAACCATAAAATTGAATGTAATTCAATATTTTCCTCATCAAAGATGCTCCTTTTTGATTAATTATACTAATATGAAGTTAAAGGGAACAAGTTCAAAACCAAATGACAGAAAGATTAATATTTTTAACCCAAATGAAAATAAATCATCTCATCTGACATTAAAAACATCTTAACAATCATATTCTTGAAATATTCTTAATTCTACAACTGCGGCATGCTCTGACAAGAAATAAAAAAGAATTGTTAAAATCAAGGAGAGAAGAATTCAAATTAAGGTAGCTTGAAATATTAAAATTTATTGTGCATTCATATACGACTTACAGAAATTATTAACAAACGCGCAAGGACGCGTACATACGCGTTTAATAATTATCTGGGTAATTATTCTTAGAAAAAGAGACATTATCCAGAAGACGAAACAAGTTTCGCGATCATTTATCTTCATATCGGTTCAAACATAATAGAAGGATAGAACAGATAGCGTTCTATAAATTGTCCGGGTAAAAAGTCCGCTCGATCGTAAAACGAATAATTTACAATCAGCGAGGAAGTTAAGAAGAATCGCGTTGGATCAACGAGGCGGCCGAATAACAGAAAGAAGTTTTCATTATTTTTTTTTTTTTTTTTTCATCCGCTAATTCGAGATCCACTTTTCGTAGTCGCGCGTCACGTCGGGCCAGCGTTGAAATTATAATCCTCCGTTTAATTAAGATTTTTTAATCGAATCAAAATGTTGTCGCGACTTCTTCTCCCCCCACCGCCGCCCCCGTTCTTGGCTTTATCGCGAGAATACGATTACGTTTATTAAGAATAAAGAAAAAGGAAAAGGTTGTCGAAAGTGATCGGTCGACTCTTAACGAAAAGGTAGATCGACACTTTACGTTAATTAAATTTCGTACAGGTAAAACATGGTCGAGATTCTCGAACGGCCTGGCGGCACGACGACACCTGATAGGGTTGCAACATAATTTCTAATTAACGCTGTTTGCTAACCATTACTGCGATAGTTTGAGCAAGAAGTATTTAATCCGAGCCACGGTTATTTATAACTTTGCTAGATATTATATTATCAGCCGGGGTAATTAGAAAAATCGATATGTATTAGTTACAATTTGCATAAATGCTCGCGCAAGTAGGCGGATGTAAAATGTAACTGCCCCTGCGTATTTTATTGGAATGGTAACTGAAAATGTCCGGGAGTACTTTCGCTTATAACGGAAATTAAACGAATAATTAACGATGTAGAGATATTTGCGTGAAGCGTTTTCCACCGTTAATCCATTAATTTCGAGGGGTTGCAAAAACGTAGATAATTTGTAACGTGGTATATTTTTTAATAGGTACAAAAATACATATAAATTGAAAATTAAGGTAAGCAGGTATCGAATGGTAAATTAAGCTCGTAGCAAACAGGAAACCTCGAAATTTTAATTTATAATTCTAATTTTAAATTAAATTCTACGTTCATGAATTTTCATTTACGTTTAATTCAGAACTAAATACTATTAATTACTAATAATATTGGTGAAGAAAACCATGCAGCAAATAATATTGCTTTCAAAAACAAAAATATTATAACTTATTTTAAATAAAAAGCAAAGCAAAGAATTATTAATGACCACTGTTTTGGTAGAAAATTATTAATTAATCTCCTATTTAATTTGAAAGTTGTTATTAAAAATAACAATAAAAACAATAAACTTCTAGATAGGCATCCTCTGCCTATAGTAACCTTCTATAATAATAATTAAATAATTTAATTAAAAGGAAATTAAATATTAATTATTCATATTACTGCAATGAGAACTGCAGCAAATTATGCATCTGTAAAATTTGGCTAATCTGATGAAGGAAAGTGTCACTCGTTTATGGGTGACGGTAGTTTTGAGAAAACATAGCCGTCAGCCAAATTTGGGCGACGTGGCGATGAACGTGTTGACAAATTACAGTTCACGACGACGTTTCCTTCTCCATAACAAGCGATCGCGTCTCTCCCGAAATTCATTTAAGTGAAATCGCTCGTGCTACCTGACATACACGTCACCGCGGGGTAAATTAACGTTTCATTTATTCGCGAGGACAAGCAACGAGCGCGAGATTGAAAAGAATTCATTAACACGTTGACGGGTATAGTAAAAACGGACAAGTGTAATGAGATACGTTAAAATCTTAAATATCGAGGATACAATCGATTAATCTTCAAATTTAACCTTTTCATTTTGTACCCTGCGTTGTTAATTTAACATTTATGTGTAATTATAGCTATAATTGGTATAGTATACTATCGTTAAATGTAAATTACATTAAACATTAGAATTTTCTTCGTTTCTTTTGATACTGCGACAATAAATATTTAATTTTGTCTGATGCGTCTGTGGAAAGAATGATATGGCAAGGGGTTAAGGATTCCATCAATTAATTTTTTATGTATGATTCAATCTTTTTATTTATTGTATTTTCTTTTCGAATGATTTTATGATCTATTTACTTTTGTCTCTTTCGTTAACTGTCGTGTTTCAATATAAATAAGTCTTAAATTTCACATTTTAAGATATTCACCCTAGAGGTGGTGCCACTTGAGTGCAAAGGGTTAATATTCGAATTGATCGAACTTTAAATCCAGATTCTAGCATTCGAGTCTAATTATTGTTATCCAAATTGTTCGAACAATTAAATGCCTGCAGTTCTAGTTTCTGGTGAAATTTACTCGATGGAAGTGAAGCAAGGTAACTGGCGCAACACGTTTCTGATCGCTTTAATCGTAAGAACCGCATCGTGTCCATCTTGGGCTCGAGGTCCAAGATAGCAGAAAGTGTTTTAGAAAGGTTCGTGATAACGAAGGATTAACAGTGCTTCAGCGTCGAGGAGAAAAACTTCTCCTGAACAACCTGAGCCAACGTTGCTGTTCCTTTAAGTGAACAAGATCTTAAATCGACCACCATACTTCCCATTCCTATCAAAGATAATCGAATTAACGTATCGATCCACCTAAAAGGTTCGCGTGATATCACAGCCTTTAATTTTAATTGTATTGAGTTGGTAATTAACCCTTTTGCATTATCATTTGCAAAGTAATAAACAACGTACCATCGTAGATAAGATAATACAATTTTATTTCAAATATATTTGGAAGAAAACTTAGAAAAAGAAAAATAAATTGGTTGTATTTCCCTTATCACTTTGACCTGAAACTTTCATTTGGTAATAATTTTAATTTTAATAAACTTTATATTCTGTTTCCACAATACTTTGCTATTTCTATTATTCATAGTTTAAAATGTCTAATAGGAATATTCTTAACCAAATAAACCAAAGAATTCTTAATTAATGGAAATTCACCCATATGTGGGTGATATAGCAGTAAAAGTGGAAAGTGAAAAATGGATTTTGCAAAATTTAAGATTAACCACGAACATTTAACAAACAAATCAAAAACTTAAATACTGATACTTAATTATAAAAAGGATGTAATTATATTTATTATAGTTCACTTGTTGAATGAGAATCCTTATTTCTCGAACTATTAAGATTTTTTTACTTTTGTATTAAAATTACTAGCAAGAATTAAAGCAATAAACATCTTAAATTCTTCGATGCTTCGCCGTAATACGTGATCTAACCAATTCATAGAAATCCTTTGAAATGGTGTGAAAATTAATACCCTGGTTTCGACTACCGAAAACCCACCCTTGTTTGATTATTCTCCCCTTTTCTCTGTTTGTGGTATTCATTCGCGCGCACCCTTTTTCTCACCCTGCTTAATTTACGCTCCTTCTGTGTTTCTTTAATCGATTATACGCACCCTAATAACAGGATTAGTACATTGAAATTCGGATATGAACATAACCAGGCTAGGACCTCAAAGATCAGCTTCATATTTCACACGTGAAATCCTGCTTTAGTTTATCCATAACTATTGAAACGGTAATAATTAAAACAAATGGTGTCTTAATATTTCACAAAATTAATCTGACGGTTTCGTTCAACGGACATTGTACAATTATTAACCCCTTACATTATCATTGTTTCCACCGGTGCGTCAGACAAAGCTAAACATTTATTGTTGCAATGTTAAAATAAACAAAGAAAATTCTTTACCAATCATAGTTGTAATTACACTTAAAATCCAATTGTAATAGAAATAAAAATCAGGTTTGTAATATTTGATGCGCAAGGTGTGTCACGAGTCTAATTTGTCAAGGCAAGGGGTTAATTTCAAATTTCTTTTAAAGATTGAACTTAGCGTCATAATTAAAGTATCCACTCGCTAAGAAAGCTATCACGACGTACATTATTTTAATCAAATTAGAGGAAATAATTATGCGTTCCCAGGGAGTACGGTGCAGCGTCAAAGGGTTCGAATTATATGAGAAACAGAAAATTATAAGCTCTCAAACGATATCGAACATTTCATTTTAGACGGGTCACCCAAACCATCGGCGAGCCAACGAGCAATAAATACGATCGGTAAATAAAAACATCGTTTGCATGTACGCTGATGATGTTGTCGATAATTAGTAGCCTTTTCTCGTCGTTCCTTCGGCGCAACGTTTGATTACGCCTTCCTTAACGTTGTCCGATTCTGATAATCGATACCTCTATAACCACAACGAATGACCCGTTCCCCTGGAAAATTGTCAAGAATGCGCCCCGTGCATACTTTGTATTTACACGCGGCGAAAAATAGAAATGATTATACTGCGCACCCAAGCCAGAACAAGTCGAAACAGGCTACATCCGGTCCCTCGGGATAAATGGACTCCCAGGTTGTTAGCACATGGAGCGTTTCTAACAACGGTAAAAAGGGTAACATGTCCTTATAGATAGGATTTTAATCCTCGCGCGATGATACGATCGAACGACGATCTAGGGTTACTGGCACCCCTACGACATTTAAATCTCCTTGAAAAATGATTTAGCATGTATTTCATGATTTAACAATTTTTATTTGTTTTCTTAAACGATCTTAAATAATTCTACGATGTTCAAAAAATGAAGGAAAGAGGAATTTTTCGAAAATATTAACCCTTTGATGACCTATCAGCAACTCTGAGTCATTTTTACTATGGCCACCAGCTACTCCTGACTATTTACAGTTGTTTTGTCGTTAAAAAAAATGTGAATACATTTTTAAAAATTGCAGTGGTGACAACGAAGTGCAAAGGGTTAAAATTTTATTTTGGGTAGCTCACAATCCCATAGTGTTACTAATTTGACAAATAAAATAGTATCATAGCTGATACGGTACTCCTTCTGTTACATGAATGATAAATGGAGCCCATAAAAATGAAAAAAAATGTATAAGTAAAAATTGATATATTTAAAAAGGAAGATATTTTTGGTTAGTCTAACATCAAGTAAGAATGTCTTTTTATTTTTGTTACAGCGATATTTCAACGAACGTCCGTGTCCAGAGGTCAACTGAGGATCCAAGGGGTCGCGACCTGCCTGTACCTGTGCATGGATTCCTGTGGTCTTCTTTACGGCTCGGTAAGTCAAGCTGTCTATCAGAAAATATTGTTCCTCCCTTTCGATAAAATCGACGACCAACGGTATCCCCCGAGCAGAAAATCGACAGGCGAGCGAGCCACCTGAGGTGGATCGTTTTCACTTCGTATCGTTACACCTAAATTACGGTAACGCCAGTAAAGAACTCTGCTTCTTCTGTAAAGAGAGATTTTATACGAACCTGAAGAAGAAACCTTTTAGTCCTTCCTGTAATTTAACTTCGTAGTTGACTTTTTACCATTAATCATTGCATCGAATAAAAATTCTTAATCAAGATTAATGGAGAAAAGAAATTAAATCTTTTCTGTTATATGAATTGCAGATTTAATTGTATACAAAGTTATATTTAAATATAATTATACAGTCTGTGATTAATTGGATTAGGGTCACTTGGTATTTTTAACGTTTGTCATTTGATTACTGAGAGATACTTTAATTACAAAGAAGGCGATATAAACCTTCTTCTCATTCTGGGTACTCTGTTATTTTCATGCAATAAATTTGTAATAATTAAGCCTTTTCAAAACATATGATAACTTCAACAGAAATAAAATTACTTTAATTAAATTGTATAGCACTTCCAATACTTGTACTTACCTTAACAGTAGTTCTGTCGAAAATTACAAGTGAAAGTGAATAAAGTAACCATAAGATTTACATTTTTATATTCGGTAAGGTTACAAAGTTTCAGAATTGATTAACAGTTAAGATAATTGTCTATAATTTGTATATTTGGTAATGATTGCTACTTACAACACATATTGTGCTTTAAAAAATTAAATCTTTTTTATTGCTTAGCATTGATAGTGACTAATTAGTGGATACTTATACATAAAAGTAAATTATAATGGTAATTAATAAAATCAATATTTAATGTGTTTAGAGGTTTTCTAAAATTGATATTTTTTGAAAAAAATATAAGTTTGAACAACAATTTAGAGTAACAGTAGTAGTAACACATACGGATGTTGACCCCATACAATTATTGACTTCTTCTCCTGAAAAAGTAGAAACTATAATACAATACCTTTCTTAGGTAATAAAGTATTATTATATTAACAGTCCAGATATTTTCGTGCCTAATGCAATAAAACATTATATTATTTTTTTACTTTTTTAAGGAAAAAGTTAATCATCAAAAAGGGGTTCATAGAAATAGCTCTTTTTATCCCCAAAATAGGAATTGTTTGTCAGGGTTCATTTTGCTTAGTCCAGTGACATAATAGATGTATGGTTTATGTAAATACGGAGAAATCGAGGGTAATTGAAATGCTTAATAATTCATGTACTCTTGAAGCAGAGAGAGAGAAACCTATTGAGCAAGTTAAAGCGCATATTTGAATCTGTAATTATACTTCCCCTTGTTTGTCCTTGCAGAGAAATGAGAATCTTTGAAAGTGAAAGCACTTCAAAATCTGATACGTACAATTTTATACAATTTTTCCACAAAATATTCCAATCTGAAATCGATGAACTTGAAAGATCATTAATTAATAAATCAGTATCTCGTAAAATTCTTACCAAAAATTTTGCAAAATACTGTACTACCCTTAATTATCAGGTGTAAATTTTCTGAAGTTTTGGTATAATTATTTCAAATTCAAATAAATTTCTACCTTCTGTTATTTCTATAAATACTTTATTATGATTGAAAATCGGATTGAAAATCGGATTGAAAATCTCAGGTTTAGAATTTTGTTAAAAAGAATAAGGAATCAACAGTGTCGATAAACCACAATTTAAAGGGGATACGGATAAATACGATTAAATTTCATTAAGTCGTATTATTTTAAAATACATTATCAAACCTGACTGTGAGGAAACATTGTTATTTCAACTCTTCCCATCCTTTGATATCTGACAAGCCTAATTGGGACAGATCGATACGAATTTGTAGGTGACGAAATAAATCGATATTATTTTATTTCGATCAGTTTTATCGATGTTTTCAAGACTTAATTAAAACCAGTGACGTTTGATCGAAATACAGAAGCAGCTGTGCGAGCTTGGCAAACAGGTTTAGCCCTTAACTACTAACGTTCCTTCCCTTTTTTGTTTTTTTTTTCTTTCTTTTTTTTTAAGCTTTACTTTTCTGTCTTTTATCGAGCTGCCTGTAACTAGTACCGAACAGAAGGAATGCGTTTCCCCCGGGGTTGATACACTCTTGATTGTGTACCATTTCGCAGGGAGGATACGTTTAATGGCCAATTAATCTTGTCACTTTCGCGATCTCTGCCACGTTTCCGCGTCACCGTTTCGTGTAACGAGGAAATTGGAATTTGATTCGATTTCAAAGCATGGTGATACCGAACAATTTAATAGGTATTCACGAGTTTACTCGTATTTTATTCATTGAAAGACGGGGCCTGGATCGATCATGACCCACCCTTTTGGAAAAATATGGTATTTTGATTGAAATTAAATAGCATTAAATTTTTTAATTAAATAACAGCAGAAAATTTTTTTCCCCTTTGATTAATATTGATCTTTAAGACTATTTTAAAATTATAAAAAGACTATTATAAAAATACAAAAGTAGATACTTATTTTACACTTTGATATAGAAATCGTTTCAGCTTAGAATGCATTACTTAAAATTAAAGATTAATAGTTAAGTCACCCAAAAAATTATTTCGCCCATATTGCTGCCACCCAACATATATCAGCTCTCTTGACTATGAGCCTAAATTACAATTCGTTCTTTCTTTAACTAATTACACGGCCGTGTTCCTGACACTTTAACCACTATTTTTGCTTTTCATGTAACTCAAACCTCCAGCTCCCTAACAAGATATTTTTCAAGAACCGAAACAAAACAACGTCAACTAGAAAATTTACTTAAAATTCATAAACTCTTTCGAATTTTTCTCTTTAACAGCCCGTATAACGTGACCGCGATGTCACGTGCGATGACATGCACCTTAGATAGCGTGTCATCTCACGCGATGCGATATTAATGTGTCATTACCTTCGAGGACTTTAATATCCGTAACCATTGCAAATGCTGCGGGCCTCTTCCCGTGCGACTCGATAAAAACAGGAAAAATGCTTCTGGAACCGAGTGTCCTTGAAATTGCATGTTCGGACACGCGTCACATCAGATAGATTAAAGATAGATTAAGTTTCTCGGTACATGTTAAACCAGAAATAAATTCATCTTAACGTCAGGTAGTTCCAAAGTGATCCCGAATGTTCAGTCAACTGATAAAGCGTGCAGATAGAGAAAGAAAACGGGACCAAAAGGGACACTGATCGCGATAATGTGCAGCCAGAGGGGGAGATAAAGGGAGAAAGGGGCGAAACACGATCGTAGGTAGCCATCCCGATGTCCTCTGTCGTCATTCTTGAATCGAATGCGAAATTGAATGAACGTCACGGGATTCCGTGGTGACTTTTGATGTTGGAACGATTAGACGTACCGATTGAAACAACCAATGAGATTGAAATAAAGACGTGGTCGAACAAGTAGCTGGAAACTAGCCTCGTTAAGAACCGCATTTCATTAAAACCGACTCGGGGTATCGGACGCGGAGTTACGTCCGCGAATGAACAAGTCATGTATCGTTGATCTGCTCCCCTTCGGAATTCGCTCGATATTTCAGCTACAATAAATTAAAGACCGTCGAGAAGGGGTATTTGCATATTGTCGATCAGCTCGATCCACGGACGTTCGCGGATTTTATTTGCATCCGAAACGAGAATAATTTTCCATCCGTCTTTGGGTGCTCCCCTTTTGATACGACTATTTTCTTATTCATACAGTTCGGAAACCGCTCGTTACCGGGGTATTTGAAATTTATAGGCGAGGTATTTGCCGGTCTTTTAATTGTATAAGTTAGTTATGCTGATGTAGGCTGATTTTGAGACGGACAAACTTGGTCTGTCAAAGGAAAGTTATGGAGCGATACGTTTGGAGCGATACGATATCAAAAATCACGGTTTGTCTTTAAAAGTGAAGAAATAAAATTGCCTTCAAACAGCTTTCATTAGATTTTCGTAAAAAGAGAGATCCACCTTTGCATCCTCACAGAAAGATTGTCCAACACTTACATGACGTAACACGGAATTAAGGATGATTACAGAAAATCAGCGTTCTAAAATTAATCAAGGTATAAGAGACACCAGAAACGACGACAGTTTCGAAACCACACTTTACGAAACTTCGTGAAACACCTCGGTGTTTGCAATGAAGAAATCAACGCGAAGCACCATACATTCATCGATGTCGAATTTACTGTTAAAAAGAATCAAATAGTGCATCGAGACGTAGCTTTAATCTAAAGTATCCGATAACCGATCTATCTAACAGGAACAGCCGGACGGAATGATTCGTTGTTGCTGTGAATGTAACCAGCGATAGATTAATGATCCGTTGGATAATCGACGAGATAAAATCGCGTGCATTTTCACGTAATTTCTGAACAAGTTCAATGAATGGCTCGTATTTTCAACCGATCGAGATCTGCATGGAAATGATGTTCGCCGATGAATTAGCATTCCCGGTGTAAGCGACAAATCAGAAATCATTTATCAGTTAATTGTTAATTGGGCTACAAGAATCGAGATACGCGGCTCGCGATAACCGTTTAATGGTAATTTATACGATTCATAGTCTGACAGATAATAAATTAACTCGTGTGTGGCTAATCGGGTATTTAGGTATTCGCGTTTATATATAGTCGAAAAAATTCTTTATTTCCTCGTGAAAATATCCGATAACCGGTCTGCACTCTTATCCGTCACTTTCACATCGACTTAGGTTTTTAAAATGTCGCTAAATGACCGAATTGTTGAGTCTGTGGACGTTTAAGAATAATGTCGAAATTGAAATGGAACGTTGCTTGAAAATAACTTGAGTTTATTTTGTTATATAATGTGTTAGTATAATAATTAGTCGTTGAAATATACTGGCTATGTTCTATATACTAATATTATTTATAATTTACATTTAACTTAGTTGTAGTTATATACAAAATCCAATTGAAATAAAAATAAAAGTCAGATTTGTAACATTTGAAGTGTAAGCTCCGTCAGGAGTCTAACTCGTTAAAGTATGGCAAAGGGTTTAATAGTGCTGACTTCTGTACGATTTATCTTACTAATATTCACTATAAATAATATGAAAATTTAAATTTTTTAATTTTATTAGCTTCCTATATTTTGTTTAGGACAGACTAAACATTTATAATCTAAAAGTATCATAGTTAAAATTAGAAACAGTAACCTTTACTTTCAATTTCATCTAACTTTTATTACTTCAACCGTGTTATAAACGAGAAAAGAAAAATAATCAAAGGTTTATTAATCAGTTTTCAATCACCAACCCATAATACTGAAGTCGATTCACAGCTTCCGGTAAATAAACTTTGCAAAGAGTTAAAACAGTTGTCGTTCAATTCTGTCGTTGTTAAATGTTGAAAAACAGTCAATCTTCTAGTCAATCGCGTCCAGTAATTCGATTACGGTACACAATGCCGTACCGTATCGTCTAGCGAATCATTCGATGATTGACTGGCTGGAAAGCAAAGGGTTGCGACCCTGATTTCTCATCTCCGGATCGAGGATGAAGTTCGCGGAAAACGCTTGCGTTTCGTGCCTCGTCATCCTGGAAGAAAAGGGAATTATTTATCGGACGCGTTGCTCCTCGACGTAAAAACGAAGATGAAGATAAGGAGATAGGCAACATTGTAAGAAGGGGTTTTGTGATTCGAGAAGCGTCTACAATAATTTGAAGTCAATCAAACGAGGCTTCATAGGGTGGTCGCATGGTCGTCTCGATGGTTCCCATGCAGTCCACTTATGGGTCGTGTGACTTGTATGACCCGCTAATAGGTCGTCTAATTATTTCTTTTTTACGAGCTCCGGCCATAGCATACCCATCGTGGGGGGAATCTTCGTTTGATCATGTTGAATAATTAACAGAGTATGCTTCCAAAGATAATTGAGTATTTATTAATATGTTACAAAAATAAAAAAACAGTGGGAGATGCTGTCTTCCCAGAAACGATTCTGGAAAAGAAATTTTTACCTAGGTATCCTTCTGTAGGGGGAAAGGGGGTGAAATACGAATTAACTATTTTAATAATTTACCCCTCGACACTGCTAAAGCGCATGTTTGTACCAAAGCAAGGCATTCAAAACGTTTAGCACTGATTCAGAAATATTCACTAATTTTGAAAAAATCATTTTTATTTTTAAGATATAGTAAAATGTACTCAAAATTTTTAATGTGATAGAAATTTGTCTATTATTGGAAATTTAAAAAACTTTTATGTTCCGTGTTTAAAACAAAAAATTCTTTATTTTCGATTAAATAATTGTTAATTATATTGCTCTGGATTTCATGATCAACTTTGAATAAAATTTTGGCTGTATCTTATTACGCTTTAGTGCTTCGATCAAAAAATAAAGGAACACCCTCGTAACATAATAAGAAGCGACTTTTTACTGTATTTACCTGCTCAATATATTTTTTTGCTTATTTTGATACACGCAAAGCAGCTCAAACGGAATGCATCAGCATGTTATTTGACACTGATCCGATAAACGGAAGCTTAGTCGAATAATGTACAGATAATCGAAGGATTTACCGCAATATATTATTCAAACACAATTTATCTGCCTCGCCAATCACTTTACCAGACAGCGACGCGGTATAATGCTTTGTTCCAAAAAAGAATTATCGCAAGCGGCTAAGGTAACCCTTTTTAACCCTTTCGGCGTTTAGTCGGCAAACCAAGCGTGGAGGATCAGAAAATTGATGAAATACGCATTGGATAACAATGTAAATTATAAGAAGGTTGACTACGTGAAACGGGAGTGTAGTATCGTTCAATTGAAATCAAAGAAGGCTCTGATTACCCTTCGATGATCGAATAAAATAAATAACAATTACACACGAACGTGTTTAGCTAATCCTAAAGAAATACGGCATCCGGTATTATATTGTCAAGCGTCGAATCTGAGAAATTATGTACGTAAACACGTGTTAACCTGTTTCTACGAGCTATCACTACCTTATAATTAGTACACCTTATATCTGTCCTTCCATCCCGGCAATTGACCAGTAATTAAAGCGAGGGAACAAAAGAAACAGAAAAAGAAATTCGACCCAGATCACCGCCATAATTATTACTTTGCGCTTATCTCCCAATTTATACGTTATTTTCAACACGAGCTGCGTTCATTAATTAAAAAATGTCGAGGGGAGAGAAAAAATTCGCTGTCGAAGGTTAAAAGGAATCGTTGCAATGGAAATGACTTAATTCGAGGGGTTAAGTACGTTACGCTATAATTAAGCATAGTGTTTATTGTCATAGAACAGTGGTTCGCAATCGGTGGATCTCAATCCCCCATTATTCATATTTTATATTTACTATTACATATTTTACTCATTGACAAATTTTGAGGCTAATAAATAAAGTTTCTAAAGATATAATATTACGAAATTTTTAAGTTCTTACAAACACAGTATCACTTTTCTTACTTTCTATTTCAAAAATATAATTGAAAGTTGAAAAATAATTAGCATACTCAAAATAATAAAATGATTTTTCTTAAATTTCTCAAATCTTTTTGGAAGATCAGAAGAATTAACTTAATCTCAAAAACGAAACCCCATCTGACATTTTTGCAAAGTAAATTGCCCACTTCTGGTTCTTACACTAGTTTTGGAACACCCTGTATATCTGAGTGAATTTGAAAAAATTGAAATTGGTTAAAATCGCGAAGAGAACCGCGAAAATACGTATCTATGAATTTATAATATTGTCTGAAGAAGAAGAATGAGAAGAAAGCCGGTTCGCATGATTTATGTACGTTCAGCAACAAACGATATTCCCCATAAGAACCGATGGGAAACGTGTTAATCCTATGTACGATTCCGGATGCCACCGGGAGTCGGTTACATCTTTCAACACAGTAAAATTTCATGTTCAATAGCGTGTTCCTCTTAAAAGCGCGAAGGAACACCTGTGCACGCGTTACATCTGTTCACCTCGGTCTTGAACGACTTTCGATAAATCCAGTTCCCAACGCGTTTCTTCTGTCATTTTATTAGCGGTCGAACAGGGAACATTCGTACGTACGTGTTTTATAAATTCAACTATCACGATGGAGGCATAACATTAAGAAAGAGGAAGCTTGTACATTACGTTTGATAGCCATGAATAACCAGAATGTACCACCCTTCTTGTTCCAGACACCATAACTAACACTTTGAAACGTCCGTGAAAAATGAAATGAAATGAAATTATTTATAGATGCCTTTTAATTTTACTTAAACGATACAGAATATTTTAAAATACTAAAGGAATCTTTTCAATTTTATCCAAAATAAGAAACATCGTTAATGATTTAGAAGTCGATGCAGTGGATCGTAAAAAAGTTATTTCAAATTTTATACGTTTCATATATAAATATAAATAATTTATTTTTTGTTATTTCCTTGCAAATAAAATTTAAATAGAATAATTATTCCTAACACTATATTATCTTATCTACTTTGTAACTAATAATTTGAAGAAAGTTTCCGAATGCAAAGGGTTGAAAATGATAGATGGGATATTCTAATCAGAGCTATGAATAATTAAAATGATCAAAAGTCAAGTTATTTCATCTCCAGTCTTGAAAAGGACACTCTGTTTTGAAAACCGCTCGAACAGATCCGCAGGCCATTGACTGTCGCGAACACGAAGAGGTGGACAAATACTTTTGAACGGTAGTGTAGGCAGTGCAGGAAGTCTGGTGGAAGGTATTGCATTAGGTCGAGAATAGAGCTGAAGGCCGTTTGAATGCCGGCTGCTTCCTGCACCGGAACCCTCGCCGCGAGTTCAACGCGGTAGAATTTGTTCTTGTCGCGTGTTCGCATTCCGCGCGCGAACAAACTGCTTCCTGTAACCCCCGGCTGAGTACCGTGCAGTCTTTCTGGCTTCGGGGGACCGGTAAACCCCGTGGGAATTAATCAGAATTCTACGGATTTCTAAACGCGAACTCTTACGAAACGTTTGAAAGTATCGTTTATCATCGAACGTCGTGCAACTTCGATGCGTATCGAGTTGTAACGCGGGTTCGTAGCGTCTTTCCTCTTTTCAAGGTAAAGTTTCTCTGTGCAGATGAATCTTGTTCGATTTTATACGAGGTAGCCACAATCTTAACTCTGTACGAATTACGAGACAAAGTTAGGTTTATAAAATCTTATCGAACAGCTGATCAGAAGTCGTCACAAGAACGCTAACTTGAAGTACAGAAAGTTTCGTATTGGTTCATGAAACCGTTCAGGAGCTGTATCAGTTTGTCTCGTTATTTATTGAATGGCCCTCGTATATGCAAGATATTGATTGTGGATTACTAATATATTCATATGTATTTTTCTGCACCACCCTGTGCAATTTATGGTTACAGAAACTTTACTTTTGCAAAGAAAACTCGAAGGAGGACACGTAATTCTTAACGAGTCTCGAGTCGAGACTTAACGGTCGAGTTTGTTGAATTTAATGACGTCTTTTTTGTCAATTTTCGACCGCTTTGTGCCACCATCCGTTCTGGTTATCGCGCCTCGAGCGTGCACAAGATACAGAAATAAACGATTTTATCCGTATCATTTGCTCCAGCGCGAGTTTCGGCCGATCTTGACGAAGCAAAGGGACTACGCGAACCGCGCGGCTTTAATCGCGAACACGGTGACGATTCCAAAGGGAACGTGTAATCGTTACGCTTATCACGGATTCAAACGAGGCTGGAGATTTCGCCAGTTACCGATCGAGCTCATAAACATCGGATCGTCAACGATGCCACCGGCATTTTTCCCGGCATAAATAAACGAACGGAAACGTTGGCCAAAGAAATAAATTGGAGGAGTATTTGCGTGTCGCGTGTACTTTTCACTGGCAGAACCTGATCCTGTCGCGTGTTCGGGAACCTGCTTTTTCTAACATTATCCCCCGATATTCATGTATATTTATCAGTGATTGCGTACTCAATTAACTCGAATCATTACTGGTTATTCATTCGTTTAGTCGAGAAGGTCGCATTTATAATCTACAGGTGATCTGGCGATATTTTCATTCTATTTGTAATCAGTGAATTGTTCGCTCTATTCGATGCCGGTTTAACCCTTTTACTTTTATTCCTTTCGTTAATTTGCCATACTCTAATATAAATAAGACTTAAATTCTCATTTGAAAATATTCTAGTTAATTACATATAGTGCCCCGGAGGCACCACTCGAGTGCAAGGGTTAATACTAAGTTGAGCTCCGGAGGATTCCATATAGTTAAGTAATGGACAACTTTAACCCTTTATCGACAAACATATTCCTTCTTGTTTCCCAGATAAGCTAAGTACTTAGTAGCTAAGTAGTTACTAGATAAGCGAAGTTTCTTCGAAAATTCTACTATTTAAAAAAAAGAATTAAATAATAACAATCGAGTTAATTTAGCGTCTGAGGCATCTCGATCTTTGGACGTGTTTATTACCTTATAGCTTCGAACGGGTTAAATTTCGACTCGAGGTCGCATTCCTTTCGCAACGAAAGTGTTACAACTATCATCCCAATTACAATCCAATTTGCAGCCTCGGGAAACGATTCCTACGGCTCGTTGAAAACCCCATAACCCGTCCCATCGCGTGCTCCGCGGTCCGTTTTCAGCAGACGCGTCACGGCTGTTCCTATTTTCGCGTCGCGCCGCAGACGACCGAGACCCTTTTTCCTGATCCCGTAAGGAAGTCACGACGTCGTCTGCTTCCGACGTGCTGAGATCTCCTACGTGTCTTTTTCTGGTTTAAATCGGGGTCAGTTCGAAAGTTAAACGAACTCCAGCGGAGGATCCCGATTTAGAGGGACGCGCGCGCGCGAGCGAGCGCGGTTCGGTGCCGTTTGATGACGCGCGTTTCCCAAAGCCGTGCCGTATAAACGTTCCTCTGTTACCAGGCATCCTCCGCGTTCCTTCGCGCCGGTAGCGAAGAATCAACCTTCCTCCCCTTCCTCTCCTTCAATATGCGCCTCTCCCGGAGAGTGGAAAGGTTACTCCTCTTTTTCTTCGCATACCCGATTCTTTGCCATCGACCGTTAAGACCGTCGGGCCTTTTTTTCGCGTGAAAGCAGGTTTGCGAGTTGCACTTTGCACGTGCAGGGTCATCGTTACGTGCGTACACCCCGAACGGCCCGCCCGTTCAATTACCGGATAATGCTGACGCGCGATAACGCCACACGATACACGCCTCGAATACACTCCGTCGGACGGGAGGCATCAGCCTCCAGGCTTTGGGACGCGATTCACTGGCCAGCCTGGAACTGGCACGAGTTTTCATGGTCGTGGAGATGTAGGCCATGGGCGTTCAGAAATGTACCAACTGATGGAACATTTGCTCCCTTTCGTTACTCGTACAATCTTTGGAATTTTATTTACCGATTATTACGTCAATTTTTAGTTGCAAGACTTTTTCGAAGCTTGGTAAATATTCTGATTATGATTAAATGAATTGCAATGCAGTGGTAGAAGTGTTTTAAAAAGTGTAGCGATTTATATTTGGCTTTCTTTTGATATCAACAAGAATCCTTTAATAGTTTTCTCTCTTTCTCGCACACATCCTTTCTCTCGCTCTCGCACGCACCCTGCCAATCACACCCAGATCGCGCAAAAATTTAATCACCCATTTACATTCTCTACATTTTGTTTAATAATCAAATATCTTCCACCGTTTATACAATGTGAGGTGGTGAAAGATGAAATGAATGTGAAACGGATATATAATAGACGAATCTGGTCAATTTAATGGACGCGGAAGAACGTTGCGCGGTGACGTTAGTAGCGATAACGTCAAGAGGTAAAGATGCGACTCACGATCCGGTAGAGCGACGTTCTGCAAAAGGATGCAGCGAAACTGAAGTCCTTTCCTCGGTCTTCCGGGTTTTTGTCACTCTGTCCCTGAACAAGGACAGAGACTGAGTCACGCAGACGGAAAGGCGCCAAAATTGGAGAAAGTGGCTGGCTGCCAGACCTTTGTGAAAATTATAAAAGATTTATGACTCGCTACAAATGAAAAATCTAAACTAATTTAAAAATCTTGTATCGTTGGACAAACAATTGAACCAGTTGAGGTGTACTAGTGTAGGCATTTAAGTAGTACAGGAAAGAAAGCTTAGAGAGCAGTTTCCATTCTGTTTATTATATTTTGGTTCTTCTGTAATAAAATATCCACCCTAGAAGGAAAGTCACAAATTCTTACCCTTAGACCGTCATCTTTTTCATTTACATTCTCATAACAAGTTACGGGTCGATAATAATTCCCGCAAAGGGGATCAAAACGACGACATTTATAATGTACTTATCGATCGTAGAAAATTACACGTTGCGGGCATCCAGAAGAAGCACGGAAATCACATAATACGCGAAATAACCTATAGAACCATGACCTTATCGTTTAACCAGGAAACCATTCGGGTAACGTCGTAACAACGAATCGCGTTAAGAACTTCCTTCTTATCAACCAATCCTTACAATTTAATCCCATGTTACCATTAAGAGGGGGAAAAAAAGGAGAACAGGGAGGGAAAAAAGAAAAGCGCTCGAGGATCCTGCAACCCCTCCCCTTTAACCGTTAAATTGAAACGAACAAGATTTCTTTTCCAGTTTTTGCGAAACGACCGGCAGCTTCCTGTTACTCGATATTATCGTTCATTTACGACTTTTTACGCGTCGAGGGGCTTGTGCATGCGTCAACGCAAGAACGGTCGCGTGTTCGATCACGGTTCATCAATCCTGTTAATATGATTCCCTGAGCCGGCTTCGCCTGTCGATCATATCGTTTCGTTCGACATTTTAACCGGATCGATTTAAGAATCGACGGGAAGACCGAGCTTCCGTTCAGGAACTTACAAAGGGCCCCTCAGACGGTTCGCGTATACCGTTAGCGTTTATTGACAAACCGCGACTGTCTTCGGACGTTCGATATTTATTTATTTATGGGTTCAATTTTGCGTTGGAATTGGAAGAATACTTGTATAATGAAATGAAATTAGGTTACTCTTGTAGGGTGGTGAGGTTAGGGTTAGAAAATGGAAATGGATGATAATATTGGGGCGTCTGAGGGTTTGAGAGATAATTCTTTAGGTAACAAATGTATATATTTATACTTTAACAAGTACATAGGCCCGGGGTTCTTTGCGGTCCAGCTAGAATCTTAGAAAAGCTTAGAATCTTGTTACAATATAGAAATATAATTTACCTTTTAAAATCCGAAGTATCGAGGTTAAGTTTTGCAATTCGTCCATTTTAATCGTACGATTATTAAAAATGCAAGCATGCCTATATATTTGTGTCATTTAGTGTCAAAATTATTTACACGAAAAGCTGTTTCAATTCGAGGAGAGACACTGTATCCATTGTAGCAATATTTTGAATATCGAGAACGTATTGATATCGATCGTTCGAAGGACTCAAGAAGGACTTGCGGTTAATTAAAGGAAAAGAAAAGGAAAGTCGTGTCGTTGGAAAACTGGAGTCTAGTCGGTTCGATCGAGCCGGAATTAACGTGGCGGGTAAATCGTGAGATGCTTATCGCGAACTAGCCGCTGAATGTTTTTCATCGTTCAGCTGGTTATCCGGAGTGTTTTTTGCCGTGGTTGTTCGCGTGTCTCGGACATTCCGAGCTCGGAATCCGCGAAAGCCACAATTTCCACCGGGGATGCATTAGCATCCTTTCGCCGGAGAATCCTGCTGGCTTTTCGGCTCGGTTACACTTGTTCAGTTGTTGATTGCGTTTTAATCGACCATTTTCCATCTACATGCTATACGATAATTACCGTTTTAACCGGAAACCGAGAGTTCTCGAGGCTCAGGCTGAATACCTGCGGAAGATAAAATGCGATTAGAAGTTAATGTTTTGATGGTTTCGGGAAATTTCACTCTTTGTTCGCGACTTGCTTTAATAAAAGGTTTAAAGTATTATCTTGCTGAAATTGAAGGGCGAAAATTTAAAGTTAAACTTGGTGACACAAGCGAAACTCAATTATTCATCAAATTTTGAAATTTATTTCATATAAATTACTTTTTTTTTAATATTGTTGAGTATTTTAAGATTTTTTCAAATTCTTTCTTAAACTTAAAACACTGAAATAACACTAAAGACTTAGTTCAGGAACAGAGAGGGATGAAATAGATTTGCTTGCAAATTTAATTGTTGAAATCTTAAAATTTATCAGTAGACTTAATTCCTGTGTTCCATCCAAATTTTATAAATTTTGAATAAATCCATTTTGCTTTTCATTGTAAATAATTATATGGAATAAGAAATGAGAATATATCTCGAAATAAAAAGTACGTTATTTTACTTCTATAATCGCCCAGTGCATATTGCAATAAAAATATCAGATTAAACGAAAAGTGAATCGAGGCTACTTTAATCGCTACCTTCCGTTACTTTCCTCGTTCACGGTTTCCGGAAGTGGAAGGCGCGAAGTAGCATTGTGAAACAGTCTGCTCTGTATCCAGCGCATGATCTGTTTGCTCTTTTATGTTTAACGGCCGCCTAGACCAACTCAAAGGGAGATAAAGCAACGAAAGAATGACTCAGGATTCGCGGAGGAGCCTCCGGTGGATATTTACACAGTTTAAAGGGAAATATTTCAGTGAAGTGGCGGGAACTGTTTCGTTAGACGAATAAACACACACCTAACACTAATTCGTCATTGACACACATTCCTGAGACACAATGGTGCGAGAATTGGATCTTTTTTGCTAACAGTTTAGAAAAAGAATTTATACCTTTGATACAATTGAATCTTTCGAAATTTAAAAGCCCTATTTTGCTTATAATCTATTTCATTTCATTTCTTTTATTAACTTGCTATGTTCTGATATAAACAACAGTTAAATTTCACATTTTAATATACTCTACTAAGTTTCACAAAAGTTCACAAAAGTATAAAGTTTTATTATTTTAATATCAGACTTACTTAATCAATATATGTACCTATCTATCTGGTGACATGAATATTCCTTTTTCATAAAATTCTTGTGTTTTCATTAAAAGATTTAGACACACGTGTTTCTACTTCTTCTACGTTTTTAAACGATATTCCATCAAGGGAATTTTGCAATGTTCGAAAAAAAAAATAAATAAATAAATAATCTCAACCAAATTGCAGTATACTAGTCTAATACAGTCTTGGTGGAATACTATTCCTTTTTCAACACTTTTTTAGCGTGTTGATGGTTTCTGTCCTGGCATAGACCAATGTTTCCTTCAACGTTTCACATGATTAAAAATAATCCATTTTCATCAGCAGTAACAAATTGTTTTAAAAAAGAGCGATCTTTGTATCATTTTAACAATGTTAACAATTACTAGCCATCGTTGTAATAATACTCAAACAAATTCTATAAAAGTTCTTTTAAAAAATAAATATTAATAAGTGGCTACTTCCTTATGACCAGAATATTATTAAATAGCCGGTGTAAAAACTTTTGTATAATTATAGTATATGATAGTCTTCTCGTCATAAGTCGCGTATTAAAATAATAGAAACGTCTAATTAAAGCGTTTTCTTTAAACAGTTTTCTTATTGGAGTAAACTCTTCTTCCTGCAGACCAGGTATTACGTAAAATCATAAAGAGACTAAATTACAGTGCACAGTCCTTATATTGAAATAAAATCTTCCCATTAGACCCGGCATAAATTAGCAAAAACTTTTGATCAAAGTATAACAAAAGTATAATAACGATATAATAATGACTGTACGACTGTATATCGGTTTACCGACAGTTAACACATTAACTGCATTTCCTCGAGCTTTCTTCGTCCGAGCAAAAAAGCAACGCTCCCGTGGGATGTTGCTGCAGAAGGATACCAATCTTCGTCGATTTATCTGCTAAACGTGATAAAACTGTCGAGCTGAAAGAAAGTTCTTCGGGAAAATGAATAAAAGCAAAGCGTTCGAGAGGAGGCTGGCAGCGGTCGTGTTACTGTTACCGCGTTATGGCTGCATAAATATTAATTTGTACCTTAATTTATAGTCGTTAAACACAGTAGTGGCCGATGTCTGCCGCTTTCTGGTTACATTATGTCCACAGTGTGTTAGTTAATGGCGAATCGATGCATATTTCTGAAGAAAACGTGTGACTAACCCTGTTTGCTCCTTTTACCTTTGCTCAGCTGTTGAGTAAATTAAGTCAAGGATGCACTGTCCGCAGATTGCTATTCCATTTGCTTGTGTTTTATGCGGTTTTGCGAGCTGAATCGATACCAAGAATAGATCCTAAAAACTCGCGGTGGATTCCGTGACGTGAAATTAATAGGGGAATTTATTTGTACTCGTTGCGCTATGCACTGACAATTTTTCCGTAAATTAATTAGGGTACGCAAAATTGTTGGCTCGTATCGTATCATCTTCATTAGCGTTTTTAATGCACGGTGGCTAATTGCCGCTTACGACAAATAATTACTTTCGATACATGTCAATTCTAATGCAATTTCGTCACATAAAAGTCTAGCAAAGTGCCACTTATGGTATGTCAATTTGAAACTTAAAGCTTGATAAAAATGACAGAATAATCTTTTCATTACCGTTTTTAGTATTAAGTGGCTGGTTGTGATTTACAGCGAACGATAATCAATTTCCAAACGTATCAATTTAGATACAATTTTATGACATAAAAATTTCGCAAAATAGCACTTATCTAGTATAAATTGAAAGCATAAAGTTTAAAGAAAATGACTATATAAGCTTCTTGGTTTCTAGTTAAAGTAATGATCGATTTTTTTCTAAATGTAGGCAAAGATTACCTTTGTACTAAATATTTTAATATTTTGTGAACAACATACCTCTTTATTTTAATTAATAACATATTTTTATATAAATATAAAAAATATACCCTGTTAACTTTTATCTTCAGTTGATATTTATTTAAATAAAATTTTGTAAATGATATATTATTTTAGTAGTTATTACAATGATATAAATTTCAAATTAATCCAATAATCCTAGCACTAATAAATAATACCATTTTCCATTATTGTTATCGTACATGATCATGCTTTAATTTAATTATTTTCTCGTAACAGTAATACTAATATGTTCTTAAACCGAAGCAGTAAACTACAACAATTCTTGTGTTAAAAACATCATTAAAATAATTCAATTTAAATCTCCCGTAACCAGCATTCAGTAAATAGAATTCATTAATCTGACGTAGACGTTTTATGAGCTAAAATCTTTAATAACACTGAATTTAATTTCGATTAAAATCGATGGGAACTGCAGCGGTGTGAGTATTTACAA
Source organism: Anthidium xuezhongi (assembly GCA_022405125.1). Lineage (NCBI taxonomy): Eukaryota > Metazoa > Arthropoda > Insecta > Hymenoptera > Megachilidae > Anthidium > Anthidium xuezhongi. The sequence continues at coordinate 13,089,268 of CM039647.1, forward strand.
TTTGACCTTAATCGAAGTTAATTTAAGAGGAAGTTTTATTGTCCGTGGCCATGTTTTTCAATTCATATTTTATGGAGTTGATCGTAACCGGAACCTTGTACGCAATAGTTCGTAGTAGTTGACTTAATTATAATTGGGATTAAAATTGGATCAGATTTTATGACACGAGATCGTTGATAATCGATCTCTTCTGTATTTAATGAAAATTACTGAATGTTCGTTCAGTTTAATCACAATCGCGAAATCGCAGTTTATCAAAATATTAAAAAATAATAGTAAAATATGTAGCAATTAAAGAGCAATTAAATCTATTAGCATAACTAGAAGTGGACTTGTTCTCCTGGAATGCTAAATGTGTAATGCTATTACCGTTCCACTAAAAATTCATGGAATAATTGAACAATATTTGCAAGATCTTATTTTAGAACAAAAGTGAAGATCAAAATACAGTGATACTTTTATTATATGAAATTATAAATGGAAATTATGTTAAAATTGAACAACACTGATTCTCTAACATTTGTACTTACATTTTACGCATTTTGTACAATTGGATGGGGGTCAAACAGACCCCAAAGAAACTGGGACACGATAAAATCTAAATTACCTTAAAATAATGAGGGGAAGGTGTAATTAACTACAGTGCCTTTACATGAAAATATATACATAAATTATAATTTACTCATATACCTACATAACTCTATTTTGATAGAAATTCCGGAAGAAATTGATTAAATTATGATCACATTAAATTAAAATAAAAGAAATTAAATTGCTTTTATAAAATTAAAAAGAAATGTTTTTTAGTGCAGGCTCTGGGTCTCCTATAACACGGTTCCAGGAACCTATCTACCGTGTTACAGGAAGGTTACCTGTACATACAGATATCGGATCCAAAGGGCTAACTTTAAGAATAAAACGATCCTATCCAGAATAATTACAATTGTAACGCGCGCTACCAACGATAAGTACGACCATTATCGCTGCAGCAATGAATCTGTTAAACGCAATATAATCGTCACAGTAACGTGTCACGAAGGTGGGACAGGAGGGGACTTTCTCGCTCAGGTGGCGATGCCGTGGGCCAACAATTGTTTAATCGTGACCGGAGATAAAAATAATGACGGGGCGGTGCGTGTTTCGTCGCTCGTCCACGTAAATCAAGCGGGCAGAAGCTCCGAGCGAGGAAGACCCGGCGGAATCGGTCTGAACACGATAAGATCTTTCGCTCCTTTCACGGACGAAACGACCCACGACCGGCTAATTATCTTAAATACTTAATTTGTAACCGAGGAATCTGAGATTTTTCCGAGGGTCGCCCGTTCGAGGTTCAGCCCAAAAATTGCATCTTCCGCGAACCGCCACCAAAAAGATCGAACAAATCTTCTCAATTATTTTAACACTTCAATGGCCAGTATCGTTTTTTTATTTCATTGCCATTTATCGTAATATTTATCGACCCTTTGCGTTCGTAACGAAACTTTCGAAAAATAATAATTTTATTTTGAAAGGAAAAAGTGATAAAATTTTATCAATTTTAGACCATGTGACCATGAAAAGAATCCAGGTGATTTTTAGTGGAAATATAACTAATTTATTTCTTTCTCTAAGTTCCCTTCCAAATATAATTTAAATTATTGTAGTTTAACAACTACTTTGTAACCAAGTATTTTTGAATTTTTTAATTTCCGAGTAAAAAGGGTTAAATTTAATTAAGATTATCCCTCACGATTAATCCTTTTAAATGCAACCAATTTGAATCGAAGCTTCAGTATTTAAGCTTAAGTATTTATAAAGTATTTAGTATTTAAATATAAAACATCGAAGATAGACATCTTGATTTTTTATTTTTAAAAAATGTTCAATGCATAGTGCATATTAAAACGAAACAAATTCTTCGATCAGAAGTGATTTATTTTGCAATTAAAAATGCATCCGGGAGTCATGAATTTATTTATCGTCCTAATATTTTAACCAAGTAAATTATGCCCAGCGAACGGGCTTATTATTTCTATTGCTTCTTCCTCTGCTCGCCGCTTTAAATACAAGCCGCGAAAACGTAATTCGATCCTACCGGTTGAATAACGCCAATCTACATAAAGCGTAATTTTATCATACCGGTTGCCAATGTGTTGACTACACGTGTAGTTTAAACGTGGCTACGATCTGTATCAGGTCGAGCATGTTTTTATCGTGCAGCGTAGTCCATAGCCGAGGCGCGTTTCTTAGTTTCTCGAGGAGGGGTTTCCACAAAGGACGCTGGAAAGCGAGAAAAAACGCGTCCGCTTCGACGCGAACAGAAATCGAAGGAAGGAAGAGCTTTATCGCGTTGCTCGATATTTATTTCACGTGTTTCGTTTTATTGATCCGAGATCATTGGCTGCGAGAGCGTTTAAGTTCCTACCCCGGCGCCCATAAGCTTCAGGGTGTTTCACCTATCTTCTCCTCCCCCCTTTTCTGTACCCGCGTTAATTTATACGCGTCAGCTTCGCTTCTGCGATAAGTGAAAGCCTCCTTTTCTCGAATCAAGCCTCGTCAACGATCTATCGTTCGCGTGGGTTGGATCGTCCGGTTCCTTTAGATCGCGACACGGGGCTCGTTTATTGAACATTTTCATCGAAACGCACCGCAGACTCTCGAACACGATACCGCAGTGATCCTCAATCTTTTGTGATAATTAAACCTGACTCATAATTTTCACAAATACAATTATTTTTTATGCAATTTTATTGAGATTAATACTTTCTTGCATTACGATATTGCATAATCTTTTATTAACACTGGAAAATGACTCGTTCTCGGTTTTTTATTTTATATTACAAAATTGATCAAAACACCTGATTTTTATTAAGATAAAATGTCATTCTATATTCTAATTCATGTTCTATTTTATTCTTAATTTTGAAAGAATGTAGATGGAACGTCGGTAGTTCCTAGTGTGAAAATAATTAATTTTCCAGTTTAAAGAAATTATAGTGTAGTTTATTTTTTGGAATGAATCAAGCTGCAATAAAAGTAACAGAATATTTATATCGATGATAGAAATTATCAGTAGAGGAAGTTACAATCCAAAGGTTGAGGACCACTGCAATAGTAGGTGTTTTAGAGTGTCGTAACCTGCATTTATTTTCGTTTTTGCACAAGATATCTGCCACTTGGGTACTTAAATAGATGAAGAGAATGAAACCGTAGCCATTACGGCTATAAGCGAACGCGATTTAAACCACTAACAAAGTAGCGAAAGCGATCGATTATTATTTTAGTGCTATTTACGTAATCTACTTTATTATCATCTATTACATTTGTTTTTGATACAATGATTACATAAATTAAGCTTTATTATTTCATGCATTTTAGGATGATTATTTATTCAAAATTAAACTCAGTGGAAGAATACCGAACACCAAAGAGAAATACATTATGACCCTAATAATTTAAATTTATTTTTCATCAATACATATATTTGATAAATTATAATACTGTTTAACTTAAGTAAAAACCAACGAGAATCTTAGAAGGGAAACAAGTATTATTTAGAATACCAAAAATAATAATATGTACTTTCCTAAACTAAATGAGAAATTGATATTTAAAGAGTAAAGTTTCATAATTAAATGAATAATAATAATTGAACGAAAAAATAATAGAAATCAGATTACGACTTCCAGAAAAATAAGTTGTACAATGTATACTGCTATTTATTTATAAACAAAACAATTAAGATTCTACGCGTATACAAAATTTATATTATATCAATTTTATATTTGTATTGCATTAAGCTTGCTATGAGAGCTAAACTGTTAAATAGAGAAACTGCTACAAATATCAATTTTTCTTTTATTTTATCACTCTTGATGGGGTTGACCCTACCGCCCTTCTAGTGTGAACAAGTATGCAAAAATTAATGAAAAAGATATTACACCTTCCTGTTTGTTCCGTCGCAATTTCTAACAACACAGACACTTTACGATACGAGCTAGAGGGTTAAGAAAGGAAAAAGAGAATACAGAAACCCTGATCTCGGACACGAGGATTCCGCGTGCACCTCGAAAAGAGGATCCTGAAGGATCATCTCCTGTCTCGAACATCTCAGGGGCGTGGTGAAAGGGGGACAAAAGGCAGCGAGCGTGAAAGTGATGGTCGTTCACGAGGATCCTTGTAATTGAAGCCGCGTGAAAACGGCAGCAGGGGGTTGTTTCTCGAATCTCGGTCTGCTTTCAAGTTTAATTGGCTGTTGCCCTTATCGGCCACGGTGTCACATAAATACGTCCGATGGACCCGGCTCTCACGAAACTGAATGGTTCTCAAAAAATTTCGTCGACGCCGCTGAACGAGACTCGTGCGTCTTTCTGGAACACGTGTGAATTTCCCATGGGCAGAGAGACGGTCGATGGAAAATCGATGTCATTTTCGGCTTCGTGGTTTCATTTTCAGATTGTACTCGTCCTGCTGGACCTACCGCGAATAACGTTTCGAGGATTCTTTTATTTTTTTTCTTGGCCCGAGTTTTTGTAAATCATGGTCCAGAAGTACATGGAAAGGGTGGATACACCCTTTGTTATCGGCTCGACTTTCCGGGTGATCCGGGTTATGGGGACGTTAAAGTCAACGAGGAAAGATTAACCATTAATATAGTGGCGGGCAGCCGATACAGAGTTCACCCATTAACGATTAGACTTTTTTATTCAACTCCAAATTGAAATGTAGTTAATTGTACAACATTTTTTATTTGTTTAACACTAAGTATATGGATTTATCGTTAAAGAATAGTATAATTATACACTATTAATTTATAAATTATACTATGTAATATATATTTACATAAAACTTTTAATATTTAATATTATACAAGCTTTGTAATTCTACAGTTTCTGTAATTTTCCTTAAACCTGGTGTTAAAGTACTATACTGTACAGGGTGTATATAAAAGGCTTAAAAGCTAATCAAAGTTATAAGAATTTTTCAATTACTCTTGTCTATCAGTGATCGATTACCAAATTTTGATAACAAAAGGGTGTTAATGAAAGAGTAACTTACACTGATTTTATAAATATTTTTATATATAATTTGAATTATTATTTCAATAAAAATAATACTATAAATATTTGTTAGACCAATAATTCAACAACGAATGTAACATTGTGTGTACTCAAATAATGTGATTTAACGTGAAATATTTGTTGAATTCTGAATTTTACAAATTTTTTATACTTTTCAAGACCAACACGTTCTCCCAAAATAAAATTGTACAATTCTTTTCTTTTTAAACCTTGACAAAATTGATTACAGTCAAAGAATGAAATTTTACATGACCGTTTAAAAAAAATACTTAAATGTCCTGAAGTCCTTCTCGCACCCGCTTTATTTGTAATCAACAAGGAAAGTAAAATTCTATGCAAACGATCTTGTTACGCGTTGTAACGCAAGGCCAAACGATTTTCCTTGGCGGGGAAGGTTTTCAATAAATCGCGTCCATCTCGAGCGGCGTCCATCACCCCGTCTTAATTACGAATATCAATGGAATACCATCAGGAAATATGAAATCTTGTCTGGCGGACGATCGGCCACGGATTAACCTGAGCCGACGATAGTTTTATCGGGCCGTGATCTGGCTAGATTCTCGTTAGAATTGGACACCGCTGTTGCTCATTTGGCCCGTCGTATATCAGCCCGCGTATTTACTCGTTTCTATCTTTTTTGACGAACAAAGACAAACGGCAGCCGCCTGACGTCTCCTCCTCCTCCTCCTCCTCCTTTCGGTTTCGTGACTACTCGTTACAACATAATTCAAACCGACGACACGACACACAAATATTATGATAGACGATCGGCTGCACATTCGGCGCTCCGCTCTTTGAGAACGAAAATCGAGATACACAGATGTCCCGGCATTCGGGTTTCACTGTACAAGGTGATGCAGATTTATAGATACGAACTGGCAGAAGTTGGCTGGCTCTACGTAAGAAATAAATGTCTCGGCGTTTTTCTTAACAAGATTGCGAGCAATTTTGTTTTCGAGCAATCTGATAAGTGTGCGACGAACAGACTACAAGTTTGCAAATTTGTGAAAGGATTAAACCTTGCTTTATGACCGGGAAGTGTTAATTAACTCGGGATCGAACATTAGAACGAGTTTTTTTAATAAAAACATGAGAGCACTGTGCAACTTTATTAAACAGTTGCAGTAATTTTTAAAATTCTTAGAATATTGAAATACAGGTTTTCTTGTTGCGATTGACACGTTGCAGCTACTAAAAATTCTATTTGATAGTAATTTTAAGATAGCAATAAATATTTAGCCTTGACTCGCGCACCCCTCTCAGAGATCGTACGGCAGGGGTTTAACAGTCGACCACGTGTGATTCAGTTGGCACACTTTACATTTCTATCCATTGTTCGTCACCCTGTGCATCCTTCCGATTTGTTTGGGTTCCAAGGCGTCGCGCCACCCTGAAAGATTGCCCCGGCCATGCTCTACAAATATCCTGCCGCGCGCACCAAGGGCAAAACGAGCCTCAACAGAGGCATAAGAAACAAATCGAACGGGGTCTGGTTGACCAGGCAAGAATTCTCGCGTTTAGCACGAGCCAAAGGCGTCGCGTCGGGACGCAAATAAAAATTCGACGAACGCAGAGAATTGCGGGCGCACACCGGGACCCCGGGTAATCTGTCTTGCTTGTCGAAAATGGTGAACGCGCGCCAGACAGAGTCGTTTTCGTTTCGTCTTGTTTAGCGATGTCCCGAAGAGAGGACTCTCTCCGTGGCGGAGGTTCGTGGCTCGTGGGTGACCAGTGGGCGTTCGAGGAATGCCCCTAAATAATCCCGAAGGAGAATCCTCCTTTCGAACCACGCTCGGGACCCGGTAACGCTCACCCTTTTTTTTTTCCTTCTTTTCGGGTTCTCAAATTTTCGTCCGGATCACCCCATGGGAAAATGATAGGGAAACGTGGACGGGACAGGGAACGTCTTACTTTAAGGATGCTTCCGTCGGAGATTTATAAGGACCCGGTTGTTTGAGATTTTCCGCTTTCTTTTTATTTCCTTTCCTGCTCGAACAAGAGGACGACTGGTATTAGATAATCGTATCTTCGCTGGGTTTCGTAACTACGCCCCCTCTTTTGTTTATGACATGGATTTTCTGCGTTTCGAGTGTAATTTACACGCTGTTATTAGGGGTAGTGAAGCGTAATGAAGGGTGGATGTTGTATAATGACTAGAATTTGATAGATTGAACGTTTGTGCTTGTTAATTAACGATAGGTTTATTTTCTGACCATTGAAATTAAAATTCTTTTAAATTATATCAGATTATTGAAGTTTGACATTTTTTTAAATTAGAATTAATCTAACAATGATAAATCTAACAATGATAGTTAGAGAAATTTCAAAATTTCTAAAAGCGTGATCCAAAATTTCTGTGTTCCTAAAAATGTAGTGTTTCTTCTCTTACTCTCTGTTAGGTGAAATATAACGCTTCGTGAATGGAAAGGTTGGAACAGGGAAGGATTTATCGAAAAAGCAAAGTTAAGAACCACTGGGAGATCGCGAAGCAATGCATCTCCTCGCGTGGAAGACACTGACACGGTGCTCCGTTTGGTTTACGAGCGCGGTTTCTTTTGACATGGTTACACGAAAATACACGTCGCATACCCGATCCGTTGCTAGTTTAACCTTAGACGAGTCTAAAGAACGTAATTTCGCGTGCACCGGGGATACCAACACGCGCCGATCTCGTAATTTACGCGTACAAGTTCCTGCCAAAGTGGGAGCTGAAACGATTCCACGGGGAATTAGCGATCTTGTCGGAAAGCTGGAGGCCGCTTCAGAGAAAAGGATTTATGTGCAACAGGTCATTCTTGTTCCCGAGGGATTCTTTTTTTCACGATGAAAGTAGAAGTCCCATAACGGTCGTCAGCTGTTCTCTCATCTTTTAGTACTTTTTACTGAAATGATGAATGTTTAGAATTTACATCCCCGGTTCTGAGATCTTATAACACTTATTTTTTTTAAACTTTATAAGAAAATAAATTATTTTAAGCAATAACAATTAAACATTTAGTATTTCTTGATATCCTAAGATTTGTATGCCCTGTTTTTTATAAATTAATATACAGGTCATTCAGTAAACTAATTATTATTTTATTCCCGATTGTGTGTTAAATTAACACTTGACTGCCACGTTGGAGCTCTGAAAAACTTAATTTATTTTTTATTATCTATAATTTTCAGTATCCAATAGGAATATTTTCGACTAAATAAATAAAAGAATTTTTATTATTATTATTTTATTCATACACATTTTATGAAAATTCAAGTGTCACTAAAATATGGATGACGTGGCAGTTAAGATGTTAAAATTAGTCTCAAGACTGATAAGATCATTAATTTTCTGTCTCTGTACACTTCCATGTAATGAATTAGAATATTTTTTTTTAAAACAAATGTGTTTGCGACGGCGACGACAGCAGAAGGGTTAAACAATTCCTGGAAGAACAATGTAAGGAAAGAAAAGAGAACCTGTTCCTAATCCTGTTACCTCGAAGGCTGGCCAAATTAGAAAAAGAGAATCAGAGCGTACGAGACCCATCCCATCCGTCTGCGTCCCCTAAAAATACACGATCCAACGATGCCTTGCCTATTAAACGATTAACACCTCGGAATTAGCGAGCAGCGTGATATAAAGTGACCAGTCGAGAAAAGAAAATGAAAAAAAAAAAAAGAAGAGTGAACGCGTGGTTCGTTCGATTTGGAATACGAAAGGCGTGCAAGCAAAAGAGAGAATCGGCATTCAAAATTCAATCCCGTGATTTACGGTTATTGGCATGGACGCTGGTTGTACGGGAATGGCCCCCGTGGCGTCTAATAACGCAATTAATTCGCTAATTCGATTAGCTGTTCGCGACCGCCTCCTCCACGAGCTCTACAAATTACCATGGAGCGATTAAGGCGCAGTAAATCTTCTCGTTTCGTCCATCGACCACACACGCCTGTGTTGCGAATCAATTGCGTACACGAGCCCCCTCTGATCCATTTCTTCCATTTTCACCTTTGGGTGCACGTTAAGGGGGTGTATCCAACGAAGGAACATCCATAAATTCCTTCTTGCCCGTTAGATTAGTAATTAAACGAGTTTATTTGAGAATGTAGTTTGTTCTTTAGCCCTTTGACGTTGATTGACGCAAAATCATGTAAATATGTAACAAACATTGCCCTATGCTTTTGGCATAAATAATAGCTACAATATTTATTTCATTTGAAATAAATAATATTCCGTGTGCTCACTGTCCCAGATAAAAAATGACTCGTCCTAAAAGGGTTAAGAGTGTTAGCGATATCTTCATAAATATTAAGATACTTGTAAATACTTTTAATAGAGATCGAAATTAACCTTTTCTACTCGATTGTCCCTTCTGAGGGAACATAACTAATTTATTTCCTTCCAAATATAATTTAAATAGAATAATTATTTCTAATACTATACTATCTTATCTACAATGATATATGGCTCACTACTTTGTAATTAGATATATTCGAATATGCAATTAACTAGAATATTTTAACATGTGAAATGTAAATTTTATTTATATTAGAACTGAATAAAAGTAAATAGATCTTAAGTATTTGTAACTCTTTTCAAAGTTTCTTTGGAAAAGAAACCTAGACTTAAAGGGTTAATAATAAATCTAATATCATCCTTGCCATCATTCTGCAAGCTTTGTGTCAATAATTTTAGAAAATGATACACGCTCGATAATTAATTACTGTTATCTGCGTTTGGAACGTTGCGGATTATCAGTCTATTACACGCAGCGAAAAGCCAATGATTTAAAGTATAATTTCTGCTTGTTTCGCGAAAGCAGCCTTTGAAATACCGCACGGAATCCCTATCATTGAGTGGCCCTCGTACAACGCGTCGCTGCTAGGTGTCCAGTAATAAGAAACAATTACACCGCTGCTAAACGACTTTTGATTACACATTCTAAATGCAGATGAGTATCGAGACACGTGTTGCAAACGCAAAATGATCCTTGAATGATTTCGTGTTTTGCACGAGAAATATTGTCGGACATACGTTACTGTCAGATGTTGTTACAGTCTAGTCGTGGTTATCGAGTGGACTGCAGTTTTGTTGATTATACAGTAGTGATTGAAAAATTGTTGCTACTATGTCGGTTACTTCCTAATAATAATCTTTATCAATTAGCACTTTGAGCGTAGCATAGTCTACAAAATTAATCACTCTTGCAGGCTCTTTTTTAAATATCGAAAAAGTAATTGGACAGAAAATTATATGTTATTCTCGTAATTTTTTTCTTAATTTAAAAATTACACTTAAAGCCTTTTATATTTTAAAAATTTTGAAACACCACAAAATTAACAATAAAGGGAAATTTATTTCAGAACTAAATAATTTTTTTATATCATTTTCAAGGATTTTTACTTGGACTAAATTGGAATCAGTATAATAAATTTAATTAATTAAATAAAGTTTACTTCAAAGTATCAGATTTCCATTTTTTTAACATTCTAGGTCGTTTCGTATAAATATCAGCAGTTTCTATTTCAGTCCCACAATATCATCAATGATCTTATCAGATTGAACTCGCATTCTAGGTCTCTGCTTAATATTCCTAGTTTAGATCTTAATAAGAAGTTGTCACTCGCTAATTCTGTTTATAAGTTACGTGATTTTTAATTAAATATGTCGTTAATAATTTTTCTCTTAATACATTTATTTAAAACTTGTGTCTGCATTTTCTATCTTCTAGATTTGATATTATATATTTGTTTAATGAAAGTTGTATACAAATCTAACTTAAATTTTGATGAATTCATAATCAGACTTGGTGAACTCTTACCTTTGAGATTGTTTAAAAAATATAATAGAAAGAAAAAGAAGACCTGAACCTAGACAAATTACTATCTATTTCAAACGATGACAACCCACATTCCAATCTATCTTAAGCTTTCGCGTGTTTCGTCCCCGTTGCCTCGCTCCTATTACTATATCACATTTTTATTATGATTTAATCGTGTTTTATTAACAGTTTAAAAGGCGGTCACAAATTACTGAACAGTTTCAATAAATTGAAAGTCAGAGGAAATCAAAGATACCACAAATATTACAAGGAAAAGAAATTTATATCGAAATCAAATAATTTATAGTAAACGAAGGTGATCAATTTGCTTTTCAAGGACTTTCAATTTTCAGAAATATTTGAATTTTTCTGGAGCTCACGTAACGTTAATAAAAACTTGTTCAATTAACAAACCTCCTAATAAACGTTCCAAGAATCGAAAGCTACAATTTGGGTTAAACAGAATTGCTCGTATCCGTAAAAGATCTTGGAACCTTCATTAGCCAGACGAGTTTCAGTAGAAACGAATTACACGGTTGATTAAAAAAAGTGGGGAACAATAACCTGAAATGTCAACCGTTGCCCTAGTTCAACTTCTAACGGAGCATCAAGTGGTTTTCTTTGCGACGATGGAAGAAAATTTCAAAGGCCGAAACGACGGTGGTCTTGTCCAATTATTAGATTTACAGACGCGTGCAGGCATGGCCGCCGAAGAAGGTAACCAGAATAGAAACCATGAACTCTACGAAATTATCTGGCCTGTGGCGTGGCTTCTCTAACAAATGCCTGATCGCCGGCTATCGCGCGCGTTCGGTTAATTTTCAACAAAGACGACGTTGTCCTTAATAGTTCGCGTTGTCGCACGAGAGCGCAATTAGCGGGACGCGTTGTCAATCAAGCTTTCGAGAAGTAGGGTAGATCTCGATCCTTGCGATAGAACGTACGTGCCATGGGATTAATTCAACAAGTAATTGATGACTCAACGAAGAGTAAAATTATCTTCCCTTTGGCTGAAACGTTCGTTAACCCTTCCATTACGGCTGTTCGTGCCATTAAAAGCTTCTGCGGGTTTGCGTGCTCGGATTTCCTAGGGAAAATCGCGGTACAGGGGAAGAGAGTCGTGCAAAAGTTACTAGTTATTCGTACCTAAATAATGTAAGTAATCTAATCTAACTTAAGTTACTAAACATTACAAAATTAATAATTTGGTAATTTGGTAGTTGGTAATTGCTAAATCAATAACTTAATTAAATAATTAATTAATAATTGCCCCCCTGTGGGGCATGAACTCCACGTTGGGAAACACGGGGCTACTAATTCTGTAATATTAATAATATTAATAAAATAATGTGGGCAAATGGTGGGGTTTCCTCTCCCTACATCACTATTTCTCTAGGAAAGCCTACGATACTCATCACTGTACCTACTATACAAATATTTATAAAATTACCCAATTTGAATCCGCAAACTTGCAAAGCTTCATCCAATGCATACTAGTAAAAAACTCGAAAGTACTGGTAAAAAAGTATCAAAAATAAATAGAGACCCCTACGTTTCCTGTAACAAGAGGGCTTCCCTTTTGATTGAAACACCGACAGCAACACGTACGTCATTTAATCAGACCAGTTAGTCGGGATCACGCTGGGGTGTTTTCATTGAAAGTGATCATCACTGTTTTATTTCCTTCTACGAGAGCTTCTCTGATAATTCTGAAAATTGTTGCGAAGAAATGAAGTGTAACGTCGCATCGATAACACGCCACGTCCTCTAAACGGTTTTTACACGGACACGAGGTTCTGCGGGGGAGAAGAAAAATTTAATAGAATATTAATGAGGATACAGGAGTAAGTGTAAAAGGACGACGGCCACGAGACAGGTGTAATTTCCTGTGGAAAGATGAAATTATGATCGCGTTTATTTTCATCGAGGATGATACATATCAGCCGGGTGAGATGAATTAAAATTTCTTCTATTACTTACGTACATCGAGAGATTGTTCGATGACAAAAACCGTCATCTTTATAACTGCTAGGAAATTGAGTCAATATTGTATGTCCGCTGTATAATCAATTCGCAAATGAAACATGATCGATTCAGAATCGACGGACACGACGTGTGAAGGTCAAATTAACCTGGGACGATCATGATCCATATCCGGCAAAAATATAATAAAACTTTGATTCAAAGTTACGAGGTTTTACAGCCTTTCGCTACGGGTGGTTTCTCCAAAACGGGTGTTTTTTGAAGAAAATAATTTTCCCAAAACAGAGGATTTATAACGTCTTAACACATTCATTTTTAATTACAATCTCTCCCCAGGGGAGAGGTGATGGGGTTAAAATAAAAGGTTAAAATAATATTAGAAACTTTGGATAACGTAATTAAATATATCGTTATAAATAATTTTCGCTGTATTAAGTGACAGGTACGAAGGGGACGTTATTTATCCTAGCCTTCCCTCTTCTAGAACCACCGTTATTTGCCGATGCTTAAAGGGTTGAGCTACATCGGGGTTAACCTCGAGCATCGTTCGATAATTCCGTTCGCGCGAACAAGATAGTTACGATCGAACATCGAACTCGTCGTTTCAACGATAAACACAGTGCAGCAAGGTTTTCCCGCGTAAAACGATCGCCAGGTGAAACCCGCAGCCCCGGCTGCTGCACGATTCACGGGACCATAAGCTGCCCGTCGGTCAGCGAGGATAAATCTGTTATCCGCGGACAAGAAGCCCCGGCTGCCGGGTCGTAAAGTTTCCTCGTCTAAGCGTAAAACAACGTGGCACGCAGGTTGGGGCCTGGGCGCTGGTGGCACCGCGAAATTACGCTCTCCATTAAGTAGTTTCTTTCTAACGAGACCATTATTTACGATAAGAGTTCGCCGTAAACGGCGATATCCCGGGGTACGCACCTGCGAACGAGCACCGAGCATGCTACTCACGTTTGGCGGAAACGCGCCGCGTATTGTATATATACGATGGAAATAATGGGATTGATCGATCACTCCTGGCGCCGCGTGTCGTTATGCCGCGAGGAGGACAACGAAATGCTGGATAATACTGTGGGAAACATGGAAGGATACACCTAATCCAGCGATCTAGTTTGAAACTCCAGAAGTCACTGAACTGAGGGGTGCAGCGCGCGAAAACCTTACAGAATTATAGAACGTGTAAAAAATTAATAATTCTGTACAATTTAAACACGCGTTTTCCCAGAATAAGGTAGAAATTTAAGAAAATTTAAGAAAATATATTGTTGTTGTTTGAAATAGATCCTTTTTTAAATTGGCAGTTTTTGAGTTAAAAAACTACTTTGATATTGTTGACCAGCAATTTTACGCAGAAGCTGTCTCATATCACCGGCTAAACTATACCACCGAAAATTTTTAATTAAAACTCTCTGATTATATTTAAGAATTAAGAAGAATTTAACATACATGATGGCAAGGTGCAATAATAAATCAATTTGTAACATATGTATTTTTAAAATTGCAAATAGAAACTTATCTGGAATAAAAAATTGAATTGCATTCACATTATAAAACCAAAGATTGCACTTTAAAAAATAAAAAATTATAAATCTATTAATTTCTATTCCTTTTACTAACTTGCTAAATTCTGACATAAATGAAATTGCAAAATTTCTACAATTTTTATTCACCAATCTGGTTTACCCTAACTAAAATTCTTAATTAAGACTCTCTGATTAGATTTACGAATTCATATTATACGTGCAATACCGTGCACAGCTATTTCTACTTAGCCAATGAAGATGTTAATAATTCTTATGAAAATATTCGTTCATGGTCGTTCACATCCTGACAGGGGACGCGTTAAATACTGGCCTGAAGGAACATCAAAGGGAAGCTCAAGGAGCAACAGTAAGACGTATCCGGACGAAATTGCGCGTAACAGACACGGGGCGTGTAAAAATGATAATCTGGCCCGTGGGACAGGCACGTTCTCTCGTATGTACCGAACGAGACGGATAATTTATGACGGTCGTGCAGATGAAACGCGTGATGCAATTGCGCTCGTGCATTCGTTGCACGTTGAATATGGGGTAGAAGTCGGTTAATTTTGACCCCACCGTGAACCATCGGATCGCATGTGTGAGTCTCGTATACGTACACGTGTCACGTCGGAAGACAGGTAACGAGCTTGACGGTCGATTAACACGTGATCGACACGATGGAAATGGAGGTGTATAGTGATATATGTTAACCCTTTCCAGCCCACTGCTGCTAAATGGCAATATATTTTTTGACGCGGTAATAAATGTCCAAACATCGCTCGAAAAATTAAATTATTACAGATTTGACTTTCATAAAAGTTAACAAAGGCAATTTTTTTATAATTTGAACTGGGAAGGGTTGAAACTTTAATTAGTAATTGGTGGGCAGAGGACAATCTGATTTCAATATTTTACTCCATTTTGTTTTCATTTTTTTAATTTTCTGTTGTTATTTTATTACTGTAATTGCACCATATTTCCTAATAATATTAATTGATTGCAATAATTCGCGATGCAAATGAATTAAATATTGTTTATTAATGTACGAAAGCTAATAAAGTTCTTCTTCTTCTCTCTTCCTTTTTTATTTATTTGATTAAATCGTATTCGAAGCTTCGTGACGTGTGACTGACGTGACAGTCAACGTGACAAGCCACGTCCCTTTTCAGATTCCGTGACATTAATTCGTTGACATCCGCAATTTATCGTGGTTTGATTTATTGCTTCGATGAGAACAAAAATATCAAGGAATGCGGTGCTCAGAAATGTGAATTCGTTGAAACTCAGAGACTGTCATTATATCAACATCAAATATGATTCAGTTTGATTTAATTTAAAATTGATTTATTTTTTAAATTAATTTATTTTTTCGTTCAATTATTATTCAGAATTTTTCTCTTTTATTTATAGAAATTACAAATAAAATGATTAATATTTACAACCAGTATGTGGTTATTAATTAATTACTGTGTGTACATATAATAATTTACTTTTATGTACTCAAAAAAAAAGAATTCTCTATGGGGTCCTGATTTTATGATCAGGGACTGTATACACCCAGAATGTTATTTCGTGATTTAAAGTACGTAGTTATGGGAATTAAAGGGTTAAACGATCAAAAACGATCACGGATAATTTCTAATCACGGTCAAATTTCAGGGATACGATCAATTGTGAGGTCATCACCAAATTATGGTTGTGAGCCTGTGTTTCAATTACAGACTAATCTTTTATGATTTAAGAACGAACAACGAAAAGAAATGATGTATAAATCGTGCCCAAAATTTTACAGGTAATAAAAATTGCACACACTGTAGTTTAAATAATTGTCACGTTGATTGGTATCCAATAAAATTCTGATTATCTTTTATTTTATACCATTAGTGTGATGGTAACGATGACAATAATTTTCTTACTTTTTTAATTTATTTGATTATTCGATCACATTATATCTCAATGTGTTAAAATGTCCTTAACAGTTGCAATAAATGCACCATGTATATTCCTGTTATCGAGAAATATTTTAACTTTCGGTTGGTACTTTCGTCTATCTCCAGGTACTCATAATAAATAATACTAATACTTCCGAATGAAAATTTAACTTAAAAAAATATCTCTCCGGTATTTTTCCCAAAAATCGTATATTGTTTTACTAACTAATTTGAACCAGTGTGCTAACCAAGAATTACAATATTATATTACAACAAAATTGAAATATTTCACACATTGTATCGCACCACTTTTCTGTTTAAAATTTAAAAAATACAGCGTTCCATTAAAAAAGACAGTAAGTACCATTAAAAAGATTAAGCTTGTAGGAAAGCAATAAGCAATAAACACCTGTTTCAAATGAAAGTCAAATAAGAAACAGTATCAGTTGTTCGACTCACCCCGTGCAATCGAGGTCGTGCTTTAATCGATTTCCAATCAAATCAATGAAACCCTACTCTTTACTCGCTACATTAAATTGTATAATGCACTTTTGAACAATTCTGATTAATTATTATCCATACGACTTAATCGTGATCTCCCCTTACCGTTAACGATATCTCGTTAACTTAAGTAATTCTCCCTAATTATCTCTCGCGATGCGGTATGAAATTAACGATGTTAAATCCCGGAGTATATCCTTATCGGTTAAACACAATACCAATTGAAAGAGTATCGAACGAAGTGGTAACAAGTGGTTACATCGTGATTGTGTTTGCCACTTGGAGAAACCGTAATGCCGTTCGACGTTCGCTGTAATTTATTTGACAAATTACACGTTTCGGTTCTCATTAATAGCAGACCTGCCATTAAATTAGAGGCATTGAAAGGGAACAGAAACTCCGTGCTCAAGTTAATAGCGTCTGCAAAATAGATAGCAGTGTGCTCGATCGATGTGTACACTGCTGTTCAAAAGTTTATTTACTCCAAACGAACTTTTTAACTTGATTCTCATTTAAGAAAATTAAGAGAAAAAAAGCATGATTCAATAGGAGTTGCATAATAAACAAACGAAACAGAGGGTATAAGGAATTAATCAAGAAAAATAATTAAATATCTCTAATTATAATTGAGTTTAGTTTCACTGTCATTTAAAAATAAGATCAGATTAGAAATTTGCATTCGAACTTAAACATTGTGTCAATAATATTAACAAATATATTCTTATATACATTAATAACTGTTCATGTTGGGTATCGTTAAATGAATAAAATATAATTACCTTACGCGAATAAATATGAGAGTTACATTTTTCTTATGGGTAAGGGTACCCCTTTCCGTACCTCTTTTTAAAAAATTTATTAAATGAGGGGAAAAATTTTCAAAAAAACTCCCAGCACTTGAAACTAACACTGAAACTAAAAAAATTACGTTTATTAATCAATTAAGAAATATACCTAAATATTTCTTAACGCGCTTAAAGTGTTAAAATCCAATTAGCAGTACGGGTTAGGCTTGTAACATTTGAACCGGAAGGTGCGTCACGAGCCTGACACAAAGTATCGCAAGGTGTTAAAAAATTGTGTTGCCAAACAACCGTTTTGAAGGTTTGGGCCGTGTTTGGCTCGGCTTCTTCAATGGAGGGCTAAAGCGTGCGATAAAGAAACCAAGATCCGGATTGAAATTAAAACGACTGCTGAAACGTTCAACAAGTCGAACGCGACGGTCAGCGTGTTAAATGTCCGCCAGCTTGCAAACAGAAACTTGCACTCAAAGGCAAAGATTGCCGTGCTCCGAGTGAACCTTGAAACTGTTACAACAACATTCCGTGAGATCAAAGGTGATACCGTGACGGTCGGCAAACAAACTTTTCCCTAGATGAAGGAAAGCTGAGGACAGGAGCCACATGCCTGTATCCTTTCGATGAGAAAGGAAATCGCGATGAGTCTCGATGATTTTCGCGGTGGCAATTTTTCATTCGGTCTGTCGACGCCGTGAGAGATCGGCCATTCGGTGGCTCGTTTCGTCGTGCTCGTAAATCTTCCGTACGAAAACACAAAGGTTTGTTTAGGCGCCGTGTTTGATGCATCGCTGCTCGTTTTGGGGCGGAATTCAAGGGTGAATTCAATTGCTGAGCGAACGACTCCGACGGAACATGTGCTCCACGGCCAAACTCATTTTATCTAGTATTACGTATTTATGGACGTTGTAAGGAGCTCGTAGGAATGATTTAGATAGCCAGTTTGATACAGTTTCTGACTTCAATTAGCGCTTTCACGGCTGGCTATTTTTCCTTGGCTTTTTTACCCTTTTAGTGCCGTGACTTGGAAACGGAACAATGCATAAATGACTGCTCTTTATTTCTTTTACAAAACAGAATAATATTGGATTAATATCGGATATTGATTAATAATATTATAATAATACTTCTTGTATAAAACAGAATAATAATATTGGCAATCTTCTTTATTAATATTCTTTTTTTCTCATTTTTTCTTTAAATTAATTCCTCTGTTTGATACCTCGAATTACCAATACAATTTTAATAATATTTATAGGCAGTGGAAACTTTGACGTACACCACTGTTTGCTTTCGAACCAGAAGGCTATGTAGATTAGAAAGCTAGCATAGTACTCAAGGATTAACTCCTTAACCTATCATTTTTCTAACGGGTGTGTCAGTTAGAGCTAAATATGTATTTAATCACTCTTATTTCATTCTTTGGATAATCACTACTTTTGATTCGTTTATTTTAATTATTTTAATTATTTTCAATTATTTTGATTCAAAAAAGGTATCCCTTATGCAGGCCTGGACTGTAAGGGCTGTTTTCAACTTTACACCATATTTGGGTCTTTGTTGTTCAGTTTTTCTACACTGATATAAAATATGATCAACTGTAAAGTTTACCACAATTTATCCTATCGTGTTAGAGTGAAACTGTGTTACAGGATGTCGCGTTATAGAAGGGCAAATGTATTTTTAAAATTGTGTCTAATTATTGGAACACCTTTAACGAATCGGGTAAACAGACTACTCAAACGGGGGTGAAATATTGACCCGAGAAAAGTGATCGAAAGAATTCGAGTTTTTGCTGATTGAAATATTGAAAACACCATTAATCGATAAGCTGTCAACGAAAGTGTACGCGCGTATCCGACGAAATGTGCATAAATCGTAAAGTTATTTCGGTACACGCCCTGAACGGGCACGCAAATATATCTGGCGAGATAAATTACATTATTCGAGGGTCAATGCGATCGTTTTTGTAATCATGCCACGCACATGCTGCTCAATGAAATTGCTGCTTCGCGGTATTCCACATTTATCGTTGCTATAAACGAGGATGCGGTCAGACATCAGGATTCCATCCTCTTTTATTTCGATATTTTTCCCCTTCGTTAGCATGGAAATTAACGGGCCACGAATCCGATGTAAATCATGCGCGGGAAAACCGATGCGTATGGCTCTTCTTTATGACAAAACCTTTCTCGTATTTCACATGTTCAGAAGATCCCGTAAACACCGATTCGGTGGTTCAATAAAAGCACGATACGATCGATTCAGATATTTTTTTACGAAAATTAACTTTCAAGATAAATCTGAGAACTTTATCGCAGTAACCCGGATATTTACGAGGAATTAGCTGGAATTTAAGACTGATTTTCCTTGACAAATTCCATTGCCTTATACAGTTTCTTTATTAACAAATTGAACTCACGCTTAAATTATAATATTCGCGAAGAACGCTATGACAAAATAAGCACTACCACTTTGTAACTTGAAAATAATTAAAATTTTGGAAGTGCAATTCCTTACTTTCAATTTATTTTTCGACTTAGCACACCTAATTTTCATTGGACGAAACAATAGTGAATAATCGCTTTTCAATCAACAGTCCATAATATTGAAAAGCCGATTAATAGGCTTTCGATATATAAAGTGTTAAGATTATTTGATTAACACTAGAACCACCAAAGGAGTCAAAACTCGTTCTACATTTTTTATTTTGTATTATAAATCTGTGTCTTATAACAAGACACTCTTGTCAAAGTGTAAGATGATTTTTTTTATAAAAAATTATTGCAATACAAAAACGAAATAAAATTTGGTTAATCGAATCTTTATTCTCGGATAAGAATTCCACCCCTTTTTTAAAAATAAAAATATTACCCTTTACTTTCCAATGTTTTGGTCTTTGGTGAGTTCGTGTGCAAAATAGAAGGAGCTTGGAAAGATTTATTTATTTGAAAATAAAATTAGCAAACTAAATATGTAACCTTTGCAAACCGTTAAACGTAATGCCAAATAATTACTAAAATTATCATTCCCGTTGTCAAGTAACCCGAAGCCATAGTAAAGCTTGCTATAAACGTATCCTCTATAATCAGTGCAACTTCATTTCCATAAAAATTCTTGTAACAAGGTAACATTTTGTTGCACAAGTATACTATTCTCGAACGCGATCACTGTCTCGACCTGGAAGATAACAAGTTCGATCCTATATTTGGACGATCGATGAACAGCTTATAATTAAAAAACTCTGTGCCCTCTTCTTTCAATGCATTGCACACCGTTAATTATGGTAGAAATTTAAATTGAATCGTGGCTGAGAGAATCTTGAAAGGTCTGACTCGAATGAAGACTGTCTGAAGCTATAATTTAAATAAAACTATAATTGATTAAGTTCCTTGAATTTTCAGCATTGAAAGATAATGGATTGCAACTGAATACTTTCTTTTATTACTTGTTATCCAATCATTTTAATGAATTGAGCAATTTGATTATAATTCCCATCGTTCTCATCGTGTACAACCTTTCTATCCACTTTTCAGGCCCTTTTCAGTCTTCATTTCACGATAATTATATTTACATGCGTGCTATTAAGCTAATATTATAATTGTTTATTGCAAATTATTCATTACTTTATTATTATCAATATAATTATACAGTAATTATATTTTACAATTTATTTATTACTTTGATAAATTACTGCATAATTATATGTTACTTTGTAATTGTAGCTCAGGAATTGTGCATTACAAATTATTTGTTACTTTATTGAACCATTGTTTAATATTAAATTAATAACTGTCGTCGTGTAATAAAGCTTGAGAAAGACTTGACAAAAGGATTGAAACGTTTCGTACACTATTAATTTTATTATAATTTATTCGTTATATTTATTATAATCAAATTACATAGGAAATTAAGAAAAATAAATTTACCAAATTAGAATGATTGAATAATAAGTACTTAAACAAAATTTGTAAATCTAATTAATTTAATAAATCAATATGTAATTACCAAATACATTAGGTAGAAGATAAAAGCTTGATTAGAAAATTTTATATTTGTTTTTGAGCTTGCAATTGAGCCGTAAATACATAAATAAGTATCAGGAAGTTGGTGAAAATTCAATCACGGCTGGTGAATTTTTAAAGCGGAAGAATTAAGTGGGCAGAAATTGGGCGGCGACGTTCAACGACGCAAAATCAACTTTAAGTCTTCAATTTGCGATTCAATAGTCGTAATAACGTGTCTCGGTGCGCGTTATTCAATTTGATCGGATGTTCCCTGCGAACGTGTCACGTATCAGGAACAAAATTGAAGGAGTTACAAAGTGAATAAAAAAGAAAAAACGTATCGTGGTCCCGCCCTCTAACTATTGACAATTTTTTTAACGATACTTTTATAGCAAAATCATAGTGCCTGGCTTATGGAAAATATAGTTTCGCAAAGGATGTTCGAGACTTTTTCCCATAAAACTGTCTTTATGTATTTTATAACGCAAAAATAGGAAAAATAATCTATAAGCGAAAGACCATAGCTACATTATTAAAAAGTTAGACATTTTTTCAATTTTATGCAACAGCGTTAAATATAATTTGTATTCTACATATAATTCACGTTTTTAATCCTTCCACTGTTCATTAATATTCGAGGGTGTAGTGTTTATAAATAATATTGAAAATTTTGTATTAACCTTTGCACTGGAGTGGCACTTCCGGGGTGACATACCTGATTAACCAGAATATTTTGAAACGCAAAATTTAAGAATTATTTAAGCCCAAAATAGGGCTTTTAAATTTTGGAAGCTTTATTGGAAAATGTATTTATAATAGACTTAACATTTAGGGTTAACATTCCCAGATTCTTTGATACTTGTATCGCTAACGTTTACAGTATGAAAATGAATGGTTCATATATTTTTAGGTACAATTTTAGTCACGATTGACCCATCTTACATTAACACGCTAGATTCGAAGAGTCTTAAGTTAGGGCCAAGAACGTAACAGGAGAAAGAAACTCGAACGAAGCGGTCATCTTCGTTTCGGCCTCGCGTCGTAAAGAACCGGCCGGTTTTTCGTCGTGCCGACGTAATCTTTACGCTCGACGAGATTTTTTCCGTTAACCCGTCGGATAAACGCTGTAATTAGAGCCGATGAAGAGCGCGGCGGCTTCCGCTCGTCTAGAAACGGGTTACCATAAAGCGGACAGTGAAATCATAGCGCGGCTGAACGCCAGCGAAAGCATAATGCTCGGTGTGCGGCTTCATTCACCGGTCTGGCTGGTTCCGCTGTATGCTTAATGCTCATTTAGCCTCCATCGGGAAACACCATTAATACCACTTTACCCGACGTTTACGCGGGTTTCGAGTTTTGCTCGACGAAATGGGAATTGTGTGTTAAACGCGAACGCGATTCAGAGCATCGAAGTTTTTACGCGCTGAACCTCGACGACGCAATTACAACGTGATAATGACGAGTAATTGCCCTTTTCGATTGATAACCGATGGCTGAGGCCTCGAGATTTTTTCTTTTGGGATGGACAGTCTCTTAATGCGACCGTCCGGGCATCCTCTTCCCGTTCTTTACGTTCTCAGAAAGGAGTCGATAAACCTCGGTGTTCTTCGATTTGGAAAAATTATGGCGAAGAAAGTTTAGGGGATGGAAGTCACTCTGGTTCTTCGTTCTTTTCGTTTTTATACAAATTTACAGTTTTAATTATATTTAGGAAAGTTTAAGTCCAAACTTGGAAAATATTTAAAGACCTGAGACAGTTTTAAAATATTCCATTAATTTTAATATTAATGCTGACCTTTAAATAAGGAAAAATTAAAGAAATAATTCAATTTTTTATAATCAAGCTATAGAACTTCAAGCAAGAACTTCAAGAAAATCTAAGATTCTAAACATATCGCTACTAACCATAAATAATAAACCAAGAAGAAACCATCCATATTCAATCGTTTTCCGTATTTTGTTGCAGCGAGAGTACACAGACGACTGCGTGTTCAACGAGACCCTCGAGCAGCACAACTACAACACGTACAGTTCGGCGAAATGGTCCACGGCGAAGAAGACCCTGTACCTGGGTTTAAATCGACGTGGACAGCCAAGGAGGGTACAGGCGAAAGGTCACAATCTGGGCAGGCTGTCCGCCTACGCGCGAGTGTTAACTCAGGTCGCTCCTCTGGAGCGGGTCGACGCGCTTCAAAGGCGGATGATGAGCCCTCACCACGTTCGTCATCGACACAACGTCCATCACGCGGACATGATGCAACAGTCGCTCTGCCCCACTCTTCCGGTCCAGGAAAAGGACGGCAGGGACAAGTTCAGGTGTCGCAAGCGAAAGAAACGAAAGAAGAGGAAGCGACGATGCAGACCGGGCGAGAAGCCTGGTCCACAGTGCCAAATCGCGGAGGAGAACGTTGACGCGACGGTGACGCCTCCAGTTAGTAGCGAGAGTCAACCTTCGAACGGGACTTCACCGGAGTCAAAGAGATCCTGCGAAGGGGCGGCGAGCGAGGAGGCCTGCCGTAGGGAGGCCCTCTCGGTCCCGTCGAAGAAACGGAAGCTGCGGGTCCAAGCGGTGGCGTCGGCCGCCGGCAGGAATGTCACCGGGACCAGCCACGGTAAGAGCAAAGCACCAGCGTCAAACGCAAAAAAAGTACACGCCGCTGGCAGCATGAGTCAAAGTAAAAAGCCTAATTTGACGGACGGGAAGAAGAGAAAGAAGAAGGGGCCGGCGGCGAGGAGGAACGCGACGTTGGCCATGCCCCGGAAGAGGTTCACGCCTGGCGGACAGGGGAACAACACGTCTGCGGCGCCCACGGCAACTCCCGTACCGATCTTCGCAACGTCCTCCTCCTCTTGGTGGTCTCCTGGTGCGTCAACCGCCCCTTCAGACCGAGCTGTCTCTCCTAGACGCAGAGGCAAGCAGTTCAACTCGCGAAGGAACGAGTCCGCCGCGAACCGTAGGGTAGGCAAAGCTTTCGCGAGAAATCGCACGAGAACGAGCGCAACGCACGAGGCCACCGTGACTCCCGATCAGTCGGTGACCGTGAAAGTTCCTGAGACCGTTTCCGATCGATCTTTACGAAACTCGAGCTCCGACGAGGACGCCTCGAGATCGTTCTCCGAATCCTTGTCTAACGACGAAGACGCGTCTTCGACAATTTCGAACGAACAGGCGACCGCGACGATGGACTCGACCGAGGCCGCACTCGCGTCCAGCACTCTAGGGGTGCTCGACGAGGAGAACAAACCGGCCGAGGATGTCGACACAGCTGACGACAGCGACAGGTTCGACACGCCGGAAACTATACAGTCGACCACCAGTCCCGCGATACCGTTCGACAGGCTGGCCATGTAAGAAGCTTCCGGTTCGTTCGGTCGCGTCCATCTGGGGTCGGAATCATTGTAAACTTACGTGTACATAGTAATCATGCTACGATACGATTTACAACATACTCCACATTCATGTATGACGATTGCGTGCGCATGAAGTGTTCCGCGAGCTTGGAACTCTCGGTGTTTCGGTCCGCTGCTGGCTCTGAATCGAACAAAAGAATTTCAACGATTTTCTTCGTCTTTGCTTTTTCGTCAGCGAATCGCTTATGGCAAGTATTTTAGTACCTACTTTTCGAGGTGTCTCTTCCTTTTTTTATATTTTCATCGCTGTTACTCGTGATTTTGATAGAATTGAACTCAATCATGTTCATAATAGTATTTTCTTTTCTTTTTTGTTATTAGAATAAAATTTATTGCCACACAATCCTATTTCCTTTCTTCGCGATACTGCAAAATTTTTAATTAAAATGTAATTAAAATTGTAACCTAAAGCTTTTCACTTTATATCTATTTGTAGTTTGAAGATTGGTAATTTCGTAGCAACCAACCAAAAGTTTGGAATCACTACGTAAACTAACGTTAAAGTCTTTGAGTTTGGGGATGAAAGACAGGTTTCTTATATACTTTTTCTAATAAAATTGAATGCACAAGCAGCTTTCCAAAATATTAATTTATACAGAAATTTTTAATATTTTAAGTATTTTTCTTTTAAATTGGTACTTTGTGTTTCCAAACATTTGATACTGATATGTAACATATTAACAATTATTAGAACACTAGATTTTAGTAGAAGTCAATAGGTAATTCTAAACTTTTGGGTGGTAGTATAAAATTATAACTGGTTCCATAAATTATGCAAGTATTTGTTAATTTCATGTGGAAACAAAGATTTAATCATTTTCAGAACATTCTTCAAATACATTAATTGCTATTGATTGAATTTAATTTTATTAAATAATTAAAAATGAAAAGAGCCTTTTTATAACTTGAACATTTACATTTCTTTTTCTAATCAAGAAATTTGGTAATTGATAACACCTAACTGCATAAATTTTTTAGAGAATAATAAAACATTTCACAATTGTCAATTTACACGACAAGAGCAATAAAAATGTAATTTTTATTACGACCAACCTGCAAATCAGTTGTTGCAAAAACGCGTTCAGTAATTAACATTGTAATCGACCATCAATGGAGCATCGGCTAATATTTTTTCTGGTCGGTAAACTACTTGAAAGGATCGAGCAGACACCTCGAATTACGCGTCTCAGCCGAAGTAACATCATCCACCGCGACTTGTCTCGATTCCGAGCCGCATTTCCGCTAATCGCATGAAAATAGGCGTGGTCCATGGAAAGGGGGCTTGATATGCATGGGATAAAAAAAGCGTATGTCCGCATGGTACGTCACGAAGAATCGTGTCGGTCTCTCCTCGTTATTTTGAGATACGCAATTACCCCGGGGAGGATGAGACGGGTCTCGTCGAAGCGGCGGGGCCGTGTAACGAGCACGAAACTCGGCTTTTAATCCGCGGAAATGATTCAATGTCGCGCACGGAACGGCATCGCAGGCAAAACCTCGGCGAAATGAGCTAATTACAGGATTCACGGGGATCCCGGCTGGACTATTTTCATTAAATAACGGCCAGCTCGTCGGGCATTCCCCTACCGCATGTCCAACGTGAGATGCCTTCGTTTACGTCCCGAAGGAATTAATGTATTCGTTGATCGTTCGCGATCAGCTATTCCGTTTTCTAATAAGCCGACGTTCGCCTTCGTAACTCTTTCGGGTTTGCGCAACCAAATATTTAATTACGACGAAAGAAACGCTTGTTACCGCGACGCGGCCAATCGCGCGATGCACGGATCGGTCTGTGTCGGTATTCTTTTGCATCTTTTCTTTCGTTCGAGATTTCAAGACCGCCTCCCCCTTTTCGAACGGCGGAACGGGGAACACCCTGTACATTGTCGGCGGTACGTAGGTCTAATAAACACGGCGACCGGTTCGCGGTAACAGAAGTAACGATAGTATTCTCGAACCGGAAGCGAGGAATACGGGAAACGATTGGCGTTGAGACGAAGAGGATGCGGATGGAATAGGGTGAAGCGAAATATCGTGCCACAGAAAATTATAACTGATACTCGCTTGATTGTATTTTTCTTTTTATTTAATTACCCTGGCTTAGAAACTGAAAATTGATATTTTACCCCTTTTTAATTATAAATAAAAGAGTGCAAATGATTTGGTTCATTTTTGCAAATTTTCGTGTCGTCTGTGGATTGTCAAAGTATTTATCCTTATTTTTTTGAAAATAAAATTTTATTTGCATTTATATGGTACAATTATTTATTATTAATGACTGTCAATGAAATTTGTACAACAGTCGCAGAAAATTATTAGGTATTTTAGTTGCTTTAAAACGATTTTTGTAGAATTATACCTTGAAGACTATGGCACGTAGTAATAATAATGTTATTATGTTAAAAAGGCTGAATGTTAATTTTGTTGTAGGCTACGGTAATTAAAGATTAACACGTTTATTACGGTATGCAAACGAACAAAATATAACAAACATATTTATTTAATTAAATATTGTGGGGAACGTATTTGGTCCATACTACGAAATATTAGATTGGTAACCAAGTTGACAATCTCTTCAGGTAATTTGCTTCAAAATAAATTATTAAAAAAATTACAAAAATTTGTAATATTTATGAATTTCGCCTTATAATATCGTGTCACATTGTTTGGCTCGTATTTTTAATATATCCAATTAAATATTGAGTTTAATTCAGGTGATTTTGTAGAGTCATTTCTGCAGAATATAAATATTTAAATAATTACATCAACTGAATTTAAAAAGCATTTGTTTTACAAATTTAGTAAGAAAGTTTATCTTTGTTAATCTTCAGCCAAACAAAACTCATAAATAGAAAGGAAAGTACTGTTTTTATTAACACCTTGACTGCCACGTCACCCACGTATGGGTGACACTTGAATTTCCATTAAAAAATTGTAGAATATAAAAACGTAACGTGGCAATTAAAATGTTAATTAAAAATAATTTAGGCTGGAGCAGGTTTAAAAACCGAATAACCGCAATAAACGTGTTAATTCGAATGATCAAAGACAAGTTTTATTCAGCATCAGTGAATGATTGCACAATTTTAAGTATCTTTTATTTTCGTTCTACCCTAACGAACAACATCGGGAGAGAGAGACACCATGAAGAACAGACTATGAAAGGTAATAGCAGGGTAATCGAGGAAATTAAGGAGACGATGATTAGGTCGGCACATACAATCGTCACAAGAGGAATTACATGCGCGAGAGACAGCGTGATAGCCATTTTCGAAGTTATTTTCGATTTCGCGGTGATTTCCCCCTAGGGAGATTATAATCGTCGTTGGGAAAGATAATCGCGCGTATGTTCCGTTTCTTTTTATTTTAATATACGTGTCAATGGTTTGCACTGTAAAAAAAGTGAAAGAAAACAGGATAAAAAGAAAAGAAAATGTAAAATCTTAGAATAGTAATTGTTGCAGTTGTTAGCATAGACGAAAGGAATGAGAGAAGCTTGAATATCGAAGGGGAAAATACTGATAATTTTGTACGGTTCTTAAGAAAGAGATCCAAAGTATTAAAAACTACTCGCGACGAGAGAAAACAAGAAAAGTATTAAGCTGTTAGAAATATTTTACTGATTAAACGAACGTTTAAGGGCGTTCTTTATTCTAACGAGTGCAAATACCTGAAGAAAAATTTGTAATGTTACTACGATAGAATCGATCCGATGGACCTCCATGGGATACTGCGATCGACACGTTCGTTATCAGCATAATTTTGTTTTTATACATTTTAAATAATATGAAAATAAAATTCTGCCTTCTTCAAGTACCCCTTTCGAGTCCACTATTACTACATTGTGAACGTTTCCTTTAACACTAGAACTATCAAACGGGCCAAAATGACGTGTTCCATATTTCTTATTTTATTAACTCTCCTATAATACTATAAGAATTTTTCTATATCGCACGATTTAATAACTCACAATGTTTTACACGACATAAATCAGCCGTGTTATAAGAAGGTTAACTTAGCTATATCTTTTTTATCTTTTGAATAAAAATAGAATAAAAATAGGATGTTTTATAGCAATTTGCAAACAGTTTAACCCTTCCACGTTTGATATTGCATATATGAAATATTACACGTACAGTTAGCCCTCGTATAACAGAGTCAACACATTATTAACAAAAGTTCAGTATCTGACTGCTTTGTATAAAAATCTAATTTAGAAATAGAAATATTAATTGGGACAATTAAGATAAGGAAGGCAGTATTATTTTATAAAGAAATTGAGTGTCATGATAGACCGCTGATAACGAACATGTCAACGTCGAACATCATCGTGCATGTCGTCGAATTATTGAAAGGAAAATGTAGCCTGATTTTTTGTATCGTTTAAAAAAAAAATAGAAAAATCATATTGTAAATAGAGTCTTGGCAACCGATTATAATACTCCGTTCAAATTCACCTCAACACTTTGATCGCCCAACGTGATCAAATTTCGTGAAATTTTGCATTTTTTTTTGTTTGTGTTCGGGCACTTTTTATCTAACTTATTCAGAATAAATTGAAAATTAAAATCACGAATACGTGACACGAGCCGTCAAAGTGTTTGAAAGAGAAAAAGAAGAATAACCTGTTAACTATTTATTGTTCAAACGTAATTGATATTACAAAAGCGTAGCAATAATAAAAAGAGTAAGGATTTTCCGTAGGTACGAGCCTCGCAACATCGAGAATAGTCGAACGAACCGACTAAACGGCAATTTAATAAGGTATTTTTTATGTATTTTCATAGAAGAACACTGAACTGCCTTTCGTATATTTAACACGTTCACTGCCACAGGGGTCGTTTGCGTCTGGCGCCTCAAATTTTGTGTATAATCGAATGATTAATAAAAAAAGAAAGGAAAAGACAAACTGTAATTAGCCCTCGAACGGGGAAGATTAAAACTTAGGAACCTAGTTAAATGATAAAATTGTTAAAAGTAATATAATATATTTAGTTTTGTAATAAAATTTAAAACGCAAGATCTTCGAATATTGGACGAAAGGATATTTAAAGAATTGTTAAATTTTAAACACGAAAAAAATAGTCCAAAGTTCGACTGAGACCTCTCTTCGTGGTCCACCGTTCGAGGGTTAATATTAAGCTACGGTTTGAAAATTAATTAGTTTTTAACACGTTTAATACCATACATACAATATAGCAGTCTAAAATTGTAGTTACTTCGAAAATAATTCTTCTATTTTTAAAATTGTCTCTAATTTTCTCCTCTGTTACTCAATGATGGTATTCAATGCGTTAATAATTAGTGTAATATGGCAGTCGACGTGTTAATAAAATAATATATATATATATATATATATATAAAAAATGAAAAAAAGAAGTCAGCTGGCACGTGGTTGTATTTTGTATTTTATGAAACGCGACGGATTTGTGAAGGGAAAAAGAAGACGAGAAAGTCAAAGGAACTCAAATGAGATTCTATCACGCTAAACGTCTCCTTGAATCTCGATTAATGATTTATTATTTTTTTTTTCTTTCTTGCGACATCCGAAGAAGAAGCCAGAAGGATAATTGTCTTGACCTCGCTACGAATCTTTGTAGGAACGACCTATTAATGCTAGTAGTATATTTATTAAAGACTTATTTATTGTAAACAGTTGACTCCGTGTACATACGTCTTACGATCATTATACTCATCAATCATGCGCATCGATCATATGTGTTCTTCGTATGTTGTGACTGTCCTTCGGGCGTACGAATTCGTCAAAAAATTATCGACCCGTCGATCAAAACGTTTTACGAGCTGAGAAAAAAAATTCAGATACTCGAACAATTATCGAATGTAGAAGAAAGGAAATGTTACGCGACGACGATGTAATATGAATTTTCAACAAATATATTTTTAACCCTTGAATAGAAAGTAACCCAAAATCAACTCACTAGTTTATTTTTCTCTCTGCTGTTAACCCTTTCATTGTTAAACTTTACTTTTAATTATATAAATAGCATTGCAGGTAAAATTTAACGAATAAAATTAGATTATTTTCTTTTACATATTCGGCGAAAACAATATTATTCATGGCCGTAGCGAAAGGGTTAAATGTGTTATTTAAACTGACACTTTTTCAGATTATTAAATATATAAATAAAATGAAATTCCATATCATTGAATATTTAAATAAAAAATATTACATATCATTAAATATCCAATTAAACAGTAAAAATTTTTTCAAAGAAGAATAGAATTCATACAATTTTTTCAATAAAAATTAAACAACTTTTACCTCACAATTTTGCAAAATACGTACAAGGTTATTAAATATCTAATAAATCGTAATATTTTAAAAAAGGTAATAAAATTTGTCCAATTGTTTAAATAAACACTAAATATTTCCTTCTGCCACGTAACTTTGGAAGAAAAACGAAAAACAGTTTGATATATAAATTATAAGTCAATATTAAACTCAAACGGAAGAGCCTATAACAAAAGTAAGGCTTCTGTTTAAATAATATTCTGAACAACTTTAATCCCTTAATCTTCCATAATTCGTTTACAAATAAAAAGATATAACTAATTTTTGACTAACAATAAATTCTGTAGAAAAGAACTAAAGCTTTAGGGGTTGATCATCGACAGATGCAATAAAAAAAGTCAATATACAAGTCTTTAGAAGGGAAATTATGAGATGGAAAGCATTTTTCCCAAGCATAGAGCCACGGTTATGCAACGGAAATAATAATGGTCACCGACAAAAAGAGTCTGCCGTTACTTCCGGCGGAACAGAAATTGGACCACTTTGCCAGTAACAAACACACCCGCTTAAATTTCCATTTCCAGACGATACCGCGCTTATATTTCGGTTCCCCTGAATTACGGAAGTGGGACGAGGCAAAATGCTTCCGTGTTTGCTTCCGCAAACGTGAACCAAATAAGCTTTTATTTCCGACTAGAGGTACCTTAACTCTACTCTGTGACAAAACGAGAAATTCAATTTGATACGTTGTATTACTTGGGACCATTTAAATACAATTTTATTTTTATCATTTTTTAATTCCTTCTACAGCAGAGCATCAATTATTTTTAAATCAAATATTCTGCTATAATTTAAATGAAATTTCCATGAAATATTAATTTATTTATTTTTAATTTGTTAAGGACAGTGACAATACAGTATTGATACGGCTAATTGATACTCTGCTGTATTTGTTAATTTTAATTTTAATTTCGTGATAAAAACATCATTAATTATTACAGAAAATATAAAAAACGGGTAATTAGCTATTGATATTAAAAATTGTTGGTATATATCGTTACTAAATCCTACTTTTAAAAACGCAAATTTATATATTTGATATTTCAAGAAAAATATAAAAATCCGCACAAGGGTTAATATTGTACGTCATTTCGATCACCTTCTTCAATCGTTCGTAAAAAAGCAATGAAATATATGATAAATGATTAGAAGAGAAAAGAGAGGGACACGAATGTCGATATTTTTTGGCGAGTTCCTGCAATTGTAATAAGGTATGCGTGTATTGGCGAATGAGACAGAGGTAAAAAGACATATTTGTTGTGAAACGATAGCGCGCATGGGCTGTACGAGTTTAACGAGAGACAATAAAAGGAAGAATAAATAAACGAAACGAAAGGAAGAATAAAAGAAATGGTAAACGACGTTCGTACAATTGCGAGAACGGGAAACCGGAGGAAGATGGAAGGACAAAAATAAAAAAAAAAAAAGAAGAAGAAGGAAATATCCTTGGATATTTTCGTGAAAAACCGTCGCGTGCGACGATCAAACACCAAACTAGCTACATTATACATTGTAATCGTAATAAAAGATCGCAATAAAGAGAGACAAAAGGGAAACAGAATGATCAAGTGTGCGGTTAAATTGTAACAAACGGCTGATTCGATTATTTTTTATCGTTATCGATAAGATTCTGTAACGAAGAAGAAGAGGACGCTGAAGAAGACGAAGAAAAGAAGAAGAGTACAGACATTGTATCGTGTAAGTTACATCGTACAGTGTGCTCCATCTAATATGACCAAGTCAATTTTTTCTTCATCAAAAATCGAAAGGAATCAAAATTTGTATTCTAAAAATTGAGTTGATCAAATTAACGCTTTGAGTGCCATATTCCAATTACCGAAAATTTCATTTGGTAAGGATTTTATTTTGAATAAATTTTGTACTTTACTTTTCACGATAGTTTTATTTCTATGAGAAAGAATTTGTAATGGGTGACGTCGACACCCATGGGTGATGTGGCATTTGAAGGGTTGAATGGGTCGCCCTGTACACAAAGGAAAAGAGAATTGTACGCGCTTATGTTTTTAATTTTTATCCTAGGTATTCTCGGCGTGGAGGATGATGTTTTCGATCGACGATATCCAGATTATTTTGTATTTCGAATTCGGAGAAGGTAAAATTTGAAAGGAACGTAAGAAACTGTCCGAGCACTACATTTGTTCCATTAATAAATTATGTATGATTGTTTGTCGTGAATTTGGACCGTGGATATTTTATGCAATTGTAGAATATTAAAATATTGCAGAATATAATAAAATAGTTACACGGTTAACTTAATTTGAAATTTCGTGGTAATTAAAAAAAGAATAGATCTAATTAAAAGGCAAGAAAAAGTAATATCTGGACTGTGGATTTTTATACAAATATATATTTTTACGAATTATTTTTCCCTTCGGGTGATCAAGGGTTTGATTCGTAAATTTTACATATTTTCAATTTCCATATATTATATATATTTTTTATTTATCATAAAAATTCACAGTCTACTGACAGATATTTAAGGGTGCATTCCCATTCCGATAATTGTATTTTCTTAAAACAAAATCTCATTCCATAAATGATCAATCCTCTTCAAATTGTATACATATATAAAATAGAAATTAACTTATTTCAACAATAGTTTATTATTATTCCATTTTGTTAACAATTTTTTTCTTAATGATCCTAATTCATAGCATAGCCACTTTTATATAAATTAATTTCTTTATTATTTTTTTTAATGATGAACCTAATAAATTAAATTATGTCAGCCATAAAAATCGAAATGTTGCAAGATTATACAATAATGTGAATAAAAATTGTATCAATTACGTAAAAATCTAAAAATTTACGTTTCTGAATGGGAATACCCCCTTAATCAAATATCTCCACCTTCGACCACCATTTTGTAATGCATATCATTCAGGATCCCTTTTCTCTCTTGTCCTGTTTCCTCAGTGCACGTTTGCGTAGATCTTCTTTAAACGAAGGACAGATGGGTGCAAAGGAAAATATAATTTTAATGTTTATCTTCGCGAAGATCGAGATCGCGTTTTCTTGGCTATTAAAAGTCCTAACTATCGCCTCCCTTATCTTCCCCTCGTTCCTTTGATGCAGAATCCCACCATATAATTCTTACAATTAGTGGTAATAAACGAGTTATTATTAAATATAACAAGATTGTGTTCTTTATTTCAGATAACCTACCCTCCCTGACGATTAATCGACGTTAATCCTGCTACACCTACCAAACGAGTGAAAAGAAATTGATATTAATAAATCAAATTTCTTATTTTAAGTTGTGAAGTTTGTTAAGCCATGTCTATATGCTAACATTACTAACATTTTGAAATTTTGTGGTAATGACCATTCACGTTGAAGATTTCAAGAAGTTCAATCAAAATGACTATTGTCCTTTGAAATAATGCTAATAATTGTCGATCAACTTTGTAATAACTGCTTTCTCAGGCATTAACATGCACATTCATTGTTATACCAAGCCACCGTTTCCTGTTACAATTAGCAGATGAACTCGTTACAGAGTATCACGAATGTCTTGAAGAAGAAAAGGAAAACTTACGAAGAAGGAACATGACCCCTGTCAAATGTATGTGTAAAGTACCAGTACGTTTAGTGTTAAGTAGTGACAATTGGTACCCCATGAGAGTAGCTTTATTAAAATATTAATAATTTATTTATCAAAACTTTGAAAGTATTCTTAAAAATTGATCAGTTTTGAATAGGAAACGTTATGAGAGTTGAAGTATTGTAAAATTCAGTCGTAAAGGGTTCATAATCAGGGAATGCATTCTACTTAAATCATACTCTCCTTAATAACACGTTTCACATAATAAAATGAACAAAAATTTGACTGATGGATGGTTAGGCCTGTCGATTGCACTCGTTTCAAGATACACTTTATCATCATTTTCGGTAACCTTATTATTCGTCTTATTCTGAAAACCGCTCGACCAGCGATACCTTCGCCGCGTATACTTTAATTAGCACTAAAATCGAGGCCAAAGAATCACAATTTCGCTCATTTTGCGCGTCTAATTTACGCTCGAACGACAAGGGAACAGCCCGAGGGGGAGATCGACCAATCACGTCATTAACAAGTCCACTAAATGTTCGCGCGGCCGGTCATTACTGTCGGTATCGTTTTGTCGTATTTTCTGGAATATGGTATCGAAAGCCACGTTATCAGGATTATTGGTGTCATCGTGGTGATTATTAAAGGGGTACCTCCCGTCCGTGGCGGCCTCTTTGTTGCTTCCCGAGCCACGAACAAATCGGCGGCCGTTTCGCTCTGGCGATCCTTCGTTGAGCCGGATCCGCTTCAATTATTCAAATCAGCGCAAGATGAGAGAGTCGATAGCCTTGGCGGATGCACGGCTGGTAGCCTGGCTAGTTCGAGGAAGCGCGTCGTCCAGCGCGGATGCAACCCATAATTCCTAGACGATCTTCCGTCTGGAGGGGTGCTCGTTTCACGGGATGGTTAAAAGGACTCGGGCTGAGGCAGCTGTGCTACAGGATCGAAGGAATTTCTCTTGCTCGAAACAGGAAAAGCGAAACAACCCGGTTCAAGTTAACCCTTTAAGGGGAGACTCTCGTGTTACAGTTCCCCAAGCAAATTTCTACCAATTTTTCTTCGGGCAACCATTGATAATATTGGAATGGGCTATCTTGGCATGCAAAGAGACATTCTTTTTATTTTCCTTCGGGTTGATTAAAGATAAATTACCTTCCCCAGGGAAAATGGCAATGAAAAGAAGGCTTTAATATTCGTTTTATACACTAAAGTCACTGGATATTATACTTAAATACGATAATTAATCCATTCATTATTCATCTAATTAACATTTTGACTACCATGTCACCCATATATGGATGACACTTGAATTTCTATAGATATTGGTCACCTATATTTTTAAGAATTTGTGCGCTTATTGAATTAGAAATTAATAGAAATAACAAAACATGTTACACATAAAATTACTATTTAATGAAGTTTTTAACAGCTTCAACAGTTTCTATTTTTTTGCAATGTACAGTGCCAACACGGTAGGCTTAACTAGGGAAAATGGCCCCATAGAACAAGTAAACCCCATCGTTCTTCTCATATTATTTTTACTTATTCACTAATATTATTAAAACTCAAGAATTGTTAAACAAATTAATAATGGACGGTATAGCTTAATAATTTTCGAGTATAAAACCAAGGGTGTAGTTTTCTAGCCCTACATCGCCATTTTACTTTTATATAAAAATTAAATTCATCCTTTGCTTCCCAAAGTATTTAATTATTTTTGCACAATATTTAAAAGTAATTTAATTGTATCAGAATATTTGAATCCTTGATTAGTTTCTTCGAGGGTGTTTCAATGAAGAGCATCCATTGAAGATGGTTGCCTCGAATTATTTCTCTATTTCTTGGAATTTTATCTCGCTATGTGTCATAGAGACAGGGTTAACGAGACCGTTCTTCAGCGTAGCTTAAGTTGTTAATGCCAAGTGTATTTCTCTTTGTTTTTCTATCCCGAGGATCGACGTCGACCATCCTGAAGAATGTTCATCATGCTCCAGCACCGAGAACTGTAATGACAAGTTTGTTTTTTCTTGTCGTTGGAGAGCAAGGAGCCGTACGTGTGACAATCGCCCCTTTTCTTTTTTCTCGACGGGTCAGAAGGAATGTCGAGCACATGCAATGACTCGAAGAATCCGGTGGTTTTATTCTTTTTCAGGATGTCAGGTCGTGGCACGATCGCGGGCACAGTGAGATAAACGGATGCTTCCAATTAGTAATCGACGTTTACGAACTTTTTGCCCCTACGTTTTAATTGATACGCGACTACGAACCGCTTTCACGGTTGGAACACGGTTTTGTTATTGATGGTACTCTTATGGATCGTAAGCTGACGATGAAAAAGATGACATTTTCATCTTTTGATGCTGAGATTCATTATAGTTAGAGTAGCTGTCTCTTTGATATTGCTTTTATTAGGAATGCCTCTGGATTCCTTAGGGAAAATAACAGTGCAGGAGAAGAGGGGCTCGGTTGTTATATTTACAAGTGTACCTAGTAGATCGTATTATTTTACTTAATGTTATTACTGATATTAATAATTATTAGTGATATTGTTAAATTACTAGATGCTGAACTTAAGTCTGGATTTAAGTTAAAACTTAAGTTATTTCAAAGAGAGTTGGTTAAGTTACCAATAGTACTTATTACATTGATAAATTACTAATTTATTAATCTACTAATAATTGAAATAGGTAATTTAGTAATTCAGTAATTTGTTAATTTAGTTAATTATTAGTAACTTTCGAATACAATTTGAATTGGCACTGAATAAAGGGTTTGGAAGAGTTTGGAAGAGTTTCACCCCCTCAAAATGAATTTCAGTCGACGACAGAATTATTTTTTACATAACTCGATAATTTATACACAAAGTTTCATTAACTCTTTATTCTATGAATTTTAATAAAATTTATTAACAAATAAGAAAAAGAAAGTTAAATTGTTTTAAATTGCAAAGAAATATATATAAAAAATAAACCTAAGACTTAGTTTCGTTTGAAATTGATTATTTCTGTACTTTTTATGTTGGCGAATTGATATTATCATAGCGCAGCAATAAATCTTGCCGATTACGAACGGACATTAATAGAATCGATTTACGATTGAGAAAGTAGAAACAAGTCGTTTAATCTACTGTAAATTCATATGCGATTAATCAATCATTGTAAATTACGAGTAGACAGAATTTGTGATTTCGCTGTAAGTAATTACGGCCAGGATAGTTATGAAATTATTATAAATTCCAGGCAACTATAAATGATTAATTATCGCTTCATCGACGGCATGTAAGTGGCATTGACGTTACCACTATTAATTACTGTTATTAATTGCGGTATTCATTTTACACGATGCTTGTAAATGATCTTGCATTATTTTCTACACGAACACCAGGAGCAGAAAATTAATATCGATTATCTCCTTGCAACATCGACGGTATTCTTTTATTTTTAATAATATCATTTATTTTTATGGAAAATTTATACGTGGTGTGTCGCGTCGCCTATATTTAATCAAAAATATGAAAAATAAGATTATATTCAGATTATTTCAAGAATATTACATTTCAATATATATTTGAATAAAAATTTTAATAATTGGATATTGCACTTTAATTTTTAAAATATGATTGCAATCGGTATAAAATACTTTTTAGAGAATTTCAGTACTTTACGAAATGCTATATTTTAGTAATTACTCAGAATTGTGTTGAATGAAATCAAATATTATAAACCAATGAAGTACTGCTTGTGATGTTCTCTATTATTAGTCGGACAATGTTACGACCATCTATTTTTAAGATTTACATAACAGAAAGCGGAATATAGGTTTATGAAGGTATAGCTATATTTTTAATATCAGTTTCAATATTTAGTTCCAAAATCAATTTCTAATAAAACATTTAAGAAATATCAATAAATCCATAAGAAAAGCAACAGCTACCTATTGATTGGTATCAAAATTCTAATACATTTAAATAATTAAAAGAATTGAAAGATAAATAATTATATGTTTAATAAATAATGCAGTGGCTTACTAGATAGACCATTTGAAATCTGATAATTAACTTCTCAAGCAAATACCAAATAAATTATATTCTCCTGTTCGTAATATAGAAACGCTAAAAAATGTTATGTCTCCTGACAGTAAAGTTACTATTACGTCCCAACAAACGTATTCTCGACAAAACAAGTCTCGATTACAAGCTCTAGCCCGCAATAAGTACACTTTAAGCCCTGTAATAACAGTAATCAACTCTCTTACAATCGTCACTCGTTCCCTGAGAAATAAAGTTGTCGAGTCAAGCAATAACACCTCACAATTGAACTTTACGGTTCACCATCTTATCATTACAAATGATGCTTAACGCTTTTAAAGAGAAGTAAAATTCGCAGAAAACCGAACCAGCTATTCGATTCAATAGCAAGTTACATTTATAAATAAAACCACGAGGAAAAAGAAGCGGTTTCCAATAAAACAAACACATTTAATCTGGCTCGCTGTCATCTTATTGGATCAGCAATTAAATTGGTGACCTTCATACCTTTTTTAAATAAATCTTTAAAGTAAGTAAGCGAAATATGTATCAAGTTGCCTTGATTTCCACTAATTTCAGTTTCTTCTTAACACAATGTTGATCGATCACGAGTTAACACGTATTTGCACTTGCATTAGCCAGTTCAATTTTTAAAACTCAGGATAATATAGAATATTGCTAAAGCTTTATTGATCGATTCTTGGTATTTAAATATTCGATTGAAACTACAATAGCCGGTGATATGAGACAGCTTCAGCGTAAAATTGTCGCTCAACAGTGTGTTAATTGGACCAAAGTTTTATTAATCCATTAGTGAAAAGTCTGGTAATCAATTGTTAATCAGCAATCGATAGTATCTGTTAAAATTGGCTACATATGAATAATTAAAAAGTAGAATTTGATCTTTTTTTTTATATCATTTTTCAATCACACTATCTACAATGTTGCGAATTTTCATTAACTTCTACCAGTTGCTCGATTGTGTTGAATTCGTGGTACCGGTCACCGGTGGCCCCCACGGTATTCAGCGTGTTAATAAACGTCAATTACTAGGGTAACCGGTAGCAAGAGTACGAGTACATTAGCCCGCATAATTTTAGCACTCGCGGCGCTTGAACGAAACTCTTCAGCGTTGCGTCACAGCATATCGTGGGTGAAGATGGCACCGTTTCGTTACATAAC
Source organism: Anthidium xuezhongi (assembly GCA_022405125.1). Lineage (NCBI taxonomy): Eukaryota > Metazoa > Arthropoda > Insecta > Hymenoptera > Megachilidae > Anthidium > Anthidium xuezhongi. The sequence continues at coordinate 13,129,378 of CM039647.1, forward strand.
GCCCTTCGAACGCTGTCTTTCGTTTTATGCGCCGCGCTATTTTAGTCATACAAATTTCATGTCGTTCAGACACAGTTACCTCGGTTAACGCGTCTTTCTATTCTTCGTTAAAACACGATCATTGAACCGGCATCGAATGATTCAACGCCGTATTGATTTCATGCAATTATATAAGTAGTTCGAGAATATTTATGCAAATGAATGTTCTTATAGAAACCAAGCGAAAAAATGGAAGCTAAACATTCATTATTAAACAAATAATTCGCTGGTTTTAAATTTTTAGAAGTAATTCACATTTAGCTTATTTTATTAGTCGTATTGTGTCATTTTGAGGAATACATTATAAAAGTTTGTGAATATACCTAACTCTTTCAATTATTCCTTTTTCGATACAAAAAATATATTATATTTAAATATTATATAAGTTTTCTTTTAACAGTATATCACTTCTCTAAATACGATGATTAAATCTGAAAGAAATCGTAGATAAATGAGCCCAGATAATTAAGGTCTCTGTGTTATTAAGTTTAGTCATTAAATAATTTAACTACATTATCCTTTTTCAAGAACTGATACTAAATACAGTATCATAAATATGTGTTTTCTATTAGTACGTTTGCAACATTCTCTGAGGAAATTTTTAATAAGTAATTAAACAATTTTTATGAAAGGTATACTTTCAATGAAGAAACGACTTTTAGATAAAACAAATAACTCCATTTAATAAACTCAATAATTACATTTTATTTGCTTTAAAATTATAAAAGAAACCTTAATTAATTGACCGGTTTATTCATTTTTGAAATACTGTAGATTTGTTAGGAAATAAATTCAATAAAACTATTAAATAATGAATTTTTCAAATACGCAGTTTGAATTTATAATACACGGGTCAAATCTGCTGGTTGATTCGCGGCGCATGCGCGCGCCGCTGTTAGCCGCATTAAACATGGCGATCGTATGGAGGTTGTCACGTCGTTTATCTTCATTTTCTCGGTATTTTTATAGTGTTACACGTTCGTACAATTTGTGGCAAACTGATAGTGAAGTGAAACGATGGAAGAACTTGAAATTAGTGACAACAGTTTTTACCATACTTCTTATCAGCAACGCATCATCCAACGTGGTGTACGCCAAGACTCCAAAGGTATGTAAATACAAATCCATTTTCCACTTTTATATAAATAATATACGTCTCCCAAGTCATATAACTATTTTATTTTAATGTGAGAATTACCCATTCTTAATTCAAACAATATCAATCACAATTATTTGCAAAAATTGATATATTTAACACAGTGGGTATAGGTTTGTGTTTGTTAGTTCATTGTTTTTGATCTTTTGATAGTTCTACAACAATCATTTTATCAGAAGAGTTAAATAACCCAAATTTACCATAGTTATAATGTATTTACAAGAAGAAGATATTATATAATGTTGTACTCATGTTTAAGGTTAGGTTGTAGATTAGAATTAAGTATGTTGATAAAAACATACAGTAAACAGTTAACTATATAAATAAGCTTTCACAGAGTTTAATATAAACATGAAATATTATTTCATAACATATCATTATTTTAAATTAATTTCAAATATAATCGACATAAATTAAAACCTAGGCTCAAGAATTAAAAGCCAACTTTTCCCATGATGGTAAAGGTTCATTCTCCGACAATGAAACTTTAACATTTACCCATCAAAAACTCATTGATGATTTTAAAAGCATTTAATAGACATTCCCATCTTAATATATTATCTTTCAAGAGTAATTTAAAGCCCTGTGTATTAACAATAAAGAACTGATATATTGTCCGGCAGACTACTCATATGATATTGTTTTCCCACTCAATCTTTTCTTTCCTTACTTGCTATACTCTCAGGTAGGTCAGTGAGAACGATAAGAAAGTATTGGTGACCTTTTGTATTCATGCTTTTGTAATAGAAATATTTTACAAATAATATACTATATTTTAATTTTAAAGAAATCAATAGTCCGCAGGAGATATTAGCTCCCTTAAATTAATTTCCTTAAAAACATGAAGCATAATTATTATTACAAGTAATGTTAGATAGACTCCGTATAATAAAAATCTTGTAAGACAATATGAACATTGCAAGAATATTTATTATGTATTAAACACAACTGGTATCCCTTGTACCACAAGAAGGACGATACAATACTTCAAGGATGTAAAGAATGACAACAAAATAAAATTGGCACTCCCGAGTTTCTGTGCTAGTCCAAAACCATTACAATAATTCCCTCTACTAATCAACACAAGAAACCTAAACAACGTTCACCTTGAAGAATTAAGATTGTACGTATAGAAGTTCCACCCTGGCGGAGCTCTACCATAAACAGACCTCGTCTTCGTTCGCGTATTTCCTTTAATGCAAGTCGTTCATAACTACAGTTAGAGCGTAAGAAAACAAGAGCAGATTCCAGCAAGAATCAGGACGTCCACAAATCAGAGCAAATCAGCATCCTGCGGCTATATCGGCGTCTGTTATCGCGACCGAGATTCGACGACATCGTCGTTGCCGTTCCACCGTCTCGATACCCAACGATCGACGGATATGTTGTCCAGCGATAGCGCGGAACACGACTCCAGGAAACAACGTGTAAATGGTATCGTCAAATCGGATGCTGATAGTGGTCGCTATCCTAGGACCGTTAACTAACAGACCCAATTTACATATCGGGTTGTTCGAGTCCTCCAAGGACTGATCGATTGATGGAAACACTGGTTGTTCTGAATTCCTCCATAAACGCAAGGACTCAATCCGTGCTCCCACGAGGGTGTGACGTAGTTCCAAGGGGAAAACTATTATCAACCCAGTCCCAGTCAACAAAACCGATCATACACCTCTCCACCGATAACAGTCATCTCCGTCCTAAAGTTACGATCCATCTGCACACCCCCCACCAAAAAGTCACTGTATATATGAGCCATTTTCTTTGACAGTGGTGCAAGTCCACTTTATATTATATGGAGATATATAATGGTTTGAAAAATATTGGAATATGTTAATTAAGTTGATTTAAATTTATAATGTAATCAGTTTTAAAGTATTAGTTAAAAGAAATTTATACTTTTGATGACCTCAAATGAACTTACACCACTTTCAAAGCAATTATATTTGTTATTTCATTAACTACGTAAATTTATATTGACAAAATGTTGAAAACTTTGAAGAATTTTTTGGAAAACTGTTTATAGATAAAAAGCTCATATCAGATTGCATTTATTGTTATCATTAACTAACTTTTTGTCAAAAATGGACTTACACCACGTTCAAAGAAAACGGCTCATATACATGGACATGATTTGTAATAAGATTAGCTGCTTTTTCGCTGAAAGTGTCGATAATCCTTGCTCCTTTTGAAATATATCTACGGTTTATTTAAAAAGTTGAGTTCAAGTGGTTAGCGCGTCACGAGGGCGAGGCGATTCGAACGAGCCCTGACACCCCGCGCGACACGTCGCGAATACTGTTCTAACTGGACCATGCCATCTGTCATTTCATAATTATAGAGCGTGGCCGGCTTAATTGCGTTACGTTGATAAACGATAGCGTGAAATTATGAGTCAAAACAGTATAAATCTTCATTTTCGAACGATAAGGCATTCTCGAGGCTGTGTCGGACGTACGGCAAGGTGGTTGCACGTGATACCCTGACGCACGGTTTCGCCGTGCCCCCTCGGAGTTATCTCGCCACGATTACGCTTCTTGCTGCTGGCAGAAAATTGATTATTATTAAAAGATACGACGAACGATCGTAAGGGAGATATTGGCGATCGAACGAGATACAATTTGTTAAGAGGCCAATTACCGAGCCAGATGCAATTACCGGAGTTTTGAGAGGAGAAGAGCAGATTTTTAATACTTCTCCATGCTTCTTGCCCGCACAAAGATTGAAGGCACTTTTATTTTCGAAAGTTGGCGAATCTGAATAGATTGATCGGGGAATTCCGTCTTATGAATATTCGAAAATGTCCATGATTCAGCTTGATTTAGTGAAGATTTAATATTTAGAGATTAGAAATATTTACCTAATATGAAAGTTATTCCTTTTTTACCATAAAATTACTCGAATATAATAGTTTATAATGGGGTGTTCATTATCGATTTATTGATCCTTTAACACTTTGACTTTTGGTAGTAATTTTATTTTTAACAAGTTTTACATTCTATTTCCACGATACTTCGTTATATTTTCTTTGCATTCATTTTGCAAAGAAGAATTTATATTACAAGTTAGTTTAAAAGTAACAGAAATTAATATAAAAATATTCTTTTCCGACATGGAGCATTTATAATAGTTTACTCAGGAGTAAGCTTAAAAATTAATTTACTTATCAAGCATAATTAAACGTTAACGTTGTTAAAATTTTAATTAGCGATAAAAATAACAGCAAAATTATTTAGTCCAAGTTAACAGATAATAATTTTTAACCAAGAAAATCTTTTGCAACAAAATCGAAATAATTCTTGCACAAAGTACAGCGGAAGGTCGCAACTTATTTTTATCTATAAATTGTACCCATTTTATCGAAGAAATTCTGGAGCAGCCGGTGTACGCAAAGACATTGCCATAATAAAACGACTCGCAATTACGATATACCTGGTACACCTTAAACTCGAAGTACATTGCATAAAGTGTCGTTTTATGGGTCAGTATTTTCTTTGAGGTTTTATTACCGAACCAGTAACGTACAATGGTTGTAAAACTCGGTACGCCTTGAAACCGCAAACGTAAAACCTTAGCTGTCGTCACTGATGTAAACTTTCGTAGATACAGACGGCAAAAAGGAACGTCTGAATCGAATCGTAGAAACGGATGTCGCGAACAGCGTTATCTTCTTGTTCCTCTGCTGGACCGAACCATTCGATAACCGGGAATCATCATAAATAGTTTCGTACACGGTATAAATTGAAATTCCGCGAGACCTGTAATGTACAGCAAGTCTAGAGACATCGTTATATAATTGGAGTTCGTTTATCAGATGAACCATTACGAATTATGGTATAATAGATAATCAGGCGTGTCCGGTCAGAAAGGTAAACTTGATTTTCTCGTGGAAAAGTATACTGCCGGCTGTGTAAAATGTAATTTCAGTCTGAATGAATCAAGATGAATCATAAAATGTTGCATCTCACGTCGAAGCACCACTTTGATATCTTGCAAACTTGTATCGAACAAGTTATCAGGCTGGTGCGTATGAAATGAAATTACTTAAGCGGATCTTCGGGGGACACATAAAATGAAATAAATGATAAAATATTACGTTTCTTGTCCAGGTATCACTTTAATGTCTTGCACGGTTTCGCCAGACGTACTGAAAAACTTATTAGATTAGTATACGCGAGATGTTATTGCCTCGAAGGTAAATCTTTAAAGACAAAATGAAATGAATTTATAAATTGTTGCATTGCTCGTCGAAGTATTACTCTGATACCTTCCACGGCTTACCGGTTATATTGAACAACTTGTTAGGCTGATACATATGAAATGTTATTCTTTCGAGTCAATCTTTCATGCTGAGTCGCTGCTTCAGACAAATAAACACTCGTGTACAAAAAGTATTGTAAGTTCATTAGGCATACACTCCTAAGTTTCGAGATTTTATAAACATGATGCTCCAATATTTTTCATTTTCTTAATCCTTTAATGTCTAATGTGTATGATACGTTTTATAATTTAGAGTGCCAAACTTCTTAAATTTTTGTTAATGACTCAAGAATTTTGCAAAAAATTCTGAATTTTTATAAAAAAATATCAGATTTCTAGCCACATCGAAAGGGTCAAAGATGTATAATTTAATGAGAATAATTTCGTTGTCCCATCTTTGGTTATATATCTTAATTCCTCAATTATGTAATCTAAATTTTAATTGTTCTTACATTTAAATAACCATCTTCTGGTTGTAAATTAAATTTTTCCATACACTTTCGACTGCATTGCAAAGTTTAATTGGTGCTACCTCTAATTGGCACTGTTACAGATTGTTAGACATATAATATACATAATATTTTCATTTCTTTTAAAATGTCTTGATGGTATAGTTATAGTAATATAATTACAATAATAAATACGCAGCTCTGACCGAAGCACCCATCAAGACAGCTATATATAATAACACATATTTCAATTTTAATTATTAAATACCCGTATGACTGCTTTAAGTCTTTTTGTATGTAAATAATATTACCATCGTGAGATCGGTGGCTTTTCCATAGAAAATCCTATAGAACCCATAATTTAAGAATTATATAATGTATATTATATTAAGTGGCTCGTTTTACGAAAAATTTCCTCGAATATAAAAATTCGAATGAATTCAAAATTAAAGCAGATTTATTCGTTTTCACCGCTTTGAACATTCGAAGCGCTATTTTTTATTGCGTCTTTTTACAGTTCAGTAAATCTAGAAAACCTTAATTATAAAATTAGAACCGTGAAGACATAAAGGGATTCTCATTCTTATGATGAAAGAACCGAAAGGAAATTTTATCATAGTCGTTTAGAACTCCGAGATGTTCGAGTTTCACGAGGCCTAAATAAAAATACCATTTCCTCAATTAATGGACGCGGGTAATGACATTTAGATCAATGATAATCATTACCGCCGACATCTCCTACAGTAAATGAAGATTTATGGAAACCCTTCAAACACACCTCAGCGATCAATCAATTCGACTTTATGCTCCTACAAATCTAAGCTTCATTAATTCACTAAATTGTGAATCGTTGAACCGCGAACTGTTTTACGAGACGGTCTGTGTTGATGGGAAATATCTTCTCGAACGCCCTTAAATCGTTAAAGAAAATTACTTCCAAACGACCGTCTTTTAAATTGTCTTTAATTGTTACACAAATACTACTCCCGTGTATTCCCTTCGAGCTGAAAAAGTTTTATTTGAAACATTTTTTTAAATGGACTATAGTTTGTGTAACTTCAAATGAATCACCCTGTATAATTTTAATAATTCTTCAGAAGAAGGTACAAATTTTTAATTATTAATTTCTAATTATTGGGTCTTTAGATAATAGCTTTTTAAAGAGAAGTAATAAATATCAGAAAAATATTGATGATTTAAAAAATAAACATGATTTTGTTACATTAAATGAAAATAATATATTTTATTTTCTTTAATTTGTTATACTTACATTTATATTTATAATAAAAATTAAGTTAGTAAAGTACTGGCTCTGGGTCTCATATAACACGATTTCTAGGAACCTATCTACCGTGTTATAGGAGAGTTACCTGTAGTTAAAAAATAATTAAATAAAGGATGATATAAATAAATAAATTTCGACAAAAATATTTTGATAAATTTTGGAATTTAAAATAAGAAATCTGAAGGAACATATTTGACCCATTTGGTAGTTGTGACGTTAACAATAATAAGTAAAAAATCCTGGAGGCTGAATCGACAATATTCGATAGGTGATTAAATTTTTATATGCAAATACGAAGCTGTAGAAAGGTAGGTACACTGTTGTGGGGCTGTTATCTGATTTCAATTTCCTGGCCGCAATCTCGGCGCCGCTATAATCGCCGTTGCATTATGCACCGATGCAAACCACGTGCATTAGTGCGCCGATAGTAGGCAGGTGTTTTGCCAGTACACGTGGTTTGCGAACCAAGCTTTCATTTTCAATAGCCGCGTAAACATTCGGCCGTGGGATAATCGTTAACCACGTCGTTGCCAGTGAATTTTGGACAGAAAAAGGAAAGAATGAATTTTATTCGAAAATTGACCCAAAATCAAATCGATAAGACATAAATATTGACATATTGATTCAGAAGAGTTTTCAGATAATTGTGCTTTTATCATTTTTGCTGTACCATGTATAATTATAATACGAAAATTATTTAATAGAGTTCTGTAATTAAATCTTTCTTAGTTTGTTGAACCTTGGAAAAGTTATCCAAAATATTTCAATTTTTTAGTTAAATATACATTAATAATCAGTTGTTTATTAATTGCTAATTTCCAAATTAAATTAAATAGATTTATTTGCTCTTCCTACTACACGGTAGTGTTCTATGAGGACTGAATTCATATTTTATTCCATTTCCTTCGAGTCACCCTTTTAAATTACTTCCTGTAAATTCGCCTCCATTATCTAATCGTATCGCTTTTAATTTTTGTCCCGATTGATCCTCCTTCAATGTAATTAACTTTTTTAATTCTTCTGCAACATGTCCCTTTTCTTCTAATAATTTCATAAATAACACCCTTGAATAATCATCTACTATTGTTAAGGAGAGTATCTTCTTCTGCAAAATGATACAGGTGTAATTGGACCGATTAAATCCATATGCCATAATTCCATGAAATTTATTATTCTCAGATCTATGATGAGGTTCTTTGCACGTTTTTCCTTTTGTACATGGCTCACAATGTATCCTGTCTTCTTTAATTCTTGTTACAAGATCTTCCTTCCTCATTTCTTGTATAATTTTCTTATTGACATGTTCCGGTCTTTGATGTCATATACCTAAATACCTGTTCGTTCATTATAAATGATCTCAGGTAATATCCTCTTCCACTAATAACAGAAGTAATTTCTATTTAATTTAGAAATTACATCCCAAATTCATTAAATTGTAGAATAAAGTCGTTATCTGTGATTTTTGTAATTAATAATTTTGTATTCAACTCAAACGCAGATAAGACATTTTTACTTGACGACTGTCTCATTACTATCTGATCGATACCTTTTAAAATTAATTTTTTCACCTTTTTTGTCTGAAACTCGTTTCTTCTTCAATAATCTTATCAAATATCCTTCTGGTTGTCAGTTACACGACTGGTTGATCCAGAGTCTAATAGCCATAATTGATCTACTGGTTTGTTACTTACGTTAATCGTTTCTTTATTAATTGCTACATATTCATGTTCGTTCACCTTCGTTGCAGCTTTCATTTATCTTCAATGTTACTTCTTTTTATACTTGACTTCGCCGGACTTCTCTTCCTCGACAGCTTCCTTGAAAGCCCTCCCTGTTTCCTCTTCCATATAACAGTATAAGTATTTTTAATCGCTTATAGTTTGTAAGTAATATTTCTTTTTGTGTCCTCGGAGTCCACAATTATAGCAGTTAAATCTTGGTGTGTCTTTAAATTAATAAAACAATTAATTAATCAATTTTACTAACTAACAAAGGCATAAGTAAGGAAATAATTTTAATTTTAAAATTAAAAACTTTTGATTAAAGTTTCAATTTCTTTTTTCTAAAGCTAACGAATTTCTCATTCTCTTAATTAAGTCATTTCTAAATTATTGGCATTCCTTGAGCCAAGAAATGAGCTTCGATGAAAACCGAACCAATATCTTAACAAAGTTGTACACACCTGTAGCAATTAACGTCCATGAACAACGTAATCCACCTAATCAACCCAATTAGCATGAAAAAAAGCAGCATGAAATTATAAAAAGAAACAAACAGTCCATCTAAAAAAAGAAGAAACATATACTCTAAACGTACCTAACTACGGTATCGCTGGAAACATTATCGTTTCAACGTGGACATTTAACCACTTGACGACGTTCGACACATTTTATAGAGCCGATCCTCCCGATGAAAAATGAAAAAAGTAAATCGTGTAGTGGTAGCGAGCAGGCGGTTAAAGCATTGCTTCAGGGAAGATCATGGCATACCGTGTCCTTAAAAATTGTCGGAGATTTGCCAACGATCCTCACCAGATACGATCGTCTCTGGCGGCTAACGATTTAACTGGAAACGGCAAAAGGACCAGAAGAAAATCGTACCCGCTCGAGCGAACCCGGTCGCGTGTTTCTTTATTGAAAACTATAACAACCGACACGGATGGCCGGATCAAGCGGGGCGAACTGGGCGCAGGTGAAACGAGCCCTGGTCACACCACGCCGGAGCACGTAACATCCGCACAAAATATACCGCGGAGGGCCATCGTAAGAAAAAAGAAATCGGATGGTTCGCGCTTAGCATAATGTTCATCGTGTCTGTCATTAACCTGGACCGCTAACATGCCGGGACTATCCCCGGATTCGGGAGACACGCGATGATGTGCCAACAGACGGTTTTACAAACCTTCCAAATTTCAAATCTAATTTGGTAACCAGTTAGTTAGTGAAAACTTCCCACCCAAGAATTATAACGTGTCGTTCCTGCGGCGTGATAAAACGATTCGGAAAAACCCTGGAAACTTAGACTTAATTATAGTAAAAGATACTTCGAGTTCAAAGGGTTAATAGGAACAGGTAGTAAAGTAAATGATTGTTTGAGGGTTTAAATTATGACTGTAGGAGAGTTGAAAGGTGAAAGGTAATTAGGGAGAAATAAAAATAAGACTGAGACTAAGGAATGTAAAAGATTGAAATAGAAACCGAATTTCGTTTACGTTTTACGAGGCCCAATTTCCAAAAAATTCAAAACATGTCACGGTGGTCCTTGGTGTCTCCGGTTCAGCCGGTAGCAATTTGTACAAAGGCACCGGCACTTTCGTTGCTCCTCTCTAACGAAAGAAGAGTAGACCTAACGGCGTTTGGTATCCCATAAATCGCCGGCGACGAGCATTAAGGAAAACGAAACTAATTTATGGTATAACCGTGGCGTAAATTCATTCTCGCGGAAATATCTTTCCCCCACGAGTCAGCCCTCTGTCACTTACGTATTTCTGAATGAGGAATCGTGAGATCGTGTTCCTGCATTCGTTAATGCTGTAGTTGTTTCGTAAGAGTCCGCGTCCCATTGACTTTTTCCCATGACTGACCTTGACCAATGTTTGACACATTCTGAAGAAAATTTAGAAACATTTGAGGGATGTGATCATGAGGGACCAAACCTAGTGGTGATTATATATAATAACTGCAATTATACCTAATCACCGGATTAATTACATGTATCGTAACAGTTATAATAAAACAAATAAAAATTTATGAGAATAAATACATAAATACGTATTTCATGTATCTGTACGGTTTCAACGTAGATACGATGTTAGTAAAAAGATAGAAAAAGAATTTGAAATGAACGAATGAATGTATTTGGTAACAAGAGAGGTTTGTTGAATGCAATGTTAATCAGACGTACAAGCTTTGAAAATTGATTTTCTCGAAAAGAAAGTGTCGTGTATAGTCGGCGAGATCGCAAATTCACGTCGTTATGCAAGCCTTGTGTGCATACGTTTTCAATCCTAACGACAGCTTATGTTGCAAAATATACATGATGCATATTACCTGGATGCAGGTAAGCAGATAGGTGGGAGGAAAGTAATCAAGCACGAAGTGGGCGTACAGGCTCCCACGAAGGAAGCCAACAAAAGGGCCTCGCCCTTCTAGAAATTCGACAATCTTTCATAGTCATGTTCCAGTCGGTGTATCGATAGTTTGTTAACCTTTTCTGGCGACAGCTAGTGTGATTGTATTTTTAACACCTTTTGTACCTCACGTACATAAGAAATACATGCGCGTTATCGAATTTCACATATGCAAAAGAGGTTGAACAGCTGCCTTAACAATACTGATGCAATGCTTAAAGGAAATATTGTCCTTTCATACAACATTTTTAATAGATATTTTGTCATTTTATTTCATGATCTTTTAAGTCTTTTACATATATGATTTAATATAAGATATTGATAAGATATCATATAAGATTTTTAAAATATTTTGAGTATATCTGAACACTTTAGTCCTTCGTCTTTATGCAAATTTGTAGAGCAAGTTGGCATATAAGGGTTAATAACTGTTTCCTGTACGCTGCTAAGGTATTGAAAATATAAAATTCAAAACATTGTGGTTTAACTATTTTTTTCATTCTGTATGCAGGTAGAGGATGAAGCACAAAAGGCAGTTAAACTGACAATGAGAGAAAGAAGATTTATCAAATTTGCATCGGTGGAATACGATGGACAACTGTACATGACGCCGCAGGACTTCCTGGACAGTGTTATTGAAGCTGATCCGAGACGTGAGTTATTAAATATATTTGCATGAGTAACTGAAACGTTGCCTAGCTTTGTCTTAAATCATAAACGCTCTTGTAACCGATTGTTCACTATTTCATTGCTACCTTTTGTTTCATTTAAACCAGTGCTTCTCAACTCTTTTTTGAATAAGACTTATTTACAACCTCTCGTTATTGTACTTAACCCACCACAACTCGAATTTTTTACATATTCAAAAAAATGTAGCAAAGTACATTTTGAAATACTTCCATTTCGTTATACTTTAATTTACTTATCATGTAAATTATATGATGTATGGTATAATATATAAGTTACATTGGTACGAAGTACAAAAAGGAGCGAGGAAGTAGTAAAAAATACTTCGGAATAAAAATACCCGATCTGTCTATTTTAACGCGTTCACTTTACGGCATATGCATACGGCGAAAATAGAGCGCCGTGCACTAAACGAGTGGCTTCATAGAACTTTTCCCCGATGTTTTGACGGGTGTATGCACCTTTCGAAAACTGGCAATGACGATTCAGTGAAACCATACGTTCCCTTGATCGGCCAAACCGCCGTGGATAACGTAAATAGATGAGTAAATTTCAGTGATATTCCAGCGAGGCTGAAGAGACGAGTGTTAACTGACAATGAGCTGGATGTGATGAGAAACAGCATCCCTTCGCTGCGTCATGGAAATCCACATATGTTCAGGAACCTGCGGGACAAAGGTGAGTAGTCAGAAAATGTTGCATTTTTTTGTTCTTAAACGTCTGAGACTAAATTATTTCACCCTCTGAGTCAACCTAGTTGACAAACACCCGATATCTTATCACTAAGACACCCTTCATCTTAAGTTTGTTAGGGAATTGTGAACTTGAGGTACATTCAGTGTATGTTACTTTTAAATGAATTTATTGATTAAAGTTATACTTACAATTCTAAATATCCTTCCTAATATAATTTAAATAGAATAATTATTCTCAATACTATATTATCTTATCTGTGGTGGTATACTGTTCACTGTTTTGTAACTAAATATTTTTGAGTTGCTGGTAAATAATCTGAAAAATATTTCCGTGTGCAAAGGGTTAAAAACAATATAATTATACAGTATTAACTTATAAATTAAACTATGTGATATTACATATTTATATTTAAATTTATAGTGTTAAAACAGAATTAATGTGTAATTGCAACATTTATATACCAACATTAGGGGGTTAGACATATATCTTTTAAACTTTAAAAACAGTCTTAACAAATTATTCGCACAATTATTAAATCTAAAATATTTCATTAATTTGAGAAATCAAGTTTAATAGCCGAAGAAATTCAATCACATAATGATATCGCATGTTAGGTTAAGATTTATTGCAACAGATGGATACAAATGAATGAACTGATAGGCGTGTAATTCTTTGTTTATCTCGATCAATAAAGTAACGTTCTTTCTTTTCCATTCGTTCGCAGTTTCTATTATAGCATTCGCTCGTCCCCGTTGCAATAAAACAGAGAATGGCCTCAGTCTCAAAATTTATTCTCCCCCATTACTCTATTCTCCAATATATCTTCAAACCCCGGAGAGAACATTTGGTACAGCGTTAATTGCGCCACTCTGCATTTAATCGATTCAATTAGCATTTCATTATCCGCGCAAATGTGAAACGCGCATAAAGAAAGAACGGCCTACACAAGCGTGCATAGAAATGTCAAAAATAAATTTAAAAAACGCGTATAATGTAACCCTTTTAGGACGATGAACTCGTATAAATGTTCGAAGAAAGCCATTATAAAACTTCAAAACTTTCATTTGGTATATACAAAGTCGAATTTAATATACGTTCTTGCAATAAAATTAATATTATTAGACAGTATGAAGAGAAAATGATAATAAAAGGGGTGTAAAAATTCAAATTCAGAAGTAGGTTTTGCCGTTAATGATAGCAAATATTATAAATTAGTACATTCTTACGATAAAAATTAATTTATAAAGAATGCAATATAAGCCTTTTGCTGATTTAGGATGCTTTGTCTGATTAATAAGGCTTTTCCATAGAACTAACTTTGACTGCCACGTTGTAACTACTAAAAAACCCCATTTGATAGTAAGTTCATTTTTGACAAATTTTATATCCTATTTCCACAATATTTCGCTATTTCAGTTAAAGTGCTTCAACAGCAGGTGATAATTAATTTCTGTGCTCTCAACTGTTTCTATATCTAGTAATAATTGGAGCAAAAATAATTTGCTATTAAATGACAAAATTTTTATTTTTCCACCTGTGGAAAATGATTATTTTGTAAAATTTTTCGGAAGATCGATATCTTTCACGGTGAAAGATTTAAAATTCCGATCGAAGGTGAAATTTTCAAGGGTTACCGAGATTCTTCGGAGATCTCTCGCGAACACCTTTGAGATCAGTGAAGCAATTAATCCCGCCACCCCATCGACGAGCGAAATAACAGGGTCCTGTTGTTAACGAGTCACCGGTGCAGCTGGTTTCAAGCCTCTCTTCCTGGCTTTTTGTGCGTTCACCGCACGTTTGTCGCGCTAATGGAAATGCAAATAATCGCGCACGCACGGAGCCAGTTTCACACTTACCTCTAATAAACGAGCCACGTTGCTCTCTGTATTAATACCACTTTCTCTTTTTCTTGCATGCGTGTGTCCACAAACCAGAATTTCATGAACGAACACCGACCCGATCCGTTCTATCCCCTTTAATTATCTGCCCCCTTATCTCTAGAATTACTTTTATTATAATAAGTATGCAAAACGTTCAAGCTTCGATTAGTATTATTACGTGATATTATATAATTCCATACGAATTTTACCCTGCCATTCAACATTCGGAAGAATAATCGTCCGAAATTAAACTATTTCTGGATTCTTGCAAAGTACTTAGAGCCTTAAAGAGATAAGACGTTTCAACTGAGGAATCAACCCTTTGCGCTCGAGTGACGCCTCCAGAATATTTTCAATTGTAAGATTTACGAGTTATTTAATTATTATAATATATAAGTAAGTGCTCTACCTTTAGAACATGGTCATCGATATCAGTTGATCATCCAGGTTTAGGTTCATCTTGAAGGCTGGTATCTCCAGAACGAAAGTTAGCAAACCAATTTCTCACTGTACTTTCTGACACTACACCTTCACTGATAACGTTACGTATCTTCTTTGTGGTATTAGCTGCATTATTACTATTTTGGAACTCCCATAACATTACATGCCAAATGTGTTGTTTTGACTTCTCCATCTCAACTATCAATTCAAATTGTGATCAACCGCACTCGCTAGCTGTAGCTTTTAGATTGTTTAAGTCTTAGAAATAAAGGACCCAGCTTAGTGACAGGGGACCGCAGGTCATTATGAACCTGTAGCGGTAATTACTTATAACTCAATCCAATAGAAAGTAGCAAATTTGTTTACTGGAAAACGTAATTAGATTTAATTGTATTCAAAAATGCTTCTAGATTTAGAACGGTTTCGTTACAAGATAATAGTATCCGTATCGCAACCTCAGGTTCGAGATTGAAAAAGAATAAGGTGGGATGTACACATCCCGTTACTCACGAAAGGGTAAACATCAGAAATTACGAAGTCAGCGTACGAAACGAGTGTCGTGTTACCAATATCGATTAGTTCGAACCTATTCGAAGCGTGACTAAATGAAATACTTCCTTATTGCACGAACCTTCAACAAGTAGAGCGTAATGGAATGACTCATGAGATTTTATGAATGAAGTTTCGCGTAAAGATCGCGCACACACCCACGATTCGACCATTAAGAATTCCTTCGCGGACTAGACTGTTTACTGCGCTAAACGAGCCGTGAGATTTTATGAATGAAGCCGCGCGTATAGATTTCACACCTACGATTCAGTGGTAGACATCGTTTTCTGGATATTAAGGAGAGTATAAATACAGAATGACGAAAGGAATTCTTGTTCTAACATAAAAATTGCAAATATGCATTTAATGCATGGCCCTGTCAGTAATAAAATTTCTACAGATTCTAAAATATTTGTATATTTTATCAAAAGTATTTTGGTCTCTTATTTTCTCTAAACTTTGATGTTTTTCATTGAAACGATTTATTTTTTAACCAACTTCGAAAAGGGAATTTTGATAATTTCCAATATAAAAAATTTTTAATTTTGCACTTTTTGCATTTTTAATAAATTTTTTCAAAAGCTGGTAAGTATTCGTACAAATTAAATAGAAATTATTGTAGTTTATACTTTTCGGTGCTTTTCGAAGTCAGTTGTATTTCTTTCTAAAAATTATTTTATAAAACCTTTAATTATTAAGCAAAGAGATACGATTTATTCTGGTTGCGTGGACCACCCCGTCGATCTTAACCACGTATTACTACGTCAGCGTAATATCTTCCAGGAACGAATCAATTTTCACACGGGACAGAATGAAATCCGGAACAATCCGAAGGATAACGTTCCAAGGCGCGTCTTTTACTCGAAGGGGGATGGTTCGAGGTTTTCTGATGTTCGCCGACCTCGGCGAATAGCTTCATCCAAGGGGGTTAATCCGAAGAAACGAAACGCGTAGCTTCTTCCAGCCACTTTCTTCGTAAAACTTTCCCCTTTCTCCCGAATGCCCGGTGAAAGGATTTTTATAGAGTGCTTATGGCATATGAAATCGGTTTTACGTCCGCCACAAAGCTGAGGCACGCGAGGGAGGTGCGCTCGAGGGTGATCAGAGTTTTCGGTACACGAGAATATCCCTGTGTCCCTTCGTGGACGCCGTTAAAACTCTGAATTATTGGGTATTCCCGAGGAAAGAAAAGGGATGGCCGAGAAATGCCTAGGACCCTATGAGGCGTAGCTAATTCCCTTCGTTGCTACTTCTGGACATCTTCCATTCTGACCGTAGCCATGGTGGGACCACGGGCTTTAACGTGATTACCGTGGAAATTAGTACGGGGTCTTGTCGAGACATCGTCGTAAACAAAATCGGTGGATCGTTTCCTGAAGCATTATTATACATCATTTTCCCATAAATGGATTTATTCGTGAAGGGTGTCGATCTTGGAGGAAGAGGTCGGCTTCTTTCATTGAAGGATTTTTTTAACCTTTTGCGAAGGAAACGGTTTTGAGTATAGCACTGTTTCGAAATATTTGGACTTTTGAATATAAAAAATATTAACACGTTGAGTGCCACACTGAAGCTGTTGAAAATTTTATTAAATGGTAACTTTATTTTTAACATATTTTGTCCGTTATTTTCACCTTTTATTATTCATCTTTTCAAATGTTTATTACAAATATTTTTTTATTCAAGTGTCACCCATAGATGGGTAACGTAGCAGTCAAGGTGTTGAATAATACCTTATTTTATCATTAACACAAAATGACTTGTTCCAGATTTCTTATTTTGTATTACAAAATTAGAATCAAAATAATTTATATCTCATCCCTCATTTATTTCGTTTTCTATTTTTAGTTCTAGCATTAATATTATCGATTCAGTTTGCTACATTTTTAAGCAATAGTAAAGTCGATATTTAGAATTTAATTTACAAGATACAATTTTGATACAATTTTAATAGAAAGGGCGCAAACAATTATCAAAGTTATCCGCAAACCATACCCAATAATTATATTTTTCACTAATCTAATAACATAATAATATTAACAATAGGAATAACGATAACTTGGTTTTATTTTATTTTTGTTTTCTTATTTTTAGGAATTATTTCTTATACGGAATACTTGTTCCTCTTGTCCATCCTGATCAGTAAGTACATGTTAATTCTGTTGCTCGTATAAAGTAATATCTATAAAAAATTTGATTGCTATGTATTGAAAATAAACGAAACACAAAGGAACATTTTCTTTCAGAACCTAAGTCAGGTTTTGAGATCGCATTTAATATGTTCGACACCGATGGAAACAATCGCGTGGACAAAACTGAATTTCTTGTGGTAAGATAATTATTTTTTTTTTTCTTCTTTTTTCCTTTTCTACGCGTGTCCACTTGTTTTATAAATTTTCAAAAGCTTCTTGAACTATATAAACACATATACAATTGATTCAATGAATATTTAAAATAAAATAGCACCAATTTTTATCATTTTGTGAACATTTGATATAATTTGCATAGAAAAACAAATTTGATTAAGAAATTTATTGTAGACATGCTTGTTAAGTAATTTTGTTTTGCCCATTATTTTCTTTTTTGACTTACTTTTGTGTATTCAGAAAATTAAGTGCATGATCTACAATCATTTTAATTTTATAGCAAATCGCACTTCAGTTTCATTTTAAATTAAACAAGAAAAATAACATTTATTTGTAACCCAATTACGCCATATCAAACTTAAACAAAATGTTATAAAATATAATTGAAAAAATCGAGAAGTAGGAAGAATAAAATTAATAACATTTGCTCACATTTTTTAATAAATATCCCCAGACTAGTATTTAAATTCTATCATTATTATTTTAATTAATGTGTTTTAAAACGATGATAATATAAGAACTTTGAAGAAGCCTACAAATTTTAATCTTAAATAATAAATAAATGAAATCACTTGTGGTTATAAATATTAAAATACCCCAATAAATAAAAAAGTCAAACATACTTATATAAAATTATATAAAAGTACTCATAACTTAATTATTTAAACACCTTTTGTCCACCTTTAATAAACAATAAAAAAAGTGTATACTTAATACACAGCAAAGTTAGGTAAAAAGTAATCTAATTAATTAATGATTATGATTAAACGATTCCCTAAATAATCCAATAATCATAATTAATGTCTGATTAACACAGAAATTTGGTATTGACATTAATTTTAATTAAATTAAATTGATCGTTTACTTTGCAATCATAGATTACCAAATATAATCATGACTACAAATTAATTACAGCGAAGATCATTCGATTTAATTATTGCAATTACGAAGATTATATTTCGTAATCAATTACTGTCTAACTGGGGACCATTTATGGCACCTTAGCACGTGATCATAAGGAAACCATCCATTAGTAGTTGAATTTTTCGAAAAGGACTAAAAAGAGCACGAGGAAGGGAGGAAATCGTACGATCTGATACCCAAAAAAGAATGCGTTCGACGGTAGAAATAGAATTTATTCAAGTTGCACGGATGCGTTTGTAATTTTCGCAGATCCGGCGATTACTCAGCGGCAACGTGAAGAATCGAGAACTCGACGATGAAACGAAACGTGCAGTGAGTTTTAATATATTCATGAAAAACGAAAAAGAAGAAGATTTAAAAAAAAAAAAAGAAGAGCGATTGGAGCTAAGAGAGCGTAGCCTTAATTATTATCGGCTATTTAATCGCTTGCAGTCGTAAGCAGCCCATGACGGCTGTACGCTTTTTGACATCTAACGAACCTGCTTAACAGTATTTATTGATTTACTTTTTCTTCGGTTTTTTAATACCTTTTATAGGGAATGGAAATATCAGAGTATCCATTAATTGTTTTTATTTTTACTTTTAATATCCTACAATCAAGAATATTAGGGAAAATCTTTTTAATTATCCTCGTACATCCCTGTTCTTTCTTTTTATTTCAGCTCTTCATTTTCAGATTTCTACGATTTGGAATAAGATTTACCGTTTTGGGACAAATTAATTGTAATTTTACTTTTTTTTGTTAAGTCAAATGTTAATACATTGAAAATGAGGTATTTTGTTGGTAAACGTGCTTAACAGCCAGCTGTTGCATATTTTTAAGTCATTTATGATTTGTTGATGATTAAAAATCTTTGTCTTTAACTTTTAATTCGAATTTTTGAATATTCGCACATATACAAATCACATAGAAATAAACTAAACAAAAATAAATTAAAATTGAACTATGTTGGAATATTATGTTAAAAATTACATTTATTTTCAATATAGGTTTCTCTGTCTCGCACGTATTATAACATGTCACATCCTATTTGTTTATACGATTCTCAATAATTCATTTTATTGATTATTCAAATAAAAATTCGGTCTATATAATTTTAAATTTAAAAAATTCAGTTTTTCAAACAGAAAGGGGTGAGAATAATTAAAAAGATTCTAATTACATTAATGTTTCTGAAGAATAATAATTTGTAATTTGTTCAACTTATAAATCGAAAGGCTTACATTTTTTTGCAATGAAAATTTTATGTATTATTTTATAATTACGGATATTTTGTTCATTTCCTGTAACATTTTTACACATTAATCTTTTATTTTAAATTCTTATTCGTAATGTTGCTTTAAAATTGTTATAAGTTTCAGTTGTCGTGAAAGTTGCTTTAATTTAATTTAATTCTAATACTAATTTTAATTATTTAATTTCTAATATACAACGGATATAAATTTTTTTTGTTGCTTAAATTTTTAATGCATGAAATTGTATTTTTTTATGTTGCTTATCTAACAATTTTAATTTTTATATTTTCGCTTAATCATTTCGAATCATGGAAGCTTTTATTTGGGTGCGGTATTCTCAAATTAACCCTTCGTTACATTATTTTTACAATTTAAAAAAATATTTTTATGAATTCCCACGAGTAATAATATTAAAGAGAATATGAATAGAATATGGAAAGAATTTTTGTATCTCAGATACACAGTTTGTTTTAATATAAAAATTATAATTACAGAAGACAAGAGATGTTTTCTACAATTGTATTAATAATGGAATCTCTAGGTCATATACGTTTTGCAAAATACAAAAATTTCTTTATTCCAACAACAGAAGTTGTAATTATTAATGTCTTGATTAATTATCTTGAAACTAACAGATGCATCATCTTAAAATAATTATTTCGAGTTAAATGATTATGGCAACAAACATATGTTACATATTTGCAATGCAATGCAACGAAGGGTTAATTTAATTTAGTTCATTTATTTGAACAATGTTTTTTTTATCACCTTTTCGATGTATCAGTTGAATTCTATAATTACACCGACCCGAGAGATCAATTTGAAACGGAAACTTCGTAATCACCATGAAGAAAATAAGGAACACCAGATTATCTCAAACTCATACGTAAGTTTTCGATGCGAACGAGTGAACATAAAAGCTCTCGTTTGTTTGGTTTCTGCTAAGAGTGAATTTCGATTTTCTTCATTAACATTTTTATGTCCTTCATGATTACAATTATTAATTATTACGAAAGAACGTTAATAAATTACTTCATGACGAAATAATTGTATGTATTATCGTCCATAATTTACATACATAGTTTAGAATATTTGAATATATAGATAAGTTAAAGAAATTAAAAAGGTTTAAACTGTTTAAAAATTTAATCCAAGATATAAAACCTAACAAGAATTGTGTTGTGTTTAAAAAATTATCGAATTAAATAAAAAATTTAATAAATTTAAAAATATTACAAAGTTATAATATTGTAAATTTAATTCATCTCATACCATGGCGGATTCAGAAATAAAAAGTCCTTGAATATTTATGAAATCTTAAAAAAAATTAACTTGTAAAATAAAATTGATAGTATCTTAATTTTTTAATTTCAATTTATACTTTTTATTTTTTTTTAGAATTTCTTAATCTTGTTATGATAAAATTAAACAGTAATATATTATTTGCTTTTAATTCTTCAATAGATGAAAATATTAATAAATAAATTATAAAAAAAATGTCAAATTGTGTAAAAAGAGTTTAAAAATAGTTCTCCCCCATCTCAACCCTTTAAAGGACTTCTGAACCGTCCTCAATAACTACATTATTTTATTAAAAACAAGATTTTATGAGCATACATCCTAATAAACTGTAATTAAAAAATATAATACACGTGTGCCAACCATTATTAATCTTTGCCATAATAACCCTTTTACCATTTATTATAATTTCAGACCGATAACACTGGATGCTGAAATCATTGCTACCATTTTGCCTCTCTGTTATGCAAATCCACTTGTATGTTTTGTTACAAAGTCTTTCAGCTCAGACTCAACGTATAAATATTAATAATTACGTGAACATTCGCGTAGATGGAAAAGATCTTCAGCCATGCTTGGAGGGGTCGACATGGCACGGAGACCAAAGAGAAGTTGGATCTTCTGGTAGAGAGACAAACAACCCCTGAAGAGATTCAGGTTCAATACATCGATGATGATCAGGTGATTAATATATTTTTAATTATAAACTTCCTATAAATTCCCGACAAATAAACTTTTGGATATAAGAGTAAAAGAAATAGATTTTTATAAATAGTTATGCGATTTATCCTTGGGTAAGGCGGTTAGGTTTTCTATAGATACCGTGTTCTATAAATCCGTGTTACGTGAAACGAGGAGAGAAATTCATAGAACTTTATTTAATTAATAGAATTTTTCTCGTAACAATTGTTATTTTAGTTCGTTAGAGCGAAGCTCTATTGGAAAAATATCGTGTAATAAGGGAACTTCCTCCATTCTCGAATCGTGTTAGACCGGAAGTGTCTTTCACAACAGAATTTTCACTTAGATATTTCCATAATATCTGTAATATATTTATAATATTTTATCTTATATTTTGTAGAAATTTTTAGAAAATGCAATAATACAATACTTCTCATTTTACCATATTTTAGATAACAATTTTTATTAATACAGCACTAAACTTTGGATCATAAGATAGCACTAAAAGTCATTAAATTAATTTTCGTTGAAGAAGAAAGTTATGTATATTTATTAATATAAAAATTTATTGCTGATGGTAATAATACTTGTTTGCAGGGTTTGCAACGTCGACACGCAGTAGATACATCTCTGATGATCCACTTCTTTGGGAAAGACGGCAGCAACGAATTGAAGTTCGAAGATTTCAAAAATTTCATGGAAAATTTGCAGCAGGAGGTTCTCGAGCTTGAATTCCATGAATACAGCAAAGGAAGAGATACCATCACCGAGTTAGACTTTGCTAAGATCCTCTTACGATACACCCATCTCGTTACAGACGAGTAAGTTTTGTAAACTTGAAGAGAAAGGCATCTACCGATTTTTAAAAATATATTAACAATGACTAAGTAACATTTATACAGACTTACAATGCTTGTATTCAATTCTTTGTACCAAGATTATATAAAATACATCTAATTGTAAATTGTAATCTTAGTATTCTAAACTTGTTAATATCTCGGTTGCAGGTATGACAAATATTTGGACAGAATACTACAAAATCCAGATCTTCAGATAGGTATCACGTTTGAGGAGTTCAGACGTTTCTATCAATTTTTAAACAATTTGGATGATTTCTCAATCGCTATGCGGATGTACACTTTGGCGGATCAACCTATATCGAAAGGTTTTGAAAAATACATACTATTTCCTGAAGAAACATATGTAACAATTAAAACTGTAATTCTGGACCATGCAGTCAGAGTGTATCAAGTTTACTTTTTGTAAAAAATATTTTACATGTTTTTACTATTAATTGTTTCATTTCTTTTAATAGAAACTCAAAAAAGAAATGTTATATCTTTAGAAATTTGGAACTTGAGAGAAATTATATTTGTAAACAAATATTTTTAACCTACTTATGGTATTCTTTGTATGTTAACGTTTATTTTTCAAGATTATTTATCTTGTATCAAAGGTTTTGTTGGACATTTGATTTACCTTTTAAAGTTTGAAAAGTATCACATACAGCTGTGAAGTCCAAAAATATAAATTTCTAATAATTACTCTTTTTATTTTTAGATGAATTTCACCGGGCTGTAAAAATATGCACAGGAAGCGTACTTTCGGGTCATATTATTGATACTGTGTTTGCACTTTTCGACGAGGACGGAGATGGACAATTATCTTACCAAGAATTTATTGCAATTATGAAGGACCGTCTTCACAGAGGTTTTAAGGTACCGACAAGATAGATTTTCTTTTAAAGTAGAATATTTTACTAAAAAATTATTAAATACTGAAATAGCATTTTAGATCAGTTTTAAATTGTATACTAGGTGTTCCAAAGCTACAGATAATGAATATAAATTTATTTAAAAATCATCATTTGTAGTTAATCCTAAGTGAAGATATTTATATTTAATTTTAAATAATAATTTCTATAACAATATGTATGTTTATATATTTAATTATAATCTTTAATATATTTTTTATTTTTATTTTTGTATGTTACAGTCTCAACAGCGACACACACGCTTAAAGGCAATTACTGCCTGCGTGAAACAGGAAATGAAGTCACGTTAATTAATAAAGATAACTATCCCAAATAACGTTATCAACATAGTGTTATTTAGACGTTATTGATTATGGAAGTCTTATCAAAACTATTCTTAATCTTTATTTTATTCATTTCAATGTGATAATAGCGCAATTATTATATGAAACGCATTAACTCTATTTCGTACCTACTTCACTTTGTTACCATTTTATATTCATGTAATTGTTGTGCTTTAGTTTGTACCAGCAACATGGATATACTAGTCTCGACTGTTATGCCAAAATATCGACAATCTAATCGATCTGTTAAGTATTCATTGAACTTTATTATCCTATTAATAGCGTAATAGAAGACAGTTATTTAATGAGTGTTATACCTAATATATTTATTTTTAAACTGAAGTTACTATGCGTGAGATTTTATGTCTTTTATTTAAATAATTATTTCATAATGACAGATATTTATTTGCTCGTAAACATTGTTTTAATATATTGAAATAATAAATACATTTTCTTCACTTACAGATGAATTGGTACTTGTTAATATGTCCATTTTTTACAGCAAACTGCAAACATTAAACAGCCTGTATAATTTATACTATAATTAAAAATATTGTATCTTTAATATGGATTCTAGAATACCAGCAGAATTGTTCGCAGTTTTTAAGATAAATATATTTATAAAGTATATCAATTGATGATAGTTTCATACAGTATGACCTAATACATTGTTATTTAATATATTACTTTTAACATTCAAGGTACTTAAAATTGATATATCGAAAATGATAACCTTTTAACTATATATAATACTATAAATCCAAGAACGAAACTTTACAAGTATTAAAGATAATCAGATACCAATTATGATTTAAAAATTAGTAATTTTGGAGTATGACTTTATTAATATTCTTCAGTTATATATAAAAAGGAAGATCAAATTGCCAGAGTTGTTTCGTAAAATGTGTTGGCCATTAAATCATTAATTAAAAGAATTAGAGAAGAAAAAAAACAGTTAAGATATACTTCTATATAATATACCATTTAATGTTAGCAATATCCTACTCTAAAGTTTAATTTACTATAATTAAGCTTAATAAATAAATATCGATAAGTATGGATCAATTAAACTTTGAAACAGCTTAATTTATTTAATAAACTGTACCTCATTTATGTAAGTTACACAAAACAAGTTGCATACATCATTCGGTAACTAGATTTATGAAATTCACCAATAATTTTAGTTTATTAGTAATACAGTACTCAATGAAATTATATATTAATTCATTCATTGTCCATTATTAACGCAATTAAAAACTACAATTTCTACTTTTATAAAATGAATAACTAGCTTGTAAATGAATAACAATTTTCTATTATTGCTATAATAATAAAGTTAATGCCCAGCATGGTGAACAAATACAATGAGTGGATTAATAATTATATGTTACATAAAGTTCCATTTCCTTTATTTGTACTATAAATCATCTAATTTTCTCTTTTTAACCCAGACTGCACATGTTAATTGTTATTTGTTATCACTCGTTACACTGATTACCGTCTGCTAGTTGTATGAATTGACTCTACGAAAAAGGACATACCATTGTATATACCTACGGCTTGACATCAAACGAATTCTATCTTGGACAATGATGGACAATTATGGATAGCAAAAAAGCTTCCTAGTTCCAGAATAACGAGCATCGTCTAGGAATGCAATCTTCAAACGAGATTAAGCGGCTTGATTGAAAGCTCGACTGGACAGATTAATTGTTAAAACTACTCTGGAACCTTAATTTCAAGTATGCATACTTTAGAATGATTCTAAACATTTATTAGATAGTAACATTAATTTATAACCCTTTTCTTGTTTCTCAAAATAATATTTAGAACTGTACAAATAGCTACTTTCTTTCTCCATAACGTTTATTTAATTTTAGATTAGAATGATGCATTTTCAGCTTAGATACTTATGTTACAACTTAATAATTTGGAAAAATTGCAATGGATATTATTCTTTAACGCTTTTTTATTTCTTGCAACTGAGAAATTATTATTTCCTTAGAAAATATTGCAATAAATATCACCTTTTTATTATGTTTCATTTTTTAAGTATTTTACAAGTAGTTTATAACATTTTTTTAGAAAAGCACATAATTAAACAACATGATTAATTAGAAATTAATGCAGCAGAAATAGTTAATGATTCGGTTTAACACTAGAACTACCAAAAGGGTTAAAATGACGATCCAATTTTTTTATTTTACAAGATTTATTATAATAATTTTTATTAAAATAAAGAATCGTTCTGTTTTAGAGTGTATGTTTCAGGCAATTGCATGAACCAGTTTTCTTATTAATACAACTACATATAGGAAATTGTATTTTCTATTTCTGTTTTATTTTTCAATTGTAACAGTAATACAAGAAACCTTCTGTGTGTCTGGTATACGTTGCAGCTAATAATGAGTTAAATAATGGAAATAAATATTTCAAACAGCGCAGTTGAGGAGAGGAATTCAATTTTATGCAAAAAATCCCAAAGTCGATAAGAACCATAAACGTTCGAGCAAGAAACCATAGCCAAAGACGACTGACTCATAAAAACAAACTTAAGTCCGCTAAAGCCGATGCTTGTTGTCAAACTTAAACGCGGTGTCAGCTTACCATTGAGTCCCGTTTCAGAAGTCGACTGATTTAACACGATGTGTTGCATTCTCTAACAATTGCTCGGGATTTGCAAATCGGACAAGATTCGATATTTTTCATTTAAATCCATTTTAAACGTAATGACGATCAATTAACAATTGAGATGAATTCGATTGAATTTTACGAGTGAATGACGGGACAAGCGTTTAGTGGAATTTATTGAGGTCATTTTGAAGTTTTATAAGGAAGAAGATTTTGAAGTTTGTTTTATCATTCGACGAAGGAATCAGGGGGATGATGAATCTGAAACAACTGTACAGGTGAGCTTATTATTAATACTTTGACTGTAATGGTGGTAACCGGCGCCTTAAATTTTGAATAATTGAATAATTAATAAAAGAAAGGATTAAATTAATTTTGAACACTGCTAATATTAGGCTAATAATGTAAAGTACTCGTTTGAATGGTTACATTTGAAAATTAATCGATAGAAATCATAATAATTGGAATTTAAGTGTGTCTTACCATACACGTCTGTTTTCACTGTGGCAGCCAAAGTGTTAATGGGGATTATTGAGATATGTTGGATGAATTATCAACTTCAATGGTGATAATATAGTTTAATAATAAATACAAGGTGGTTTCAATAAAACGTATATGCAATTTTAATGATAATGTCAAATATAGTGTTGATAATAGAAAGTTAAGAATTACTAGTGCTAGTAATGATCCTTGTTAATACCTATATAATAATAAAACGACCAATACAATTGCAAGTTAGTGTTTATCAATTTCATCATTATTGAAGTATATACATGATAACGAAGTGTGTACAGATTTTATTAGGGTAAAGTGTAAGTTTGAAGATAGATCGATAGATATCCTGATAAAAATGATAAACTTGATTAGATATTATAATATTGAATTATTTATGTATATTATTACATGCCTATTAAAAAGTTCCAAAAATTAGTATGAAAAAGAGTCTAAAATTAAATTCAATCGTCATCATCTCAGTAGTCCGGCGTCAGAGGTTGTGGGATAGGGATGTTAGTCATTCACCAGGGGCTTCCAAATAAGAAGGCCACATTTTAAGACTAAACATTCATTTTATTAAAAAATATATAGCTTTCATTCCATTCGTCGTTTGCATTTAAAAAATTATGAAATGTAAATTATTAAAAGATGTAATTGAAAAACAATTGGAAAATATCAATATAATACTAGTATTTTATATTTAAAATAATTAAAAACTAGGAACTATGAGACAAAAATTGAAAAATATGAGTTAAGAAACAAATAATTACTATTTTAATTGATTACTTTTTTAATTAATATTTTTATTTTGCATTGAAAAATTACATTAGAAAAAAATTGAAAAATAGAAGTTAAGGAAGCAGCTAAAAGCTATTTTAATAATTTAATAATTTAATAATTTATCAATAAAAACGTATTAACACGTTGACTGCCACAGTGGATACAGCCGTGTGTGGTAAGACACACTTAAATTCCAATTATTAAGAATACCATCGATTAATTTTCCAATGTAACCATCCAAATTGTTATTTTGCACTACCAGCCTAATCCTAGTAATATCCAAGGTTTATTTTATTTGTTGTTTCGTTAATTATTCGAGTATTAAGCACCGGTCACCGGTAACCACCGTGGCAGTCAACGTGCTAACAACACGAAAGATACTTCATCATTATTCGGGCTCTAGAGGATTAATAATACAAATTAAGGAAGAGAGAAAAATTGCATCCGAAAAGCATTAAATTAAACACCGATATTTCTCGGTCACACTCTTATAATCCTCGTACAGATCAAAATACCGATGTTATATACAAACCAGTAGATAGAACGATACGGATATTACACAATTTGTGTTCAAGTTCCTGATTTCGCACGGCTTATTTGCCTGCCCTTGGTTCGTTCGAAGGATCAAGCCGCAAGGATACAGAGGATTCGGCCAGGACACGAATAGTGGGGATCGATCGGCGATCGCTACGCGGTTACGGTTCGAGGCGAACGGGGAACGGTCGGTCAGTCGTGTTTACAGAAGTGTCAGAAGGAAGTGTCGCGGCGACACGAGCGTTCGTCAGCAGGCCTTCGTCGTCAGTCGCGAAAAGGAAGCGGTTCGACACGATCCGCACGCGTCGTCGCGCGTTAAACTCCTGCTCGCTGTGTTCCTCGGCGTCGCGCTCTTCGCCTGTCACCTCATCGATTCTTATCTACGAGCGATCTTCCGATGCGCCACGTGCGTGATGGGCATGATGGGAATGTTCAAGTGGCTTAGAAAGTAAGTGTTCTTTTTCTCCTTATTTTAAATATTCTTGCCAGTTTGTTGTTTGTTGTCGTTTTTAATCTCCTCGATCCCGAAAGTACCGGTAGTTTATGATTTGAATCCGTCACGTGACTCGTGGTTGGGGCGGAAGAGCCATTTCAGTGACCTTAAACTGTTTTATTTGAAATAATAAGTTAGTGTTGTGTAGTTAACCCTTAACTGGACAATTAAGTATCAATATTTAACACTTTACATTTGATTGACATATTTATAGCAACATGCATAATGTATTGTACTATATAATTTTCACTTTTATTGAAAAATAGATGAAACTTGATTGAGTAACAAAATACTTCGAGTACAAAGGGTTAAAACTTTTAATGATAATTTATATTTTGAAGATATACAAATAGTAATTCAGAACAATTTTGCAATATCTTTTCAAGAATATAAAAATATTGTTGTAAGGAGTATAGAAATATAGATGATTGTCCACGTAAGGGTTAAAATATTTTTATATTATTTCAAAGACAATTATCTTGTCTTTGTCTTATAATAACTGTATTTTCTCTCGAAGGGGGTGAAGTAGCAGGAAAATTTGTTAGGCTATTTTTAAACCTTTACAATACCAGTTTGATATTTTAATAACGAATTCTATAAATATTTCATAATATCTTAATAAATGAAAGAAACAGTGAAATTGCTTTAGCTTTTAACCCTTTCCACTCGTCTGCCCCTCTGAGGGGACATGAAAAGAGTGCAGGTGATTTTTAAGGAAAAAAGCTAATTTATTTCCATCAAAATATAATTTAAATGGAATATTATATTATCTTATCTACGATGGTACGTTTTAGAGTTTTTATATTTGGGGGTTGAAACCTTCCCTCAAGGTCTATAAAATGAGGTACAGGTTCTTATTTTCACTTTAAAGAATATTATAACATTGTTAGTGGCGCCTTCGTGCAAACCAGAAAACCACCCCTTATCTTAAAGTAAATATTTTAACACTTGTTTAAACGGACATTGATCGATTCTATTATCACTAAAAGTACTGACGTTTTAGGTGCACTTACTTTCAAGTTGAGAATAAAATAGAAAAATAAATAAATATAGAATCAAACACGTACTTAATCTTTATAAAAGGTAGCATACATTTTAACAAAAGCCTCTCAATAAATTTTATGATTTAAAATAAGAAAGCCCGTTTGTCATTTTGACGAGATTGGTAGTTTATTTAATAATGGTTAATAAAAGTAAATTTCATTGTACATTTAAGTCTGCTCAGTAAAAAGGAGAGTAATAAAAAGAAAAGTGTTAGTAAAAGTCGTTATCGGCTATTACGCAAAGCATTGATAATTTTTGTAACGCTGCATTTAAAAAGCAAGTTGACGAGAATAAATAGAAAAGATAAGGAAAAAATGCTATTAAATATTAACTTATTAACCCTTGAACGACAGACTGTCAAGATAACGACAATGTATAAATTTCTTTTTCAATTTCTGAATTTTTAAATATTTCCACAGAATATAATTTTTAAATATTTCTGCAGATTATAATTTGTGAAATAAAAAGTTGAAATTATTTATCAAATTCAATCATACTGTTGTAGATTTTATCTAATAGGAGTTTATTTCTACGAGAAATTAAATAATTTACAAATTTTATATTGTAACGATGATAACTTTTTCAATGATTCTGATAAAGGTATTACATAAATTGAAATTATACCTTACACAACAGTCTGTTTGCTGACAACAATAATTTCGACGATTTGTTTAGCAGCGAATTTTATTCATGCAATTTTTTATTTTTTAAACACTTTGTTACCAATTCATTGTTTTATGCATATTGTTTGGTTTTTTTTTTTTTAATGATAATGGTTGAAGAATTACATCGTGTACATATATTCTTTGCACGTGACTTTCTTTTCCTTGTAACTACAAATACAATTAACGTTAATTTATTTATAATGAAAACGTGTAACGATACTCTCTTAAAAGCATATGTGTCGATCAGAAAGTAGTTGCATTATTCCAGTTGTTATTGTCATAATTGCAAATTAATAATCAGTACCTATTGAAAATACTTGTTATTATCAATCAAAAAGGGTTATTAATTACTTTCCCTAAAAATGTTCCCATTATTATTAAAATTCTTTTAGATTAATTACCATTATCATCTATAAATATTTTTAATTATTTTCTCCATAGATTTCGTAATTATTATTAAAATGTACTTAAAATAATTTTTGTTACTATTTACAAAAAAGATTTAATTATTTTTTTTTAAGATTTCGTAATTACTATTAATATGCTCCTAAAATAATTATCGTTTTTAACTACTTTTCTGACAGTTCTTTCAATTATTTTCTCTGATAACAGAATTTAAAAGTTCATAAAATGTTGTATCTTTAAGCAGTGAATAATGTTCACACTGATTCTTTTTTCATCTTTTTTTTGGCAACTTAATCGCATAGTAAACCGTGATACGATAAGGTTTCTGAAGCTGTAATAAAATTCAGACAGAATTATTGCACATGAACATTGGAAAACGTTTATCATTCAGAAAAATTGTCCTTCCTTTACTTACCAATAATAGAAAAATTACAATTAGAATCAAATCTTATGATCGAATGCTTCAAAAGTATTAGAGGTACGACTACGAACACATATGTAACTTTCACGAGGTGCTAGTACATTAAAGCCTCGAATATTAATTAGATCATTAAGTGGAATAAACCTAAGTCGAATATTAAACAGAATAAGAAGTGAGTTAAACGGCTCTTTAATGTTTTGAAACAGAAATAAGAATCTTTTTGCATATTTTATTACATTTTGTAAAATAAATCTGTGAAAATAATTCTTAAGTGATTATAGAATTCCTTTCACAATTTACAAAATTTTTAATAACTTTATACCGTTACTGTCATCATTTTCTAAAGTATAAACTTTCAATTTTTTACATTTAAAACAATCTTGGAATTAACAGTTACAGTTTTATTGAAATTCGATTTCAGAGTTTTTAAATTTTTAATTACCTCATTAGCCGTTAATGATAACGACGGAAGTAATGGACACAATAATATTTTATCAAAATTTTAATTCCAGAGTTTAATGTCAACATTAACGAATTCAATCAAGAGTATTACAATTATCAATCTTTAATTAAAGATTGTATTTTAATTATTTCTTCTGAAAACTTGCAAATAGAGATTAAAATTAATTTTTGCTTGCATGATACTGTATTAAAACAGTAATTAGTGTTTGATCAAACGAGATTAAGCTTTAATTATTAATCAGAAAAAATTTCAATCAATAATTGAAAATTACTAGACAAAGTTGAATTAAAAATTAAGTTTTAATGTTCAAGTAATAATTTCGATATAATCGTAAACTAAATATTAATTGTAATGAGTGATTATTTGAAATCCTACATTAATTACTGTTTATAAGAAAAACAGAATACTGCCGTCAAACGTAAACTAATAAAACTCCAACTGTCAGGTTGTTAATGTCCCAATTACTGTCACATATGTGTGTTTACAACGACTCGTTTTAAAAACCTCGTAATTACTGTCAACGTTCGTTACAGTCGATAGGGCCATGACCCCCATAACAGTAGCCGGATACCTTTCAAGTAAAAAGCAATTTGAAATTTGAACCGTTTTTGAATCTTTTGAAATTTTAATGTGCAAAACACGTATAGTCGAAATTTGAAGACTTCTATAAGATGAGAATTATCTTCATTCCTCTCCACCACCCTTCCCCCTTCGGTAAAACTTACTAAAATTACTCATACAATTTTTAATATATAATTTACGTCTGTAACATTATTTAGAAGAAGTCTGATCCCTTCGAATCAAAGTTTCCTTGTATGCATAAATCACTGGTTCTATAATCGTTAATTGGTTACATTTGAATGGTAATAATAATCTTTGCAAATTTATCAATTTGGTTTTCTTCACAAGTTGCAAAATTAAAATAAGTCAAATATTTAATATTGTTAGTATCCTAAATTTAATCAATTTTAATCTTCTCTATTTCTTAATAAAATAGATTATTTAATCGTACACACTGTGATTTTTAGTTTTTATAATACATAAATAATTTATCTGAATTTCATTATTCGGCTTATCAGATAAAAATATTAATAAATAATCTACAAAAGAAAGTTTTCAACCCTTATAATAGAATTCAAAGATACATTTTTATAAATTTCGCCCTATCCGAGGAAGGTTTCTGCAACCACCCCCGTCCATAATACATATACCTGTATATTTACATGTTCAGGACAATTTGTAAATCGACAAAAGCTTGTTTTCCCGAAAAATTAATAACGGGTAATCACATCAGTGCTATTTTGAACCACTCGAATAACCGTTTTCGAGCATCAAATGTACGTTGTACGATGGCACAGGAAAACAGAATCAACCTTCAAAACGAAAACAAATTCATGGCGTCGCGGTACCCCAGTTTCATTATTATTCCTTTTAATACGCATGGTATGATCCGAATTCTGTTGATTCTGTATTTTGATTTTTGAAACGTCCAAGGAATACACCAATACTTTTCCTTGTTTTCCACGAAGTTATTAAGAAAATTCTAACGATAAGTGGTAGTTCATTAATATTATGACAATTTTATAAGGTATCAAGTACAAATGTTATATTGGAAAATAAAATTGTTGTATTTTAGAGGAAATATAATTATAACGTGTTTTTCAATCAAGTTTGGCATTCGAAAACTAGGACACCCTATATCGTGTTTAGAAAAAAACTGTATATCTTTGAAGGTTCATTTCAAAAAACCTAATATTTCATAATATCTGGAAAAATGGTATGACATTTGAACTAAGGACAGAATTATCTCCCTGTTATGATTCGATATTACACAAAAGTGGATCACTTTTATTCGAATGCAGGTTGGAACCTAGACCGATCGAGATAAGTGTCACACGCACGATGCGATTAGCACCTGTAATTAACATAAGCATTGTTATAGTGCAATGAAAGAAATGCCTGTCCGTTTGCCGCCGGCGTTGCTAACAATACGATGTCTCACTCTGTTGAACACCGTTTCCTGTTTATGTCATAATGATAACAACAAGAGAATTTTTGACTAAAAAATGTACCGTTGTGCTTGAAATAATTACTCCTTTCTCTCTGTTTATTAATTGTCGCGAAAGCAAAAAGATCTCGTGGTTCTAAAGAAATTTTGCAATTCTAAGGCTCAAAATAATATTCACTATTATTATACGGTGACCGGTGCCTTAAATTTTGAATAATTGAATAATTAATAAAGTAAAGGATTAAATTATTAGACATATTACATTTAAAAATTAATCGATAGAATCCTTAACGTCTGTGGCAATCAATAAAAATAAAAATCTATGACAACTAAATATTTTTAAACACCGTTCTCTGAGAGCTGTTTATCAGCCGGTGGATACGTTAACCTTCACCTATAACACGATTCGTTGGCTAGAGAATGATGCTTCATCATCAGACGTCATTGCACGCGGGTTCCCCTGCTCTGAAACAACCAGGACAGTTCGCGATGAAAACGATGATCAACCGGGTTAGTCTTATCATCGCTGCATCGTTGATCGCGTTATCGCCGCTTTAATAGAATTTATAGTGTCAGTTGAAGCGTTTCCATGGGGTCGTGTCTCGTTTCTTGCATTCGGTGGTACGATCCGGTTTCGCAACGAGTATTCTCGCTTATCTGACGTTATGGAGCCGAGATAACCGTTGTACAAAGTTATGTAAAGTTAATGTCCCGTGCGATCGACGTTCCTCCAATTTAAATGCATCGCTCGAAGTATGCCGTTTTTGGTATAGTGGGTGTAATTTAGTTTTTAACACGGTGTTGGAACAATTTTTAGGTAATTGATGTTCAATCGAGTCATTTAACCCTTTGATTATGGCATGTTTTGGCAATAAAGCAAAATACAAAATGAATTCTTAAATTAGAGAAAGAAAAATTATTTTCCAAATTAAATTAATTTTTACTTTAAGCTTTTAAATTTATTGGAGGTATATGTACTCCTTTCTGTATATTAATAGACAGGTGAGGGAGAATATACACGTCTTTCGTAATAAAATGTAACTTCGAATTAATTATATTAAATTTATGTTGCATGACCATGATATTACTCTATTTAAATTTTTATCATGAATTTAAAACTTTCATTTTCATTTTTTTCAACCAAAAGTAATATTTATTATAGAATCTTGTTGCGATTTAGAAACAGGTTTGTTTTTGATAACTTAGAAAATTTGTTTGATTACCATAATAGAAATAGCAATGCTGACGTAACATACTTTAGTGAAAATTAATGACTGTCATTAAGAAACCAGATATCAGTAATAAGACACATTTTAAAACGTATGCAAAAATATTAGAGGTACAAATTTTTAAATAAAAGTTTCATTCCTTCGAAATTAAATTTTAATTATTATATATAATGATTCTCGTGTGTACTTGATATAACATTTAATAGTGAATAATATAATTTTATCTTATTTATTACTTAGATGTTTCCATGTTTAATTGCCGTTTTAAAATTTCCATTAGGTTCAAATCATTTTGAAATAACAGTCCCCGATGTCACATGATTTAGATTTATAGTATTGGTCGTAGATGACCCACATGATACTTATAATACAAAATTCTAAAGAAATTGACGGTACAAATAACAGTAAAAAATATCATTATATTACTTACAATAAATATTAGCAATTAGCAATATAAATGATTACAAAATGTTACCATTCTTTTATAATTAACACTGAAAGGTTTATTAATAATTTTTCATAAAATCTGTTATTTTGGTTTCTTAAAACAAAATTATATTGCAGAAAAATCGTGCTATAAAGGGATTTTTTAAATTTTCGACTGTAGGAATAATTTTCAAGTAATTATTTACTTATATAAGTAATACATTTTTATAAGTAATGTATTTTAAGAGAATTTCCCCAATTCTCGAACCGTGTTATAGGGGGTTACATGTGCAATATAATTTCTGATATAATTACCTAGACTGGATATTCATGTGCTTAACACAAGTATATTTGATTATGTAAGAAAAGTATAATATTTTCCATTCTTTTGGAGAAAGAATCAATCATTGTATAGAGGTCAACATCTGTGCGCGTTACCCTGTTTGCAATTTAACATTTTTCCCGTGACGAATTCACGAATCACCGTATTTTATGCCCCATAATTGCAATTAATGAAACTGTGACGATGCAGATCTGAGAATAACGACAGGCCAGTTGTTGCTGCACGAGCGCACAATAAATGTTTATTAAGCATACTAATGCGCTGTGTATATGCTTTCCCTGTTAATCGTTTCGTCTTGGTATGAGAGAAGCTGCAGACGACATTTATAGTACTCGTTTAAGAGCATGAAATGGACTGTTACGTTATCCTAATCTGTTACACTTTGCGCTTGAACGACGGTCTCGGCTTCTCGTAACTGAGAATGTTAGTTTCTTAACCCCTTCAGACCTTGCACACCTACATTATTGTGAAAAAGTTCAAAATTAACCAAGAGAATTGAAATACTTCAGATTAGAAGGTTTTAAGAAAAGAAAATACAGTTTTAGGTAAAGTGGTGTCCGAAGGCGTTTTAATTAAAATTTTTAAAATTCAAAAAGTAATATCTAAAGAATTACATACACATAGTGTAAAATTTAGGAAATAGAAATCAAAATAAATTTTAGATCGTACTTTGATTTAAAAAATAATATCTAAGGGGATAGACTACTATTTAAAAAATAATCCTTCATATCATTGAAGGATATCTGTTTTCGAAGTAAATAAACGTCAGGATTTAATTACTGTTTTAGTTAACATACTAATTCACTTTTTCTATTGCGGAAGAGTAATCTTTTTAAACAGAACTTATTGCTTTAACTGGTGATAAATATGATTTTTAACATTCACAAAACGCTTTGAAAAGATTTTATCGGTATAATAAATTTTATTTTGAAGTTTATAAAATATGTAGCTCCTATTTATTATTATTCTATTGGATTTTATTAGATTGACGAAGCAAAAGGTTATTCATTTACAAATAACTGTATAAAATGTGTCTCTTACAATAATAATAAAATTTCATTTCTGCAACATCTTAGAATCTCGTTTCAATTCTATGACAGCCACTTAGTAGTCGTTTTGGTACTATCTAATATAACACACGTATCTAATATCCGAACAATAAAAAGATGATGAAATTAATAAACTGAAGCGATGCTCGTTTCAGATTGATAATGAACAGGTATACATATACAGGAATTGATGCAACTAGTCAGCCAGTTTTCTACTGTAAAAATCCATGAAACGCGGCCATAGGATGTGTACAGCCTATCTGCATATTTCCTATTTCAGCTTTCCTAATCTAGATCACATAAACAAAACACCTGGTACGGAGCACATAATGCCTCTGGCTATCAGAATAATTATGTATTTCTTAGGAGAAACTGATTTCTAAAAGCGCCTCCACTTTCGATTCAGGACGAGTTTGATTATTAACAACCTCCTTGGCAATTTATCATTCGCTTACTAAAAATGACAGTTTGTTCAAATAACTATTGTATCTACATTAATTTTAGAATATTTAATTAATTAAACGAGGATCTAGGTGTATAAATAATTAATTTTGAATCTGTTTGAAATAGAATGTACTTTAGTAATACAAATTTTGTCAGTTCAGATCCATGGAATTTAAAGATTTTATAAGAAAAGTATTAATTGCTCCAATGTCACTCGAGCGTAAATGATGTGACAGTCAATGTGTTAAATAAAAGATCTGAAATCAGTCGTTTTGATGGATTTGATTGATCCACAGTTAATAAACACGTATCACTGGTATCGTTAATTAAGCGATCAGATTCGATCGAGCACGAATCACGGAAGCGCACTACTTCGCGTAGTACGTTCACCAGCGTTAGATTACAGTTTTATCAGATTGCGTTATCGTTACGTATATTTTCTCTTATCCTTGACGTTCCTGATTTCACTGAGCTAGGAATAGGAATCACTGTTTCGCGAATGATGGAACACCGTTAGGTATCGAGCGGAATTTGAAACTAGTCGGGACTTGCAAAATTTATACTTCTTGCGTACTATTCGAAAGTCTTCATTAGCTTTCGTCCGGTGTTTATCGATAAGAACCAAGAAGGAATTACAAGTTTCAACGTTGTTGCAATTTTAGACGCTTATCGGTCTCTTTGATAAATAAATTGAGAAAATAGTTGAATAAGTATTATTTCTACCACGGTACTTTTAATTTATTGATTCCTTGAAGTATGATAACATTTTTATGAAAACTAGTTCTTCTGTTCATACACGAATAAAAAAAATGAAGAATCAAGTTTTTCATTTCTGATAAAATAATTCCAATATGCTGGGAGTTTAAAAAAGATACATTAATAAGTAATCTGTATCTTTAAAATTAAAACAAACAAAATTTGTTGGAATTAGAAAACGTGTGATAAAATAATTACATTGCACTAAATGTTAGTTTAACAAAAATAGTTATAGTAAATATAGTAAATAGTAAATATAAAGCTATATTAAATTTTTGATAATATAATAATAATAGAAGAATAATATAGAAGTCAATTTTGTTTAATGAAATTTGTTATATTTAGAAAAATTTAACTTTTTTGTTTAGAAAATACGAACCCAAACGTATGCTTTAAATTTTATATATAAAAATCAGACTACATTAATATTTAAGCAATTGCAAATGATTTAAATAAAATTCCAAATCATACATTACAATTAGAGATAATAAATGAACACAAAACTAAAAGCGTATACTAAATTATTAAAATAAGATTACTAGAATGAACAAGACAAACACTAATGGATTATTTATTCGTTTCGAAGGGAATCGAACAGAAAATTCACTAATTATCGAGGACATTTACGGACAAGAAAAAATTCCAACGCCATTAGGATCAATTTCACCCACTCACCCATTCGTATCGTTGTGCAGAGTTTAATTAATTGTTCTGGCAAATGTTTGAATTCAATTGAAGAAATTGCCGTTTACGCCTGATTTCTCCAATCAGTAGCGCATCTATTTCTGTACGTGTAATTCGACGAATTTAAATTAATGCATATAATGCAACGACATGTAATTATGCATCAAATATCCAGTTTTATCGACGGGTTCTATTAATGAGATAGGATAACCAGAAATCAACGTTAACGTCAAATTACCACTATAAAAAACAACTATAAAGTATATCGATCGTGAAAGTTTAGCACCCTTTTATTTTCGCGAAGAAGTAAAATAGCATTTATTTTGCTTCTTATGTAAGTAGACAGCAGTTATAAATAATAATGAGCCTTGAAAGATTAATTGATGAAGACTTTCGCACTTTTTTCGTTTAGCAAATTAAATAACATCATTTTTCGATCTGTTTAATTATTGCTGTTCAATGTTTATCAGTGTATTCCTTATTTAGACTTCTATTTTTATCAACTAATAAGAAAAAACAATGCTCTTTACTCTGTTCACAAAAATTCAATCTCTAAAGGGTTTGAATAATATTCAACTTCGAATGCAAAGTAAGCATCAGTCGATTTTTTTCGCGAGCCTTTCGATTCAAAGGAATCCACGAAGAAAGAACAAAGAAACGTTTAAATAGGAACAGAAATAGTGTCGTTGCTTGACGATCCATGAAAAAGGAATCGGAGAAAGTAGAAGTGGAATTTCGCGGGCGAGAAACAAACGTTGTAGGCTATTCACTTTTTGCGATATTACGGACCTTTTTTCCCCCTAATCGAACTGTTCCACTGACCTGGCTATTTCGATTGCACTCGAACGAAATCGGTGCATCTTGTTTTTCCTCCTCAGAATTGATTAACACCTAGAAATTTATCTGTCAAATCCACATTTGGTTGCACGTTCCTTCGCAACTGGAATTACAAAACTGCTACGTAACGTTATCTGGAACGAAGCTATATAATTAACATAATTTTTACCGCGAGACGTTACAAATTCAGCGAAAGCAAATTGCAACCGTGGGAACCACTGCTTTACAATATTTTGTAAACCAATAACTGCTATTGATTAAGCAAAAATAATTTTAACTGCTAAATAAGTGAAATTAAGTTTTGTAAGTTTAAATAGTTTAATACTTTCGCGCGTAATTCGAAATATCAATGCACCAAACCAAAATTAGTTTTATTTACAAATTTTTAATATTTTCCAATATTCCCATGCTTAAAATATGTCTGCACAATTCAATTAACATTTGAATAAATATCTCTAATTTTGTTAACATTTATTGTTTTCTTTTGCAGGGATATCGTACAAAGAGATCGAAATGGGTGGAATCTGGCGCAGAAACAGTGCGGCTTAAACAAGTAAGTCTAATAGTATCAATTAAAATACTTTAGTACAAGCCTTTACGTAGCATATCGTTGAAATAAGTATTTAAAAAAAGAAAACAAATTATAGCAGATAAGCTTTATAATTATGCTCGAGTACGTTCTACATTTTCGCATTATTTAATTCGAGATAATACAAACACGTGTAAAACCAGTTTCACATCTAATAGAACAAATACTCACCACCTGTTGTATGTAAATATATATGCAGTTCCAAAGGCACGCAGCTCATGTATTTTTTTATTCCTAGAAAGTTCAATGTTAGGTCGGGTTCCGGCTCATTGTGATCATGTTAAACCTCACTGAACACGAGAAAATAACGATCATTGTCACCGCACCTTCCGCGGGAAATCGTTTACGTGTTTCGAACATCGAACTACGACGAAATCCGTTCGTACAATTGGTTAGGATTTCGGGACTCGAAAAAGACAATGTTTCTCGTTTTACACTTAACCGAATAACTCGTTAAATATACTTGAATATAATCGTTTAATAATTAAATAACATTCATTTTTGTAAGTTATACTTTGAATCAGATTCGAATTTAGTACACGCCAATCAGAATCCAGAAATTCGATGACCAATAGCGCGTCTCGATTAACATTTTTGTCGATATCGATCTATAATTCGATTTAGTACGCACCGGTAACAACGCTATTGTTGTCGCGTGCGTTGTAATTAAGGGTTATATTTTTTTCCAATTTGAAGAGGAAAACTCGATTCCTTATTTTCAAAAAATGACAGACGAAGTGAAAAAACGACATGGAACGAGATACAGTTGTGGACGAACTGTCAGGTGAGTGTTATATTTTTACCGGCAAAGGCGATAAACGCCTTAACCTATATTGTCGCGTGTATTGTAAAAGGATAATTCAAACTGACAGCGTCCACGGTGGTTCTTCTCAACGAGTTCATATTATACTTTATTCTTGAAGTAGTTGTAATGTTTTCTTGCTTCTGAAAACGATCAGTGTACCTCTTATTTTTATTTATGCGTGTAATATAAAAGTACATCGATCGAATTTTCTTAATGCGCTGTTCTCACGATTTGCAAGATGTATTAATCTTTCGTGTTGTACATTTCTACAACGTGACGTGGTATAATATAAGCAGTGATCGTGTTTTTAAGAATCACAATCTTTTATTTAAATATTCTGATAAATAATAGTAGTAATTTGAAACAAAAGCCATGTTTGTCAGCAAAAAATTGATTAATTATTTAGTAAAGTTTTAAATCATTCAAAAGTTACTAAATTGTGCTTCATAACCTTTATTTCAAATATCACCACGTAAGAAAAAATATATATTTTATATACATAACGTGGTGTTGTTATATTTAATACATTTCTAACAATTTTTTATATCTTTTATGATACCGTTATTTCTGACTGCAACAAAGTATTTTCATACTTATTTTGTAGGAATTTCAATATATTATTCATACCTTTTTGCCTACAGAATTATCGTGACTGTTATTTATTCTATAATTTAATATAATATACATTCGAAAGAAATTTTCGAATGACGATTAAATATAAAAGTACGTATTGTAAACTAATTACGATATTTAAAGTTTTCTAATTTGAAGGTTAAAATAATTCGAAATAATATGAAATTGAAGTCCTTATTTATTAAATTGCGTCACTTTCGTAATAAAAAAAACTCATTTGTCTAGTAAATTCGCAAACTGCAATAGGTGGAGGGAAGGGTCGTTAATTGGAAAGGGTATTTTCCTCATTCCCCTTACCGTGAATATTGAGACACACTATTATTCGCGCTGTTATTTTTAATTTCAGCGAATCTTATCGTAATGCCCTGCAAGCGTTCATAGATCGCAGACGGCTTTCCGACGACGTGGATACAGAAGCACCGATCAGTCCGGATAAAAAGAGGGCCGACCTTTTGGCCAAAACTAATAACAATAAATGCGATAATGAACGAAAATCACAAGAATATAAATCACTTATACCCGGTGTACCGCATATATCACCGTCAGAGATTTTCGAAATCGGATGGGTAGCCGGCACGGAGGATCGATATCTGGAGATCATTTTTGCCGAGTGGCAGAATACCAGGGTTTCCTTGAAGAGGCACTCGCATCCGGAATGCAAAGACGCCGTGAAAGCGGATTTAGATATACTTTCGTAAGTATTGATTTTTAAAAAATTCATTCACTTATTAATGTACAATAAAGTCGTAGCATTTTATTCTTTTTTGCTACGTTTTGTATATAATTTAGTCCTTGAATCTTCGTATGATAAATTAAAATTTAACCTTGTAATGACCTTGTATCCCTCTGCTGTCTCATTTTTAAAGGATTAACAACCTTTATCCTTTTGACTACCAAAGACGTAAATTTGAAGATATCAAGTAATAATTAACTTAACTTTAATTTTCCTTTCTCCAACTTCAGCAACTTTTTGTTAGCTTTTGTTGGAACACACCGTAGTCAAAGGGTTAACTGTACGTTTTCACCCTCATGATCTTTATTTAGTTTTATGTTCTGTTTGTCAGGGAAATTCGACATCCAAACGTGTTGCTGTTGATGGCCAGCACCTACACGGACGACCACGGTTTAGTTTCCATTTTGGAATCCATTGATTGCAGCCTTTATCATTTCATCCATGATCAGGGTGAACGAATCTCCATACAAGGTATCGCGAGATGCGCAGGAAGATTGTCCGACGCCTTGAGGCATGCACATATGCGAGGATACGTGCACACCGCCGTCAATTCGCACTGCGTCTATTTGGCTTCTAATGGTATCATAAAACTCGGTGGATGGGAGTTAGCGATTCACACCAGTAATGTAAGTAAATGTATTCGTTTCTTTATCGCATGTACCGTTTAATTCGTTCATTTGTTTCGTGAATCCTTTGCGGTTGCAACCAGAGCCGCTAGGATTATTTGAATACAGTGGAGCCTTTGTTATATGAATTAATTGGGGAACATTGGTGTTCTGATAAAGGAACACACATAAAATAGCACATATCTGAATATTAACACTAG
Source organism: Anthidium xuezhongi (assembly GCA_022405125.1). Classification (NCBI taxonomy): domain Eukaryota; kingdom Metazoa; phylum Arthropoda; class Insecta; order Hymenoptera; family Megachilidae; genus Anthidium; species Anthidium xuezhongi. The sequence goes on from CM039647.1 coordinate 13,172,845, forward strand.
AACTACCGACGTTCAGAGTACCCTTATTTGTAAATTGGAAATAGAACAAAAACAAAATTAATAAGGAATGAAACGTAAACTATTATATAGAATAAGTGTTTATCTTGATAAAAGCCAGCTTACATTTCGACGAAAACGTTTCAACAAATTTTGTAATGTAAAATAAGTCATTATGACCCTCTTGGTAGTTTTAGTGTTAATACTAATAATAATAAATAACGAAATTAAATATAATTCAATGAAAGATTTGTGGGTCTCAAATATTTTTAACTACAGAGTCACACAATTTTCTTTTCAGATTTAATTTAGTAAAACTATAATCATTTTGTACTAACCTTGTACCATCTCAAAATTGTAAAGAATGTTGGTATTAACATTATATGCATGTTCAAATTCATTATTCCAAACTCGTATAGTATCAGTATCACGGTTAATTAACATGTCGGTTGCCACAGTGAAAACGAAGACACATTAAAGGATCAATTATTAATATTAACGTTGTCGAAAGTTTGCATTCTAGTTTAATTTATTAATTATTTAAAATTGAAATTAGCACAGTGTTAGATTAAATTTCCACTGATTTGTGCAACAAATCGTGTTATTTATGGGTCGTCTTAGATTGAACTATTTAACACATTGACTGCCACTCACAGATGGGTGACACCTGAATTTCCATTAGAAACCGTCGCCTATATTATTAAGAATTCTTTATTCCTATTAGATATTTAAAATTACGAATTATAAAGATAACAAAATATTATGGAAATGCAATATAAAATTTGTCAAAAATAAAATAAACCTGATAGGATAATAGAAAATTTGACCAATAGGGACTTCGAGTAAAATCAGTCACCTTTACTGTGTTTTTAAAAAACAGTTATAATAAGAAATCTACTTTGAAATCAGATTTTTCTTGTAAGTAATTATCGATGTTATCTCTGTACCCTATTTTCTAAATACGAGATCCTCTAATTATTTCGAAAGTAACATATATAAAATGGTTAAAATTGGGTGGATGTAACGTCACATCCGTCTTCTCATTGTCACACCCAACGGTATTTCGCAGCAGGAAGTTGTAAGCGTTGTTTCTCACAAAAATGTTCATTTTTTGAATGAAATCACTGTATCGTGACGTGCTTAATTACATTCAACAGCCGAACCATGAAAATTCACGTAAATCATGTACACAGATCGTGTAATTCCAAGTGTCATGTGTATTTTAGGAAAATGAATCAACTAAACACCAATTATTATTCTCTTCAATTTGTTTCCTTAAATTTACAAGTATTACTATCAATTTAATTTTTCAATTTACTGAAGTTCCTATTTGTTTAACCGACTGGAATTGATTTGCCCAAACCTTTATATTTTCCTATTAAAATTAAATTCCTTGCTTGTAATCGTTTGGAATTTATTAACATAAATCCTCGTATTTTAATACAATTAAATTTCTTGTTTGTAGTCGTCTGAAATTTATTAATTTAAATCCTCATAGTTTCAAATTAAAATTAAATTTCTTATTTGGAATCGTCTGGAAATTATTAACTTAAATCCTAGTATTTTTAAATTAATATTAAATTGCTTGTTTGTAATAATTTTAAATAAACTAAATTTTAGAAGTAATATAAAGATCTTGAAGCAATTAGCATTTAACTGTTTTAAAAGTTCCATCTCTAAGATCATAACACAGTTAACTATTATATATTACAATGTACACATAATATTCTATGGATCATTTTCTTCTCCATCAAGAATAAGCTGTCACTTTATAACTTAATGGCAACAGACAGGAAACATTAATTATGAAGATTATCACGACAGTACAATACTTGAATTTACCTTATTAATTTGATAGAATGATAAATTATTAAATTATGATTAAGTTGTTGATCGATGATTTTCAATTAATAAGCGATGATATATGAAAGATTAATTAGTAAGATTCAAGTATGATGTTAGTTAGTCGTGAAAAAGTGAAAAAGAAATCGCGATCGTAAATTTTGATGAGGTAATACAGAAAGGAACAGGGACTAGAATGGTGAGAATTAATTTATCTAACGTTTGCATGCAAGATCGAGAATAATTTCTGTGAACTTTACATGATTTTCAATGGACTTTCACGCTCAATTCCCACGATTTTTCCTTCGCAACTGCGATTAACATTCCCAGGTGGCATAAAGTGAAATAGTTCAGATATTTTTCATATTTTAATCCAAGAAATTCTGAGAAAAGCTCAACAAAGTATCCACAAAATTTTCCACTTTGCTTGCCTTTATCATGAAATAAATCAAGCAAAACGGTGTTCATTTACTTATAATCAAATTATTATGATTTCATTTCTAAATTTAAACTTTCCACTAAGTAGTGAGGTAAATAAATGATAGAAAAATACATTTACGACCACACTTTGAATATTAACACCTTGGCTGGCACGTCACCCATATATGGGTGACACTTGAATTTCCATTAGAAACCATCACCCATATTATTAGGAACTCTTTGATTTATTTGGTTGAAAATATCCCCATTAGATATTAGAAATAACAAAATAATGTAGAAATAGAATATGAAATTTGTCAAAAATAAAATTACTATCGAATGGAATTTTTAGCAGCTGCAACGTGGCAGTTAAAGTGTTAATATGTTATGGTTCGCATTCATGGATCCTGAATCTGGCGCTCTATTAATTGTCTCTACTTTTGAGAACTTTGCGTTTTTTGATTGTCTCGTTGCAGCCAAAACCGGACAGGGAATACGAGAAACGTTTAAGATCCGAGGTTTTTCGTTGGCAAGCACCAGAACTTTTTCACAGTCCCGAGGGACGAAAAGAAAACGATGTGTACGGACTGACTCTGCTGATCTGGGAAATGTGTACAAGTAAGTTCTCAGTTAAGTCAGATCGATCAAGGTGTAAAGTTCTGTCTACCTTTTACGAACTAAAAAAAGGTTCTAAATACTTGCGAATTTATTTATCTTCATTTTCTACGCCAACCTTCGTTATTACATTGCAATATAAATGAAACTAGTAAATTACATATATCACCTCGCAATGCAAAGGATTAAAACTTTGATAAGAGGAGACCTTCGTAACTCGAGAATTTTATTCTTAATAAAATACATATTAATAATCCTAGTAATACTAAATTAATAATACTTAAAAATAAATAAAAGGAAGTTAATATTGCTGCTATAAATAATTTTAATTAGATCAATATTGCCTGATGAGAATACCAACCTAAGATTAGCTAGCTTCTTGAAATTTCAGTTACGAAAGTTTAATTGCATTACAAATATTAAAAATCGAGAACGAAAATTTATAATAAACACAGTTGATCGATCTGACTTCTCGCAAGACCATCTCTTTGTTCCTAATCTTCTATGATTCCGCTCGGAATCTCGCGGAACGTCTTGAACAAGACTCGAATATTCGCGGAATCTCGACCTGGTAGATTTCTTCATGTGAACCTGAACGATTACGAGATTAACTTTTAAACTAGAAACCCTGTCGAGATCACGGTGGAAAAATGGAACAGGTTTTAGAACCGATAAGGAAACGGAATCACGTTCACTGTAATTTCAATAGATGCAACGGCCTGTTGATTTCTCTGCTTATATTTTTACGTTTTTATCAGCCGCTTTGAACGAAATTTCGCAACCGCTCCGATTATGTAAATTCGTAAAACTGACTTCTCTCAGAGACACCGGGCGGTGCGCGAGATCCCCGTTCTCTCTGTAATTACCTGATCGGTGCAAAAATAATTCAGTCCTCTTATCTTACATTTTTGTTGAGTTACGTTCACACGAAATTCACTCTATCAGTTCATACCCACTGTTTATTCTATATTTATCAGCCTGTAAATTTAAAAATGAAAAAAAAAACGATTTAGATGATTTTAAAAAAAATTCGAATGCTAATTATCACCTTTTAGCAGCTTTATCGAAGTAATATCAAAAATGTAACTTAATACAGAATTTGATTTGCTATAAAAGGCAAAAGTTCTGGATACCACTCCAATTACACCGGTAATATAAAATAGAAAATTATAATTTTAGAATAAAAAATTGCTCTTTAGCTCAAGTTTAATAATCTGGATCCATATCAATACCTTCAGGACTCACGAATTACAATAAGCACACCTGCAGCACGCTGCGAGTAGTTACAATCCACTTCCGATTTTTCCCCCACTTAAAACTTTTTTCTCATATTCTACACATAATAAAGCATCGTTTAACTATTTAATCAACAAGAAATTTTAGTAACAAATTTGTTATCAATGGACAAACAGTGCGCGTACCATGGAGCGGATACAGCAAGGCAGACGTGGAAAGACAATACGTAGAATGGAAACGCGGTGTTGTTATGGATTTATACGATTTCCCGCCGTTGTTAAACAATCTCCTGGAAGCTGGACTGCAATTAGACGTCGATAAAAGGACATTGGATATGAACAGAATGCGTAGATTCCTTCAAACGTTAGAGGTTTGTTTCTTCTTCAACAAAAATAAGACGCTCGATTCCGTGAACTAATTATTAGTTCCGGTAACTCTGTAACACAAGTCTGATTCTGCACTCGTGTAATCTGCCAGGAAAAATAACTGCATAAACAATTCTTCGTTACCATTAACCCTTTGCATTTGAAGCGCTAGATTTTTTTTAGTGTGTCTCCCAAAATCTGAAAGCACTATTTTGAAAGAATTCTTAATAACACTCTTAAATAACACTTAAATTTCACGTTTTAAAATATTGTAATGCCCTGGAGGCGCCACTCGAGCGCAAAGGGTTAACAGATTTACTGAATTTAATGATACAAGATTCTCGGTGTATACGAAATTAAATGTCCTAAGACTCTTAAGATCAATTAATATTGTAACAGTAATTTAACCCTTTCGCTATCAAGAGCGACTATAATCACGGAATGTATATATTTCAAAATATTCAAAGGGAAGGTTGAAATGACATTTAAGCGTAAAAATATTACATTGTGAGTCAAATTCGACGGAGAAAATTGTTTTAAATGCGTGCATAGGTTAACACGTTGACTGCCACAGTGGATACAGCCGTATGTAGTAAGACACACTTAAATTCCAATTATTAAGGCTTCTAACGATTACTTTTCAAATGTAACCATCCAGACTGCTATTTTGTTTATTTTATTTTTTATTTTGTTAATTATTCAAGTATTGAAAATTTGAGACACCTGTGACCACCGTGGCAGTCAACGTGTTAAATAATTTTGACGACAAGGAATGATGGTCGCGAAAGGGTTAAATGTTAATTTTAAAGCTTTTCAAGAATGAGCAAAAATTGTTCCACGAACACCAATATCTCCAGATGCAATACGAGGACGAGGATCTGGTATACGTGGATCAGTTCGCGAACAACAACAACGACACCGCGAAGACGTTCATACTGCCCATGACGAGATCTTCCATGGGAATCTCAAGAAGCAAAAGCTCGAAATTGAGCAAAAGCCATTCGACGAGACAACTGTACACCGGGAAGAACACGGAATCGCCGACGAAACAATATCTGTACCCGAAAAGATCGAAGCAAAACGGGAGCATTAAAGCGACCGCTCACATCGAACAAGTAAACTTCTTTGGCGAGGATGTTAAACGCACCGTCAAAGACAACTTGCAGAAAAACATGAATGTGCTGTGCGGCGAGCAGAATAACTATAAGAAACATAACTATACGAATTGTAACTTAGAAACGTCGGATACAGTACCGAACGACGAGGCGAACTCAGAGGAGACCTCGCAACCGTGGAACAGTACTTACAGGAAGGTAAGGGGGCCGCAAGAAATGATGGAATCCAGGACCACGTCGGTGCACTCGTCACCGTTGCTGGATTCCACCGATGACGAGTCCTTCAAGGATGCGAGAACCAATTTGAAACAGTTGAAAAAAGTATTGGCAAACAGGAGGGAGCATTTCTTCTACGGCAGCGATTCGTCGTACACCTCTGCGGATCCGAGTACGTGCTGGAATTTATTTTTTACCTTTTCAGGAAAGATTAATATTCGTACGTCGACTGCTCGTACTTGTAGTAAATAGAGTTTTATAAATAAAGTTACATGGTTGTCCCGTGGAACGAGGTACACCTCGAGGATTTCAGTGATCCTTAGCTGTGAACCGATTCAGCGACCACTCAGAGAAAATTTTCAAACAACATTAGCCTTTTTCGGTCGAATTAACCGTTTGAATGCCAAGCTTCCGTTCTATGTCGAAAAGTGGCAGCGCACTAGGCTGCGAGCCGACAGTCGCAGCACGTTCAGTTTCTGTCGATGCGTAACTTTGTGGTTACCATTCAGTCTTAGGTAAATTAAGATAAAATTGGAATAATATTACACTTTACATGTGTATATATTAAGAAGTAGTGGTATCAGTAAGCGCTACTACGCCGCTTGGCAATTTTCGATTGGAAAACAACAGAGATCCGTGGCACTCAAACGGTTAACCAACATACGTTCTGTCAATTTTCACTACAAAAACTTGGTACAATTTATTCTACTCAAACAAATTTTTCAACTCGGTAAAGAATAATTTGGCTGTTCGAGTTTGGCTAACTTCGAGTCATTTTTACTATGGGCTAATTGCATTTCATATTACGCTTTGTAGCGTATTATTAGTATTAGAAACGACGAGTATAAGCCATTAGTAAGAAATGTAATTATTCGACAGTTAACACGTTGACTGGCGCCTTAAATTTTGAATAATTGAATAATTAATAAAATAAAAGGTCAAATAAATTTTTAATATTGCTAATATTAAGCTAATAGTGTAAAGTATTCATTTGAATGATTACATTTGAAAATTAATCGATAGAATCCTTAATAATTGGAGTTTTAGTGTGTCTTACCACACACGTCTGTTTCTACTGTGACAACCAACGTATTAAAGTCGTATAAGTTAAAATTAAAAATGATAAACTAAGAGTCATTGAAATCGATCAGGTGTACCTTATTCTGCATAATTACCAATTAAATATTTAATGATCAATCCTTGGACGGTGGACTACCGAGGCAACTACGATTTAAATTTAATTGTATACTTTATTTTATTTCTATTTTTCAAATGTTCTGCTATCATTTTATTACTTTCCATATTTGCCAAAATTATTTTAAGGAAACTAACAGCTTTATAAAAATATAACACCTATTTTCATATTTTTGATAAATACTGGTGTTAAATATTTATCTATTTAATTTTACTGAAAATATTATTTTATTTTTCTTAAGTGGGTCACGATTGATCCAGGCTCCGCCGTTCAATGATAAACCCATAAAGTAAAATTTAAGTAAAATTTTTTCGAATACTTGTTACATTAGGTCCAACCGCAAAAAACAAAATATTTAATCAAACGAAAAGTAAAGACTACGAACCACATAAGCCAGCCAGTCACAAAACTAGCTTCGAACCGAAATACAATAAATCCCCTAATCAGTATGATTCGACTTACATGAAATCATCTTTACAACAATGTCATAAGGTACGTTTCCTCCAAGAACATTTCATTGAAATGTCCCTTGATGAATAGTTCCATTATTTTCTCATTTTCGTTATAGATTCCTTATATGCACACACCTGAAAGTATTAAAGAAGCGATAATACAACCGAAAGTATTAAATTCCGATCCTCAAAGCTTTTTCGAGACTTCATTATGGAGGAAGGAGAAATTAATTTGCTTGTCCAAAATGCGGAAATCGTATTCCGACGAATCGGTAAGAGATCATTATTGAATTATAAATTATACCACAGCGGTTCTCAAGCTTTTGATGAATCAAATTCAAATCGCCAGAATCAAAATTTACGAATTCTGGTGCCACCGAAGGAAATATGTCTTGCATATCTAACAGAGATTATACGTTCAATCTTTGGTTGGCACATTTCCATGCAATTACCTAATTTGGCACTCTGGGCCAAAATGACCTTAGTCAGTTTTGACACTCTGCCATGCAAAAGTCGTAGAGAATCCTTCGAATTTATAATTTTATCTCCAGTAAATATGGTATGTTATTTCTTTTCCAATAAAATAATTGTACAAGGATGATAAATAAACACACTCTGTTAACAAGCAAAGTATATACTATCATTGTTTAAGAACTGCTATGGTAACAGATTTGGAAGCATAAATTTGAAAAAGAGATTAATGTTTAATTAACAACATGAATTTTCTTTTTTGCAGCCACAATATCCTGCGGAACATACAGACGATAACGATACGGTTTCCACGAAAACTTTTACGATTGCTCGAACGATCGAATCGCCTTCACCGACGAAAAGCGACAATACCTATCTGATAAATAATACTGCAGAAGGTAACTAAACTTCGGTAGAAACTAGCATATTTTTACAGTGAAGCTTCTGAATCTATTCGTTTCAATTTCTCTGATTAATTGACTATATTTTAATATAAATAAGATTTAACCCTTTGAGGACTGTAAACGCATGCAATATTATTTATTTTAAATAAAGTAAGTAATAATTCCCTTCTTCGACGCATATATTATAAATCACTGTTGTTCGCGAATAGTTGTTCTTTGTATCAAAAATATAGGACTACGTTTGTAAAATATATGGTGGTTTGGTTTGGACGCACATACGCGTCAATCGTCCGCAAAGGGTTAACGCTAAAATAATAATTTAATGTACTTTTACTTTTATCTCGACAATAGTCAACATTTATTTCGACAAAAGTTTCTTAATAATTTCTATGATTTAAAATAAATAATTTTAGCTAGTTTGATAGCTCTAGTATTAATACTTCAGTCGGTGTCGGACATTTCTGTTCACTGTATTAAATACTAATCATAATTTGAACATAATTCTATTACTAATCACTTTTTGATATAAAAATAAATACACAGTTAAAAGAAACATTGATACTGTAAGAATAAAATGAAGCTATTAGCGAAGTTAAATAATTTCAAAAAAGAAGAAAATTGCTTTAAAATTGTTGTAACTTTTGATGCAATTATTAGGTACCGAAATGGAAAATAACCAAGAAAGATCAACACTGATCTCTGAAACCACCAGCAACTCAGCAGAGCCTGCGAACCCTCACAGCCAGTCATTGCAAATTTTAAAGGATGCTTTGGATCGAGCCACGAAAATCGTGCGTTCTACCACACCAAACACCGACGACTCTTGTCATTCGCCTCCGTTCAAGTCCTATCAGGAATTCGAAGACACCGCGGAAGACGCCCAGGCCCGCAAATCCATCTTCGAAGCCTTGTACAATTTGCGAACGAACGAGGACGACGAGGACATTAAAGTCATCGAGAGATCGACGACCAACGAGTCGTTCATGTTCGACAATAACGCGACTAACAAGGAAGCTCAAAACGAGTCCGAAAACGAAGTTAGTATTAACAATCGCGAGAAATCAATTTGTTCCTACGATCCATCGTACAACAGAAGCTTCGTCTGCGAATCGATCGCTGAAGTATCGAGCGAGCTCAACAGCTCCACCAACGATACGCAGTCGAACAAACTGGTCGAGTCCTCGAGCGATAAAACGATCAACGAAGAGATCAAACCCTCGGAGACGACCGTGCAAACGACCTCATCGACGATCGATCGAGGCGGCGTAGAAACGAACGAAAACGAGAACGAGATTGCGGTGAAGAATTTTAATTTGATGTTCTTGAACGACGAGTCTAAGAGCAAGAACTGCAAGTCGTGTCATCAAAACGCTTTGCCGAGAAGGCGCTCGTTACCGGCAGCGCTGAGCCAGTTGAGATCAATGAATAACTCGACTTTGGGAAAATTACCTATACGCAGAGGGGTAAGCATTAGAATATACGGTCGAACCCCCTTACCCGCTGTTTCAGATATCCACGGTTGTGATTCAAGATAATTGTCAAAGGGGCAGACCAGTCTAAATGCAAGGGTTTGGTAAATTAATTATTTAACGCGTTGACTGCCACAGTGAATACAGACGTGTGTGGTAAGACACTTAAATTCTAATTATTAAGGTTACTATCGATTAATTTTCAAATGTAACCATTGAAATTGTTATTTTACACTACCAGCCTAATCTTAGAACCACTGTGGCAATCAACGTGTTAAACAAATGTTTAATTAAAATTGTGTATTTTCGAATTAAAAAAATTAATACTAAATTTCTTTCTCGTTACGAACTTGTATTATAATCCAGTATTTTATGACATCATTTATTTGAATGTTGAGTTTATTTATATTAATCTTATCTTGTTATTTGTTCCAAGCAACATTATGAAAACGAATGTGCTCTTTCGATTAGTCACTGATTAATCGTGGAAACAACAAATAAAAATATATTAAAATATTGTTTACAGGATGTTCCTGACAGTACTGTCGAAGACTTATATATAGACGATGAATTTGGCGACAGTTTGAACGTTAATATGGTCCTATTAGATGATGATGATTTATTAGTTGACGAGAATTTCTTAGTCAAGTTATCGGAACCATAAAGCACTATGCGATAATAATTATGGTTCACGCGTTATTCGAAAAACATTCTGATAATTTATTAAAATTTTATTTTTAAATATGTACGCAAATATCACATGATTATTGCGTTCCAATTCCATTTGGAATAATCAGTACTAAAGATCAAAAACATACATGTATTTTGTGTTCATTTACAAAAAATATTCATATATTTTGCAATTTGACATATATAGATCAATACATGACTATGTATTTTTATGTTTCGTAAAATATATGATCCAACTGCTGTTGTATACTGTAAAGATTTAAATGCAGTAACATTTCTCATGTAAAACGTAAGTGTAAATAATAAACAGTATCATTTATATGAAAAATACAATAAAATAAATCCCTGTAATATTAATCTTTAGTTATAATTACTTTATTTAAATACTATAATTAATAAATACAATAATTAGTATTTCAAGCACAATATATTTGCAATATAAAAAATACATAACATTATTATGGAAAAAAGAAGCTATAGTGAAAAATAGAGTTTAATTTCCTATATCGTACTTGCAATAATTTATGCAACATATTAAACAGAAATTTAGTACTTTTCGTGAATATTCATCAGAAGTGTTAACTGTTAGTTTACTAATGTCAGTTAGATTGCCAGGCCAAATACAGAAACAATGCAATACATTGTTTTGTTTTCCCAACGTACTGTACAGCTTCCATCGGTAGAATTATCCCAGAAACACGAGCTTGCTGTATGTAATCCTGCTCCATTCTTCTGCATAATTGTGCAAGTAACTAAAACAATTTAAAATAAATAAAGTAAAAACAGGAAATAACTTAATCTCTTATATTGGTGATCAACAATATGACAACACTTACCTATATATTTATATGGTTTTTGAAGTTTTGTAAGATTACCCAAGCATCCTTCAACAACGTGTGATGCCCACTGATTTACCTTATTATGCTGGTAAGTATTTCCACCAATGGATATTTCAATTGCTTCTTTAATAATTTTGCTTACATCATCGACCACAAATTGGATCTAAAATAAAATATTAATTAAAGTACACAAACATTTCTAATCTTAATATATCAATGTTATGGATAAAATAAAATGCATATATATTAAATAAATGAAACGGTTTTGGCATAGAAGATTGTATCATTCGTATAGTTTAAAAGTTTGAAATTGATAAAAATATATTGAGAAATAAGAAAAAACACTAACCTCTTCTTGCATATCTTCCATCATCTTGCCAAATTTTAAATAAACCACAAACTAATAAATAATATTTACTTCAACCCAAATATAATTGGGTTCTATGATTAAAATATTGGTTATTAAATTGATGTTATTAACAAGTATTTTATTATTTTTTCCACGAATACGTCGTCACGCACAAAATATTATGTACTTTATAAATGCATATCCTGCCGATTTTTTAGTTTCTTATACCCTCTGCTAATTTAAAAAGACTGATATAAAACGATATGCTTTATTTGTAATATATGTTGGGAAGAACCTTTACCAACGTCTTCAGCGCAAAAAATAAATTGATTACTGTCCCCTATACTTGACACTCGCTAATGTCGATAGCTGACATTTATTCAAACGCTGTACACATGTGAAGTGATTTCAGAGATATTTAAATTCGTTCACAAACATCTGAAATAAAATATACAGGGTGTCCCAGAACTCCTGTAGGAGCCGGAAATAGGGGGTAGCTGAGACTATTCTGAACAACAATTTCCTTTGCAAAAATATCGAATGGGGCTTCGTTTTTGAATTATTAAGCAAAAACACTGACCAATCAGAGCGCGTCTCGGGCGCGCGCTCAGTACCGTCAGTGTAGCGTCGAGCCTAGTCGCCCTGGGACAAGCGCCTCGGTAGAACAGGAAGCGTTAAACACAAGTAATATTGAACATAAAAGTAAAAAACAAATGGTAGAATGTTATAAGAGTAATCGTACCTTAGAATAAAGGGAATGACTGAATGGCTGGATATCCGAACAGAAGGAATAAGTAAAAATTGCAGAATATTTTCAAATACATTTTCGGTAATTCTTAGAATTTCAGTAACGTCAAATTCCAGGAATTTTCGGAAACCGTTTGTACCGAATTTTGTTCTTCTTTGTATCAAACCGATATTTTTCGTTTCTTTTTCTACTTTTGTATTTCGAAGCTTCTGTGCAATGTTTTTCTACATTATTTCTTGCTTTTTAAGTGAAATTTTGTAAAGGCTGGATAAGGGAGTTAGGTTTATAAATGAACAAACAATTGTTTTAGTTTCATTTGATGTTTATTGAAAATTCTTTCAATTATGTATGTTACATAAAGGTTACATTCTTAATTCTAACGCACTTAATTCTAACTACTAACTGTAAAAGCTGCATTTATTCAATAAACTACATGATTTATACATTCAGCTTTACAATAGTTATTATATTATTTATAACTAACGTTTACAACTGTAACTTTGCGAGATTGCTGCGGAGGGAGTGGGAGGTCCGATCGGCGGACGAGTATTGTTCTCTCGCTCGTACAGTGACGCGGAGAAAGTGAGAGGTAAGATGCTCGTTGCACTCTTCTCTCTCGCTCTTACACTGACGCGGAGGAAGTGAGAGGTCCGATTGGCGGACTAGTGTTCACTCTCTCGCACATTGGTGTTGTGCGCAGGCGCGAGTTTGGCGTAGAAGGAGTGAGAGACTAGATGCTCGGTGCTCTCACTCGCACATTGAGAGAGTGAGAGGTGAGATTGGTGGACTAGTGTTCTCTCTCTCGCACATTGAGAGAGTGAGAGGTGAGATTGGCGGACTAGTGTTCACTCTCTCGCACATTGGTGTTGTGCGCAGGCGCGAGTTTGGCGTAGAGGGAGTGAGAGACTAGATGCTCGGTGCTCTCACTCGCACATTGAGAGAGTGAGAGGTGAGATTGGTGGACTAGTGTTCACTCTCTCGCACATTGGTGTTGTGCGCAGGCGCGAGTTTGGCGTAGAGGGAGTGAGAGACTAGATGCTCGGTGCTCTCACTCGCACATTGAGAGAGTGAAAGGTCCGATCGGCGGACGAGTGTTCACTCCCTCTTACGCATTAGCATACTGCGTTAGCTTGGTGCGAGTGAGAGGGGTGACGCTCTCGCGGAATCTTTCCCCTCGCTGGTGCATCGGCGTACCTGGCGCGGGCTGTGATGTATAATTTTTAATCGTTGCGTTACAATAATTAATAGTATGAGTTATTCAAGGTTCAGACTATTGTAGATCGGTTTTTCGTGTTCGAAAATGTAAAATTCGATACCAAATTAGCCAGTACTTCTACGTTTTCTATTATTCATTAATGGTCGGGTAGTTACGTTCATCCCTTTTGTGTGAGGTTATGACAAAGTCCCTGTAATTTTATGTACAAGCTGCTTTAGTTTAATGATACATAACTAGATAAATACAACTTTGCAAACTCGAGATCCATGGTTTCTGAGTCTAGTTTCATGTTACCAGTAAACAATGGGAAGGATTTATCTACTGACAGTAAACATAATCCATCAAATTCAAACCTGATTGAAAATGATCAATTTTGTTATATCGTATGTAAGTATAAAGTATTATAATTTTATTCAAGTAGTTAATAATAACGTATTTTGCTGTGTTGCAGATTAGAAGATGTATTTGTTATACATTTCTATGCCACATAACCTGCACATTAACATCATCAAATCAACGGGAAACTTTCTGGCAGTTTCTCAGATATCAGTATTCGGTAATGTTTGAAATTGGACACTACTAAAATTTCAAGAAATGGCACAAAGAATACTTCCTGTCACATCATGTTCTCCTAATACAAATCTGCAAACTTGAGATCCTTGGTTTCTGAGTCCAATTTCATTTTACCAATAAACAATGGAAAGGATTTATCTATGGAGAGTAAACTGTTCTTCAATAGTTATACTGAATATATAAGTACATATTTAATTGTAGAATGTCTTTATTTCATAAGAATATTTTACTGCGCTTAAGCTATATGTTAAATAATTATAAAAATATGTTGTATGTAAAAATACTGATATGTAAGTTTTACAATTTGTAATTATAAGTGCGTTAAAGTTAAGAATCTAATATTTAAGTAAGTTTTACAGTTAGTAGGTATAAGTGCGTTAGAACTGTGAATGTAATATTTAAGTAAGTTTTACAGTTAGTAGTAATAAGTGCGTTAGAATTGTGAATGTAATATTTAAGTAAGTTTTACAGTTAGTAGTTATAAGTGCATTAGAATTGTGTATGTAATATTTAAGTAAATTTTACAATTTGTAATTATAAGTGCATGGAAGTTATGAATGTAATATTTAAGTAAGTTTTACAGTTAGTAGTTAGAAGTGCGTTAGAATTGTGAATGTAATATTTAAGTAAATTTTATAATTTGTAATTATAAGTGCATTGAAGTTATGAATGTAATATTTAAGTAAGTTTTACAGTTAGTAGTTATAAGTGCGTTAGAATTAACAATGTAACATTTATGTAACATGTATAATCGAAAGAATTTTCAATAAACATAGAGTTAAACTAAAGCAATTGTTTATTCATTTATAAACCTAACTCCCTTATCCAGCCCTTACAAAATTTCACTTAAAAAGCAAGAAATAATGTAGAAAAACATTACACAGAAGTTTCGAAATACAAAAGTAGAAAAAGAAACGAAAAATATCGGTTTGATACAGAGAAGAACAAAATTCGGTACAAACGGTTTCCAGGAATTCCTGGAATTCGACGTCACTAAAATTCTGGGAAGTGGCACGAAGAATACCTCCTGGCACATCATATTCTCCTGATACAAAGTTCTTATGTCAAGATTCTGATTTTAGGAGTGCGAAATTTTTGGAAACCATTTTGGAAGGTATGTTAAATAAATACATTTATATCACACTTTATTTGTTTATTTTTATCTTTCTTTCTACATTATTTTAATACATAATATATAATTTGTATAATTTATACTATTTACAAAGTACGTACTATCCCTACAGACACTGACTAATAAAAGTAAAAATTATAAACTATTATAGCAAAATTCTATATAGAGAAATACGGCGGTACTATTGTTCTTCTGATACATTTTTAAAAATCCTGGAAATTGGTTTCGCAAAAGGGGATCCCGGAAATTCCTGGAATTCGACGTCACTAAAATTCTGGGAAGTGGCACGAAGAATACCTCCTGGCACATCATATTCTCCTGATACAAAGTTCTTATGTCAAGATTCTGATTTTAGGAGTGCGAAATTTTTGGAAACCATTTTGGAAGGTATGTTAAATAAATACATTTATATCACACTTTATTTGTTTATTTTTATCTTTCTTTCTACATTATTTTAATACTTAATATATAATTTGTATAATTTATACTATTTACAAAGTACGTACTATCCCTACAGACACTGACTAATAAAAGTAAAAATTATAAACTATTATAGCAAAATTCTATATAGAGAAATACGGCGGTACTATTGTTCTTCTGATACATTTTTAAAAATCCTGGAAATTGGTTTCGCAAAAGGGGATCCCGGAAATTCCTGGAATTCGACGTCACTAAAATTCTGGGAAGTGGCACGAAGAATACCTCCTGGCACATCATATTCTCCTGATACAAAGTTCTTATGTCAAGATTCTGATTTTAGGAGTGCGAAATTTTTGGAAACCATTTTGGAAGGTATGTTAAATAAATACATTTATATCACACTTTATTTGTTTATTTTTATCTTTCTTTCTACATTATTTTATGAAGAATGTATGTAAATTGAATGTATGTAAAAAACCTAAAAACAGCATCGTGAAATAAGAATTTGGTATCAGAATTTTCGGGAGCCCCGTTTGCGGAATCAAAATCCAGATTTTGAGAAATTGTATCAGGAGAATATGATGTGCCAGGAGGTAATCTTCTATAATAAACTATTATAGCAAAATTCTAAGATATTTCGGAAGGGGTTGTAGTTATTAAAAATGTGTTCGTACAAAAGTTGCTTGGCAAAATGGGGTGCATCGTGTGGTAATAATTATTTTCTTCTGGGTGGAGTAGTAGAGGAGATCTGAAGGTCAATGTAACTTTTTTAAATGGGATGCTATAATTTTCTCTTCGGAATGTAACAGCAGGCACCGAGACAAATTCAACCATATGCTACATGTTGGTATTCTGATTTGGATAAAGGTGAATGTATGTAAAAAACCTAAAAACAGCATCGTGAAATAAGAATTTGGTATCAGAATTTTCGGGAGCCCCGTTTGCGGAATCAAAATCCAGATTTTGAGAAATTGTATCAGGAGAATATGATGTGCCAGGAGGTAATCTTCTATAATAAACTATTATAGCAATATTCTAAGATATTTCGGAAGGGGTTGTAGTTATTAAAAATGTGTTCGTACAAAAGTTGCTTGGCAAAATGGGGTGCATCGTGTGGTAATAATTATTTTCTTCTGGGTGGAGTAGTAGAGGAGATCTGAAGGTCAATGTAACTTTTTTAAATGGGATGCTATAATTTTCTCTTCAGAATGTAACAGCAGGCACCGAGGCAAATCCAACCATATGCTACATGTTGGTATTCTGATTTGGATAAAGGTGAATGTATGTAAAAAACCTAAAAACAGCATCGTGAAATAAGAATTTGGTATCAGAATTTTCGGGAGCCCCGTTTGCGGAATCAAAATCCAGATTTTGAGAAATTGTATCAGGAGAATATGATGTGCCAGGAGGTAATCTTCTATAATAAACTATTATAGCAAAATTCTAAGATATTTCGGAAGGGGTTGTAGTTATTAAAAATGTGTTCGTACAAAAGTTGCTTGGCAAAATGGGGTGCATCGTGTGGTAATAATTATTTTCTTCTGGGTGGAGTAGTAGAGGAGATCTGAAGGTCAATGTAACTTTTTTAAATGGGATGCTATAATTTTCTCTTCGGAATGTAACAGCAGGCACCGAGACAAATTCAACCATATGCTACATGTTGGTATTCTGATTTGGATAAAGGTGAATGTATGTAAAAAACCTAAAAACAGCATCGTGAAATAAGAATTTGGTATCAGAATTTTCGGGAGCCCCGTTTGCGGAATCAAAATCCAGATTTTGAGAAATTGTATCAGGAGAATATGATGTGCCAGGAGGTAATCTTCTATAATAAACTATTATAGCAAAATTCTAAGATATTTCGGAAGGGGTTGTAGTTATTAAAAATGTGTTCGTACAAAAGTTGCTTGGCAAAATGGGGTGCATCGTGTGGTAATAATTATTTTCTTCTGGGTGGAGTAGTAGAGGAGATCTGAAGGTCAATGTAACTTTTTTAAATGGGATGCTATAATTTTCTCTTCAGAATGTAACAGCAGGCACCGAGACAAATTCAACCATATGCTACATGTTGGTATTCTGATTTGGATAAAGGTGAATGTATGTAAAAAACCTAAAAACAGCATCGTGAAATAAGAATTTGGTATCAGAATTTTCGGGAGCCCCGTTTGCGGAATCAAAATCCAGATTTTGAGAAATTGTATCAGGAGAATATGATGTGCCAGGAGGTAATCTTCTATAATAAACTATTATAGCAAAATTCTAAGATATTTCGGAAGGGGTTGTAGTTATTAAAAATGTGTTCGTACAAAAGTTGCTTGGCAAAATGGGGTGCATCGTGTGGTAATAATTATTTTCTTCTGGGTGGAGTAGTAGAGGAGATCTGAAGGTCAATGTAACTTTTTTAAATGGGATGCTATAATTTTCTCTTCGGAATGTAACAGCAGGCACCGAGACAAATTCAACCATATGCTACATGTTGGTATTCTGATTTGGATAAAGGTGAATGTATGTAAAAAACCTAAAAACAGCATCGTGAAATAAGAATTTGGTATCAGAATTTTCGGGAGCCCCGTTTGCGGAATCAAAATCCAGATTTTGAGAAATTGTATCAGGAGAATATGATGTGCCAGGAGGTAATCTTCTATAATAAACTATTATAGCAAAATTCTAAGATATTTCGGAAGGGGTTGTAGTTATTAAAAATGTGTTCGTACAAAAGTTGCTTGGCAAAATGGGGTGCATCGTGTGGTAATAATTATTTTCTTCTGGGTGGAGTAGTAGAGGAGATCTGAAGGTCAATGTAACTTTTTTAAATGGGATGCTATAATTTTCTCTTCGGAATGTAACAGCAGGCACCGAGACAAATTCAACCATATGCTACATGTTGGTATTCTGATTTGGATAAAGGTGAATGTATGTAAAAAACCTAAAAACAGCATCGTGAAATAAGAATTTGGTATCAGAATTTTCGGGAGCCCCGTTTGCGGAATCAAAATCCAGATTTTGAGAAATTGTATCAGGAGAATATGATGTGCCAGGAGGTAATCTTCTATAATAAACTATTATAGCAATATTCTAAGATATTTCGGAAGGGGTTGTAGTTATTAAAAATGTGTTCGTACAAAAGTTGCTTGGCAAAATGGGGTGCATCGTGTGGTAATAATTATTTTCTTCTGGGTGGAGTAGTAGAGGAGATCTGAAGGTCAATGTAACTTTTTTAAATGGGATGCTATAATTTTCTCTTCAGAATGTAACAGCAGGCACCGAGACAAATTCAACCATGTGCTACATGTTGGTATTCTGATTTGGATAAAGGTGAATGTATGTAAAAAACCTAAAAACAGCATCGTGAAATAAGAATTTGGTATCAGAATTTTCGGGAGCCCCGTTTGCGGAATCAAAATCCAGATTTTGAGAAATTGTATCAGGAGAATATGATGTGCCAGGAGGTAATCTTCTATAATAAACTATTATAGCAAAATTCTAAGATATTTCGGAAGGGGTTGTAGTTATTAAAAATGTGTTCGTACAAAAGTTGCTTGGCAAAATGGGGTGCATCGTGTGGTAATAATTATTTTCTTCTGGGTGGAGTAGTAGAGGAGATCTGAAGGTCAATGTAACTTTTTTAAATGGGATGCTATAATTTTCTCTTCGGAATGTAACAGCAGGCACCGAGACAAATTCAACCATATGCTACATGTTGGTATTCTGATTTGGATAAAGGTGAATGTATGTAAAAAACCTAAAAACAGCATCGTGAAATAAGAATTTGGTATCAGAATTTTCGGGAGCCCCGTTTGCGGAATCAAAATCCAGATTTTGAGAAATTGTATCAGGAGAATATGATGTGCCAGGAGGTAATCTTCTATAATAAACTATTATAGCAAAATTCTAAGATATTTCGGAAGGGGTTGTAGTTATTAAAAATGTGTTCGTACAAAAGTTGCTTGGCAAAATGGGGTGCATCGTGTGGTAATAATTATTTTCTTCTGGGTGGAGTAGTAGAGGAGATCTGAAGGTCAATGTAACTTTTTTAAATGGGATGCTATAATTTTCTCTTCAGAATGTAACAGCAGGCACCGAGACAAATTCAACCATATGCTACATGTTGGTATTCTGATTTGGATAAAGGTGAATGTATGTAAAAAACCTAAAAACAGCATCGTGAAATAAGAATTTGGTATCAGAATTTTCGGGAGCCCCGTTTGCGGAATCAAAATCCAGATTTTGAGAAATTGTATCAGGAGAATATGATGTGCCAGGAGGTAATCTTCTATAATAAACTATTATAGCAATATTCTAAGATATTTCGGAAGGGGTTGTAGTTATTAAAAATGTGTTCGTACAAAAGTTGCTTGGCAAAATGGGGTGCATCGTGTGGTAATAATTATTTTCTTCTGGGTGGAGTAGTAGAGGAGATCTGAAGGTCAATGTAACTTTTTTAAATGGGATGCTATAATTTTCTCTTCGGAATGTAACAGCAGGCACCGAGACAAATTCAACCATATGCTACATGTTGGTATTCTGATTTGGATAAAGGTGAATGTATGTAAAAAACCTAAAAACAGCATCGTGAAATAAGAATTTGGTATCAGAATTTTCGGGAGCCCCGTTTGCGGAATCAAAATCCAGATTTTGAGAAATTGTATCAGGAGAATATGATGTGCCAGGAGGTAATCTTCTATAATAAACTATTATAGCAAAATTCTAAGATATTTCGGAAGGGGTTGTAGTTATTAAAAATGTGTTCGTACAAAAGTTGCTTGGCAAAATGGGGTGCATCGTGTGGTAATAATTATTTTCTTCTGGGTGGAGTAGTAGAGGAGATCTGAAGGTCAATGTAACTTTTTTAAATGGGATGCTATAATTTTCTCTTCAGAATGTAACAGCAGGCACCGAGGCAAATCCAACCATATGCTACATGTTGGTATTCTGATTTGGATAAAGGTGAATGTATGTAAAAAACCTAAAAACAGCATCGTGAAATAAGAATTTGGTATCAGAATTTTCGGGAGCCCCGTTTGCGGAATCAAAATCCAGATTTTGAGAAATTGTATCAGGAGAATATGATGTGCCAGGAGGTAATCTTCTATAATAAACTATTATAGCAAAATTCTAAGATATTTCGGAAGGGGTTGTAGTTATTAAAAATGTGTTCGTACAAAAGTTGCTTGGCAAAATGGGGTGCATCGTGTGGTAATAATTATTTTCTTCTGGGTGGAGTAGTAGAGGAGATCTGAAGGTCAATGTAACTTTTTTAAATGGGATGCTATAATTTTCTCTTCAGAATGTAACAGCAGGCACCGAGACAAATTCAACCATATGCTACATGTTGGTATTCTGATTTGGATAAAGGTGAATGTATGTAAAAAACCTAAAAACAGCATCGTGAAATAAGAATTTGGTATCAGAATTTTCGGGAGCCCCGTTTGCGGAATCAAAATCCAGATTTTGAGAAATTGTATCAGGAGAATATGATGTGCCAGGAGGTAATCTTCTATAATAAACTATTATAGCAAAATTCTAAGATATTTCGGAAGGGGTTGTAGTTATTAAAAATGTGTTCGTACAAAAGTTGCTTGGCAAAATGGGGTGCATCGTGTGGTAATAATTATTTTCTTCTGGGTGGAGTAGTAGAGGAGATCTGAAGGTCAATGTAACTTTTTTAAATGGGATGCTATAATTTTCTCTTCGGAATGTAACAGCAGGCACCGAGACAAATTCAACCATATGCTACATGTTGGTATTCTGATTTGGATAAAGGTGAATGTATGTAAAAAACCTAAAAACAGCATCGTGAAATAAGAATTTGGTATCAGAATTTTCGGGAGCCCCGTTTGCGGAATCAAAATCCAGATTTTGAGAAATTGTATCAGGAGAATATGATGTGCCAGGAGGTAATCTTCTATAATAAACTATTATAGCAAAATTCTAAGATATTTCGGAAGGGGTTGTAGTTATTAAAAATGTGTTCGTACAAAAGTTGCTTGGCAAAATGGGGTGCATCGTGTGGTAATAATTATTTTCTTCTGGGTGGAGTAGTAGAGGAGATCTGAAGGTCAATGTAACTTTTTTAAATGGGATGCTATAATTTTCTCTTCAGAATGTAACAGCAGGCACCGAGACAAATTCAACCATATGCTACATGTTGGTATTCTGATTTGGATAAAGGTGAATGTATGTAAAAAACCTAAAAACAGCATCGTGAAATAAGAATTTGGTATCAGAATTTTCGGGAGCCCCGTTTGCGGAATCAAAATCCAGATTTTGAGAAATTGTATCAGGAGAATATGATGTGCCAGGAGGTAATCTTCTATAATAAACTATTATAGCAATATTCTAAGATATTTCGGAAGGGGTTGTAGTTATTAAAAATGTGTTCGTACAAAAGTTGCTTGGCAAAATGGGGTGCATCGTGTGGTAATAATTATTTTCTTCTGGGTGGAGTAGTAGAGGAGATCTGAAGGTCAATGTAACTTTTTTAAATGGGATGCTATAATTTTCTCTTCAGAATGTAACAGCAGGCACCGAGACAAATCCAACCATATGCTACATGTTGGTATTCTGATTTGGATAAAGGTGAATGTATGTAAAAAACCTAAAAACAGCATCGTGAAATAAGAATTTGGTATCAGAATTTTCGGGAGCCCCGTTTGCGGAATCAAAATCCAGATTTTGAGAAATTGTATCAGGAGAATATGATGTGCCAGGAGGTAATCTTCTATAATAAACTATTATAGCAATATTCTAAGATATTTCGGAAGGGGTTGTAGTTATTAAAAATGTGTTCGTACAAAAGTTGCTTGGCAAAATGGGGTGCATCGTGTGGTAATAATTATTTTCTTCTGGGTGGAGTAGTAGAGGAGATCTGAAGGTCAATGTAACTTTTTTAAATGGGATGCTATAATTTTCTCTTCAGAATGTAACAGCAGGCACCGAGGCAAATCCAACCATATGCTACATGTTGGTATTCTGATTTGGATAAAGGTGAATGTATGTAAAAAACCTAAAAACAGCATCGTGAAATAAGAATTTGGTATCAGAATTTTCGGGAGCCCCGTTTGCGGAATCAAAATCCAGATTTTGAGAAATTGTATCAGGAGAATATGATGTGCCAGGAGGTAATCTTCTATAATAAACTATTATAGCAAAATTCTAAGATATTTCGGAAGGGGTTGTAGTTATTAAAAATGTGTTCGTACAAAAGTTGCTTGGCAAAATGGGGTGCATCGTGTGGTAATAATTATTTTCTTCTGGGTGGAGTAGTAGAGGAGATCTGAAGGTCAATGTAACTTTTTTAAATGGGATGCTATAATTTTCTCTTCGGAATGTAACAGCAGGCACCGAGACAAATTCAACCATATGCTACATGTTGGTATTCTGATTTGGATAAAGGTGAATGTATGTAAAAAACCTAAAAACAGCATCGTGAAATAAGAATTTGGTATCAGAATTTTCGGGAGCCCCGTTTGCGGAATCAAAATCCAGATTTTGAGAAATTGTATCAGGAGAATATGATGTGCCAGGAGGTAATCTTCTATAATAAACTATTATAGCAAAATTCTAAGATATTTCGGAAGGGGTTGTAGTTATTAAAAATGTGTTCGTACAAAAGTTGCTTGGCAAAATGGGGTGCATCGTGTGGTAATAATTATTTTCTTCTGGGTGGAGTAGTAGAGGAGATCTGAAGGTCAATGTAACTTTTTTAAATGGGATGCTATAATTTTCTCTTCGGAATGTAACAGCAGGCACCGAGACAAATTCAACCATATGCTACATGTTGGTATTCTGATTTGGATAAAGGTGAATGTATGTAAAAAACCTAAAAACAGCATCGTGAAATAAGAATTTGGTATCAGAATTTTCGGGAGCCCCGTTTGCGGAATCAAAATCCAGATTTTGAGAAATTGTATCAGGAGAATATGATGTGCCAGGAGGTAATCTTCTATAATAAACTATTATAGCAATATTCTAAGATATTTCGGAAGGGGTTGTAGTTATTAAAAATGTGTTCGTACAAAAGTTGCTTGGCAAAATGGGGTGCATCGTGTGGTAATAATTATTTTCTTCTGGGTGGAGTAGTAGAGGAGATCTGAAGGTCAATGTAACTTTTTTAAATGGGATGCTATAATTTTCTCTTCGGAATGTAACAGCAGGCACCGAGACAAATTCAACCATATGCTACATGTTGGTATTCTGATTTGGATAAAGGTGAATGTATGTAAAAAACCTAAAAACAGCATCGTGAAATAAGAATTTGGTATCAGAATTTTCGGGAGCCCCGTTTGCGGAATCAAAATCCAGATTTTGAGAAATTGTATCAGGAGAATATGATGTGCCAGGAGGTAATCTTCTATAATAAACTATTATAGCAAAATTCTAAGATATTTCGGAAGGGGTTGTAGTTATTAAAAATGTGTTCGTACAAAAGTTGCTTGGCAAAATGGGGTGCATCGTGTGGTAATAATTATTTTCTTCTGGGTGGAGTAGTAGAGGAGATCTGAAGGTCAATGTAACTTTTTTAAATGGGATGCTATAATTTTCTCTTCGGAATGTAACAGCAGGCACCGAGACAAATTCAACCATATGCTACATGTTGGTATTCTGATTTGGATAAAGGTGAATGTATGTAAAAAACCTAAAAACAGCATCGTGAAATAAGAATTTGGTATCAGAATTTTCGGGAGCCCCGTTTGCGGAATCAAAATCCAGATTTTGAGAAATTGTATCAGGAGAATATGATGTGCCAGGAGGTAATCTTCTATAATAAACTATTATAGCAAAATTCTAAGATATTTCGGAAGGGGTTGTAGTTATTAAAAATGTGTTCGTACAAAAGTTGCTTGGCAAAATGGGGTGCATCGTGTGGTAATAATTATTTTCTTCTGGGTGGAGTAGTAGAGGAGATCTGAAGGTCAATGTAACTTTTTTAAATGGGATGCTATAATTTTCTCTTCGGAATGTAACAGCAGGCACCGAGACAAATTCAACCATATGCTACATGTTGGTATTCTGATTTGGATAAAGGTGAATGTATGTAAAAAACCTAAAAACAGCATCGTGAAATAAGAATTTGGTATCAGAATTTTCGGGAGCCCCGTTTGCGGAATCAAAATCCAGATTTTGAGAAATTGTATCAGGAGAATATGATGTGCCAGGAGGTAATCTTCTATAATAAACTATTATAGCAAAATTCTAAGATATTTCGGAAGGGGTTGTAGTTATTAAAAATGTGTTCGTACAAAAGTTGCTTGGCAAAATGGGGTGCATCGTGTGGTAATAATTATTTTCTTCTGGGTGGAGTAGTAGAGGAGATCTGAAGGTCAATGTAACTTTTTTAAATGGGATGCTATAATTTTCTCTTCGGAATGTAACAGCAGGCACCGAGACAAATTCAACCATATGCTACATGTTGGTATTCTGATTTGGATAAAGGTGAATGTATGTAAAAAACCTAAAAACAGCATCGTGAAATAAGAATTTGGTATCAGAATTTTCGGGAGCCCCGTTTGCGGAATCAAAATCCAGATTTTGAGAAATTGTATCAGGAGAATATGATGTGCCAGGAGGTAATCTTCTATAATAAACTATTATAGCAATATTCTAAGATATTTCGGAAGGGGTTGTAGTTATTAAAAATGTGTTCGTACAAAAGTTGCTTGGCAAAATGGGGTGCATCGTGTGGTAATAATTATTTTCTTCTGGGTGGAGTAGTAGAGGAGATCTGAAGGTCAATGTAACTTTTTTAAATGGGATGCTATAATTTTCTCTTCGGAATGTAACAGCAGGCACCGAGACAAATTCAACCATATGCTACATGTTGGTATTCTGATTTGGATAAAGGTGAATGTATGTAAAAAACCTAAAAACAGCATCGTGAAATAAGAATTTGGTATCAGAATTTTCGGGAGCCCCGTTTGCGGAATCAAAATCCAGATTTTGAGAAATTGTATCAGGAGAATATGATGTGCCAGGAGGTAATCTTCTATAATAAACTATTATAGCAAAATTCTAAGATATTTCGGAAGGGGTTGTAGTTATTAAAAATGTGTTCGTACAAAAGTTGCTTGGCAAAATGGGGTGCATCGTGTGGTAATAATTATTTTCTTCTGGGTGGAGTAGTAGAGGAGATCTGAAGGTCAATGTAACTTTTTTAAATGGGATGCTATAATTTTCTCTTCGGAATGTAACAGCAGGCACCGAGACAAATTCAACCATATGCTACATGTTGGTATTCTGATTTGGATAAAGGTGAATGTATGTAAAAAACCTAAAAACAGCATCGTGAAATAAGAATTTGGTATCAGAATTTTCGGGAGCCCCGTTTGCGGAATCAAAATCCAGATTTTGAGAAATTGTATCAGGAGAATATGATGTGCCAGGAGGTAATCTTCTATAATAAACTATTATAGCAAAATTCTAAGATATTTCGGAAGGGGTTGTAGTTATTAAAAATGTGTTCGTACAAAAGTTGCTTGGCAAAATGGGGTGCATCGTGTGGTAATAATTATTTTCTTCTGGGTGGAGTAGTAGAGGAGATCTGAAGGTCAATGTAACTTTTTTAAATGGGATGCTATAATTTTCTCTTCGGAATGTAACAGCAGGCACCGAGACAAATTCAACCATATGCTACATGTTGGTATTCTGATTTGGATAAAGGTGAATGTATGTAAAAAACCTAAAAACAGCATCGTGAAATAAGAATTTGGTATCAGAATTTTCGGGAGCCCCGTTTGCGGAATCAAAATCCAGATTTTGAGAAATTGTATCAGGAGAATATGATGTGCCAGGAGGTAATCTTCTATAATAAACTATTATAGCAAAATTCTAAGATATTTCGGAAGGGGTTGTAGTTATTAAAAATGTGTTCGTACAAAAGTTGCTTGGCAAAATGGGGTGCATCGTGTGGTAATAATTATTTTCTTCTGGGTGGAGTAGTAGAGGAGATCTGAAGGTCAATGTAACTTTTTTAAATGGGATGCTATAATTTTCTCTTCAGAATGTAACAGCAGGCACCGAGACAAATTCAACCATATGCTACATGTTGGTATTCTGATTTGGATAAAGGTGAATGTATGTAAAAAACCTAAAAACAGCATCGTGAAATAAGAATTTGGTATCAGAATTTTCGGGAGCCCCGTTTGCGGAATCAAAATCCAGATTTTGAGAAATTGTATCAGGAGAATATGATGTGCCAGGAGGTAATCTTCTATAATAAACTATTATAGCAAAATTCTAAGATATTTCGGAAGGGGTTGTAGTTATTAAAAATGTGTTCGTACAAAAGTTGCTTGGCAAAATGGGGTGCATCGTGTGGTAATAATTATTTTCTTCTGGGTGGAGTAGTAGAGGAGATCTGAAGGTCAATGTAACTTTTTTAAATGGGATGCTATAATTTTCTCTTCGGAATGTAACAGCAGGCACCGAGACAAATTCAACCATATGCTACATGTTGGTATTCTGATTTGGATAAAGGTGAATGTATGTAAAAAACCTAAAAACAGCATCGTGAAATAAGAATTTGGTATCAGAATTTTCGGGAGCCCCGTTTGCGGAATCAAAATCCAGATTTTGAGAAATTGTATCAGGAGAATATGATGTGCCAGGAGGTAATCTTCTATAATAAACTATTATAGCAATATTCTAAGATATTTCGGAAGGGGTTGTAGTTATTAAAAATGTGTTCGTACAAAACTTGCTTGGCAAAATGGGGTGCATCGTGTGGTAATAATTATTTTCTTCTGGGTGGAGTAGTAGAGGAGATCTGAAGGTCAATGTAACTTTTTTAAATGGGATGCTATAATTTTCTCTTCGGAATGTAACAGCAGGCACCGAGACAAATTCAACCATATGCTACATGTTGGTATTCTGATTTGGATAAAGGTGAATGTATGTAAAAAACCTAAAAACAGCATCGTGAAATAAGAATTTGGTATCAGAATTTTCGGGAGCCCCGTTTGCGGAATCAAAATCCAGATTTTGAGAAATTGTATCAGGAGAATATGATGTGCCAGGAGGTAATCTTCTATAATAAACTATTATAGCAATATTCTAAGATATTTCGGAAGGGGTTGTAGTTATTAAAAATGTGTTCGTACAAAAGTTGCTTGGCAAAATGGGGTGCATCGTGTGGTAATAATTATTTTCTTCTGGGTGGAGTAGTAGAGGAGATCTGAAGGTCAATGTAACTTTTTTAAATGGGATGCTATAATTTTCTCTTCAGAATGTAACAGCAGGCACCGAGGCAAATCCAACCATATGCTACATGTTGGTATTCTGATTTGGATAAAGGTGAATGTATGTAAAAAACCTAAAAACAGCATCGTGAAATAAGAATTTGGTATCAGAATTTTCGGGAGCCCCGTTTGCGGAATCAAAATCCAGATTTTGAGAAATTGTATCAGGAGAATATGATGTGCCAGGAGGTAATCTTCTATAATAAACTATTATAGCAAAATTCTAAGATATTTCGGAAGGGGTTGTAGTTATTAAAAATGTGTTCGTACAAAAGTTGCTTGGCAAAATGGGGTGCATCGTGTGGTAATAATTATTTTCTTCTGGGTGGAGTAGTAGAGGAGATCTGAAGGTCAATGTAACTTTTTTAAATGGGATGCTATAATTTTCTCTTCAGAATGTAACAGCAGGCACCGAGACAAATTCAACCATATGCTACATGTTGGTATTCTGATTTGGATAAAGGTGAATGTATGTAAAAAACCTAAAAACAGCATCGTGAAATAAGAATTTGGTATCAGAATTTTCGGGAGCCCCGTTTGCGGAATCAAAATCCAGATTTTGAGAAATTGTATCAGGAGAATATGATGTGCCAGGAGGTAATCTTCTATAATAAACTATTATAGCAATATTCTAAGATATTTCGGAAGGGGTTGTAGTTATTAAAAATGTGTTCGTACAAAACTTGCTTGGCAAAATGGGGTGCATCGTGTGGTAATAATTATTTTCTTCTGGGTGGAGTAGTAGAGGAGATCTGAAGGTCAATGTAACTTTTTTAAATGGGATGCTATAATTTTCTCTTCGGAATGTAACAGCAGGCACCGAGACAAATTCAACCATATGCTACATGTTGGTATTCTGATTTGGATAAAGGTGAATGTATGTAAAAAACCTAAAAACAGCATCGTGAAATAAGAATTTGGTATCAGAATTTTCGGGAGCCCCTTTTGCGGAATCAAAATCCAGATTTTGAGAAATTGTATCAGGAGAATATGATGTGCCAGGAGGTAATCTTCTATAATAAACTATTATAGCAATATTCTAAGATATTTCGGAAGGGGTTGTAGTTATTAAAAATGTGTTCGTACAAAAGTTGCTTGGCAAAATGGGGTGCATCGTGTGGTGATAATTATTTTCTTCTGGGTGGAGTAGTAGAGGAGATCTGAAGGTCAATGTAACTTTTTTAAATGGGATGCTATAATTTTCTCTTCAGAATGTAACAGCAGGCACCGAGACGAATTCAACCATATGCTACATGTTGGTATTCTGATTTGGATAAAGGTGAATGTATGTAAAAAACCTAAAAACAGCATCGTGAAATAAGAATTTGGTATCAGAATTTTCGGGAGCCCCTTTTGCGGAATCAAAATCCAGATTTTGAGAAATTGTATCAGGAGAATATGATGTGCCAGGAGGTAATCTTCTATAATAAACTATTATAGCAAAATTCTAAGATATTTCGGAAGGGGTTGTAGTTATTAAAAATGTGTTCGTACAAAAGTTGCTTGGCAAAATGGGGTGCATCGTGTGGTAATAATTATTTTCTTCTGGGTGGAGTAGTAGAGGAGATCTGAAGGTCAATGTAACTTTTTTAAATGGGATGCTATAATTTTCTCTTCGGAATGTAACAGCAGGCACCGAGACAAATTCAACCATATGCTACATGTTGGTATTCTGATTTGGATAAAGGTGAATGTATGTAAAAAACCTAAAAACAGCATCGTGAAATAAGAATTTGGTATCAGAATTTTCGGGAGCCCCGTTTGCGGAATCAAAATCCAGATTTTGAGAAATTGTATCAGGAGAATATGATGTGCCAGGAGGTAATCTTCTATAATAAACTATTATAGCAAAATTCTAAGATATTTCGGAAGGGGTTGTAGTTATTAAAAATGTGTTCGTACAAAAGTTGCTTGGCAAAATGGGGTGCATCGTGTGGTAATAATTATTTTCTTCTGGGTGGAGTAGTAGAGGAGATCTGAAGGTCAATGTAACTTTTTTAAATGGGATGCTATAATTTTCTCTTCGGAATGTAACAGCAGGCACCGAGACAAATTCAACCATATGCTACATGTTGGTATTCTGATTTGGATAAAGGTGAATGTATGTAAAAAACCTAAAAACAGCATCGTGAAATAAGAATTTGGTATCAGAATTTTCGGGAGCCCCGTTTGCGGAATCAAAATCCAGATTTTGAGAAATTGTATCAGGAGAATATGATGTGCCAGGAGGTAATCTTCTATAATAAACTATTATAGCAAAATTCTAAGATATTTCGGAAGGGGTTGTAGTTATTAAAAATGTGTTCGTACAAAAGTTGCTTGGCAAAGTGGGGTGCATCGTGTGGTAATAATTATTTTCTTCTGGGTGGAGCAGTAGAGGAGATCTGAAGGTCAATCTAATTTTTTTAAATGGGATGCTATAATTTTCTCTTCAGAATGTAACAGCAGGCACCGAGATGAATCCAACCATATGCTACATGTTGGTATTGTGATTTGGATAAAGGTGAATGTATGTAAAAAACCTAAAAACAGCATCGTGAAATAAGAATTTGGTATCAGAATTTTCGGGAGCCCCTTTTGCGGAATCAAAATCCAGATTTTGAGAAATTGTATCAGGAGAATATGATGTGCCAAGAGGTATTCTTCGTGCCACTTACCAGAATTTTAGTGACGTCGAATTTCAGGAATTTCCGGGATCCCCTTTTGCGAAACCAATTTCCAGGATTTCTAAAAATGTATCAGAAGAACAATAGTACCGCCGTATTTCTCTATATAGAATTTTGCTATAATAGTTTATAATTTTTACTTTTATTAGTCAGTGTCTGTAGAGATAGTACGTACTTTGTAAATAGTATAAATTAAAGAAATTATATATTAAGTATTAAAATAATGTAGAAAGAAAGATAAAAATAAACAAATAAAGTGTGATATAAATGTATTTATTTAACATACCTTCCAAAATGGTTTCCAAAAATTTCGCACTCCTAAAATCAGAATCTTGACATAAGAACTTTGTATCAGGAGAATATGATGTGCCAGGAGGTATTCTTCGTGCCACTTCCCAGAATTTTAGTGACGTCGAATTCCAGGAATTTCCGGGATCCCCTTTTGCGAAACCAATTTCCAGGATTTTTAAAAATGTATCAGAAGAACAATAGTACCGCCGTATTTCTCTATATAGAATTTTGCTATAATAGTTTATAATTTTTACTTTTATTAGTCAGTGTCTGTAGGGATAGTACGTACTTTGTAAATAGTATAAATTATACAAATTATATATTAAGTATTAAAATAATGTAGAAAGAAAGATAAAAATAAACAAATAAAGTGTGATATAAATGTATTTATTTAACATACCTTCCAAAATGGTTTCCAAAAATTTCGCACTCCTAAAATCAGAATCTTGACATAAGAACTTTGTATCAGGAGAATATGATGTGCCAGGAGGTATTCTTCGTGCCACTTCCCAGAATTTTAGTGACGTCGAATTCCAGGAATTCCTGGAAACCGTTTGTACCGAATTTTGTTCTTCTCTGTATCAAACCGATATTTTTCGTTTCTTTTTCTACTTTTGTATTTCGAAACTTCTGTGTAATGTTTTTCTACATTATTTCTTGCTTTTTAAGTGAAATTTTGTAAGGGCTGGATAAGGGAGTTAGGTTTATAAATGAAGAAACAATTGCTTTAGTTTAACTCGATGTTTATTGAAAATTCTTTCAATTATACATGTTACATAAATGTTACAGTGTTAATTCTAATGCACTTATAACTACTAACTGTAAAACTTACTTAAATATTAGATTCTTAACTTTAACGCACTTATAATTACAAATTGTAAAACTTACATATCAGTATTTTTACATACAACATATTTTGATAATTATTTAACATATAGCTTAAGCGCAGTACAATATTCTTATGAAATAAAGACATTCTACAATTACATATGTACTTATATATTCAGTATAACTATTGAAGAACAGTTTACTCTCCGTAGATAAATCCTTTCCATTGTTTATTGGTAAAATGAAATTAGACTCAGAAACCAAGGATCTCAAGTTTGCAGATTTGTATTAGGAGAACATGATGTGACAGGAAGTATTCTTCGTGCCATTTCTTGAAATTTTAGTAGTGTCCAATTCCAAAAATTACCGAACACTGATATCTGAGAAACTGCCAGAAAGTTTCCTGTTGATTTGATGATGTTAATGTGCAGCTTATGTGGCGTAGAAATGTATAACAAATACATCTTCTAATCTGCAACACAGCAAAATACATTATTATTAACTACTTGAATAAAATTATAATACTTTATACTTACATACGATATAACAAAATTGATCATTTTCAATCAGGTTTGAATTTGATGGATTATGTTTACTCTCAGTAGATAAATCCTTCCCATTGTTTATTGGTAACATGAAACTAGACTCAGAAACCAATGATCTCGAGTTTGCAAAATTGTATTTCTCTAGTCATGTATCATTAAACTAAGGCAGCTTGTACATAAAATTACAGGGACTGTAATATTATTACACGGTATAAATATTAATTTATCAATATAGTAAAGTACATCATATATTGCTTCATTAATTTTATTGTTATTTCGATAAAAAGTTATTTTATATTTTAAATAATTGTCACTGAGTATATGAATTCCATTAGAGTAATATAAAATTATTGATTAATTAATGTTTACTCAAACTTTTTATTCTGTTAACTTCACTGTTATCATACTTATTATTAAGTATAAAAATAAATTTATACGATGTTAATATCTTCTGCTCTGGTTACCTTGAAATAATATATTCAAACGATATCATTTCATATATCAATTATCTTATGATCCATAATTTTGTAGCGATTTGAATAAACGCGGTATAACAGATTGGTTGCTATATTCACGTTAAATATAATATACTACGTGTTACATATATATATATAGTACGCACGTTTGTATACGTGTGCATACTTTATACTCGTAGTAAAGGTAGTGAATTCATGACCGATAGAATAACTTTTAATGATTGTAATTTTCACTCAAATAATCCTTTTGGACATTTTTTTAAATTAAGACGTCGTTTATGAATCGTGAGAATTAATAAGAAAAATATTGTTAATACAACAATCGAATAATTTATATGAAAAATATTAACTTACATATGTATCAGACGTTACATGTAACTTTGTAACGAAAATGTTCCACGCTTCTACACACATTGTAGTTAAACAAATTTTCGAATGCTTAACTCACCGCAATAAAATATGTATCAACGCTGCACGATTATTTTACAATGACAAGAATTGTATCAATTATTTCTTGCAATATCTACGCAATCGGCAAGGTATGCTGGAATTGAAAGGTAAAGAAGATAAACTAAAAGAAAGGAATAAGAAAAAACCACACTCAGTGATGAATGATTTATATTTTAATCCTAGTGCACCTGAGGTGCACGATTTTCTCACATTCAATTTGAGTGAATGGTGGAAAAAGAAAAAGTTATATCATACAAAAAAATTTCAAAGATATAGATATGAACAAGATCAAGAATTGGGTCCTGATATAGCAACAGCTAAATTTGTTCTAAAAGTTAATGGTAGAGTGAAATTTGCAAACCATGATTGGATAGATTATACTAATAAAGCTGAAGCTTGTAAAATTCCAAAGGAGTATCAACCTGACTTTATTTTAGAAGGATTAGATTTAAGAGGATATCCAATACATTATGAAAATCTGTTTATTATATGTAATTTATATCATTTAAAACGGCTGATCTTAAGAGGTTGTGACACAATTGATGATTGGAGTTTGGATAGACTAGCTGCAGAATATCCAACATTACAACATTTGGATATATCAGAGTGTAAAAATGTAACAGAAAGAGGATTAGAAGCTTTATATAAAATGCCTAACTTGGATGAATTGATTGTGACAAACTTTCATAATTCTACAGCATTTGAGTTAACTTGTTGCATGTTAGAAGAGGTCAATCCATATTTAAAGTGTCATATTCTAAAGCCAGAGAAGGAACTATTATTAATACGTGGACATGAAAAAGAAACATAGTTTCCAACAATATTGTAGCGTTTCTTATAAAATATACACTTATATTGTATAAAAATATTTATATATTTAATTCTTCATACAAAAACTAATTATTCTTTATCAATTTATTCTTCTCTCTACGTTTCTTAACATAATATAAGTCTGCCTTATTTGTAATTCCATAGGCTTTTATATTTTCATTATCATTTATCAGTTTTACATTCTCAAAACACAAATGATACTTTTTCCAAACATGTTTCCAACTTATTTTCTTCTTAACATTCTCCCTTTTTAAGGACAAATTTGTGTGACGCTTTATAGCTTTCTTGAGATTTAAAACTGTAGTGTTATGAGGAGGTACCTAAATTCGAAAAAAGAAAAAATACGTTATTAAAAACATAAGTTATTAAAAATAATAAAGTTTGTGTTCAATTATTAAATATCGTATAAGAAAAATATAAACATTCGTAGGAAATAATTTTACCACAATTCCAAGTTTTGGTAGCTCTCCGCGATTCAAATACAGAGTTATTGCTTGCCCTTGTGCAACTGCAATTTGAGCTTTCAACTCTTCAACTGTAACATCCGGTGGTAAACCAGAGAACAGAGGATCGCTTTCAATTATATTATCAATCGCTTCTTTCGTTAATTTTACTAGCTCATTATGATCGAGTTCCGCTTGTTTATTGATTATCTCTTTATTCTTAGGAAAATTTTTATTTTCATGTTCTACATTCTCTAATTCGCTATTCTTAACGGTACATTGTGTTTGATCCATCTTTTATCGATACCGTTATAGAGAATGTAGGATATGAATGGTTGATAGTAAATAATAAATATATGTATCAGCTTTTGATGCTTCCTGTAACACGATAAGAGTGTATATGTGCCGTACAGTTTAAAAAATGTATACATATATATGCTTAAAATACATATACATACATATAATTATCGCTGGGAAGCATTCGACTGTACAGTTTACTCAGAGTTGACGCATGCGCAGATGGTATTTATTAGTGCGTTGAGGGCGCGGTTGTCACCGATCAATCTCGGTTGCATTTGTATGTATGCAGTTCGCCCGAAAATCTTGTGAGGTATAGTGTTCTGTACCTACGTACGTATTGTGTTACTTTTAAAACATTCATTTAGGTGGGATAATCGTTCGTTAAAATTATCCAATCTAACGCACGGTATTCGTGCAGAAAGTGCGCTGATATTTGAATTGGAAGCGAACTGAAATCAAAACATCCATTAAAATGACGATTATCACAAAGGCCCTCACGGAGAAGAAGGCGGACAAAAAGAAGCAAGCATTGTTTGTTGAAGAGAATGCCGCGGTTAGCATTACTTTCGATTCAATGACTTCCGTCAATTTTAAAGATGAATATTTAATATAACAATGTTTTTAAATATAAGTTATCATTCATAAGTAAACATACAATCGTAAGTCATTTGCGTGACTGATATTATTATTTTTATTTCTGGACAGGAAGATAATGTGGTGATATCACTGTCATTTGATTATAGTTTGTTATATGTATTATTCAGCATTATCACAGTGTCATGATTTATGATTTGCAAGTTCTTTGAATACAATGAAATTTTTTTCTAGAGAATTCTTTAGACCCAGAAATAAAATTATACTTAACAATTTTAATGTTTATGAATTTTTAGTATTTGTACCAGACAATTTTATTAAAATTTCACTTCCTTAAATAAGTATTTCTTTTTTCTTTTTTTAAACAGGAAACTTCAAAGAGAGATCCAGAAGCACAACGCCAAAAATCTGATGTGGGAGGTCATTTTTTTGTTTCCAGGAGAAGTATACATCATATTCATGTGACAGCAACATTCTCACTGTTTCTTGTTGCATTGATGATTCTTATAATCGGAGTAATTGGAGGATTATACATATATAGACAGTGTGCTAGAACACAATTGCATAGACTCAGAACAGGATGGTACAGCATTCCATATGACAATTCGAATAAAGCAGCTTACACTAAAAGTGGCGGTTTGATGGCAGACTTGGATTTGCTTTTAAGAAGTTCAATAAAGAATACACAGCAAGAACCTCTAAGTGCTGAAAAAAATGCTGACAGTAATGTTGGTAGCTTTAAGGAACAGTTTGAATTTGATTTGGAAAATGAGCAATATGAAAAGATTGATGTGCCTGATTTCCATGGTGGTCGTCAGGGCCGATTTATACATGATTTTAGCGTGGTAAGTTGAATAAAATAGAAGTCGCCATAAATCACACCTTATATAATCACAGTCTAAAATATAATACTTTATTTCATTATAGAACAAAACTGGTATTGTTGATGTAGACGGTCAATGTTGTTTCGTTATGCCACTAAATCGTCAAACAGTTTTAGCACCACGAAATATGTATGATCTTCTTAGAAAAATAATCAATGGTATATTTCACTAAGTTTATGAAAAAGATATTTGTGTTTCTAAATTGACATTAATGTATTGCACATTTATAATTGTTTCAGATTATTACGACATTGATACAGAAATTGTGCGTGAAACGATGAAAATAGTAACACCACCGATAACCGATTTGTCGGTGGTCGGCGCATTCATAGCTCACGAATGCCAGGATTTACCAACATATATGTTAAAAAAAGTAGACTCGAATGGTTAGTTATACAAATGTTTAATGTTATATAATAATAATACTTTCACTGTATTAATTTGTATATATTTATTTTGCAGTTGTTAAGCGTAGCATATCAAGCGGCGTGTTCGGACAGTTCGCAGGAAAAAATATTATAGAGTTTGATATTTTGAATTTAGACGATATTGAAGCATACAAGAAAAGTTCAAAAGATTAAATGAAAGGAATTATTATTATTATTTTAGAGTATTTACCATCGGTAGATCAGTGTATAAAAATTGTATCCAGCTCTTCAAACCTAGGTAATTCCTTTGTAAATGCCTATGAACCTTATCCCACCTAAATGTTTTTTCATTATCAACAGCTTGATTAAATATACCTACATTCATTTTTCAGAATATTAAGTCTTCCCATCATTTCTTATCTTAGCTCTGAATCAGCAAGTCTATAATAAAAGTAAAATATATTAGTTGTACACCTGTATGACATTTTAAAAAAAGTTGATTCAATAGGAAGCCGATTATACGTGGCTGGCGTGATTAATAAATTACTGCATTTTTACGAAATATTCTTCGATATATACGCAAATTAAGTTTCAGAGAAATGCTGATGGTGCTTATTTATAAGGTAGAACCGCATATTCTTTTTCCTTATTTACCTTTAATGCTTAAATCATGTTTTACAATACAGTTCTAGTGAAATTATAGAAATCGTGTTGAAATCATTGTACATCTACTGCATAGTCATACCAACTAATAACTGTACAAAGTAACAATTATGTTGTGTTACAAAATCATATAATAATTTTATAGATCATGGATTGTAACCATTTTTACTGAAACACTACATACATATTTTATAAATGTGTTCGAAATTTAATACTCATTTAAGGAATGAACTAAAATATGTTCGTCACATATCTGTTCTTTTTTTATTAGATACTAATGAATGTGGTATAGTAACACATGTGATCTGTTAAAATTTAACATTATAAGTATGTATTAAAAATGGTAAAATAGTGATAATAAAGATACCGTGACCGAATTTATGATAGTGTGTGTGTACTAAATGTGTAACATTCTTGTTCTATAACATTCCCCTTGTGAATTATAATTCCATTAATATTTAATGCAAAACACTTCGCTTTTACCAAGTTTGATAACTTAACATTTAATACAACACATATGTGGATTATGCTTTTTTCAACAATGCAAGCTGATACATGATTGTAGTAAGTTTCATATGAAATTAATTTAACAGGAGAATATGATACGCCAGGAGGTATTCGTGCCACTTCTTGGGATTTTAGTGACGTCAAATTCCAGGAATTCTAGGGAACTTAGAAACCAAGGAGGTTGAATTTGAAAAATTGTATTAGGAGGACATAATACGCCAAGAGGTATTCGTATCACTTTTTGGAATTTCAGTGACGTCAAATTCCAGGAATTTTCGAGACCTTAGACACAAAAACCAGGGATCTTGAGTTTGCAAAATTGTATCAGGAGAACATGTTGTGACAGGAGGTATTCTTCGAGCCACTTCCCGGAATTTTAGTGACGTCAAATTCCAGTAATTACCGATGGAGTATTTTAAAGAAGCGTACGTAACGCGGGGACTCCGGTTTCTGGAATCTGAAAACTGCTCTTGGTAGCCGTAGTATAGCCGTACTTGTATGTTACCCTGGTCACCATTTCCAAGGGGTATGCCCCTGGCGACCTGCAACGGCAGCACTTGTTACTTTGGAGTACCCATGGTCACCATTCTCAAGAGGCACGCAGACGGACGTAACATATGAAGCAACAATAATAATTTAATAACCATTGTAAAGCTGAATGTATAAATCATTTAGTTTATTGAATAAATGCAGCTTTTTAGTACCATGAACGTTTCTAATTAGTTAACAATCGCGATAAAGCAAGAAAATAATAAATAAAGGCTCTGAAATGTAGTCTTCGAGTCTCGTAATCAAGCGCAGGTTTATATCGATTTATATACTTAAATGATGTTCTAGGATCACCAAATTTGAACTAAAGGAAGGGGAAACTTTATATTATCATAAAAGTATCAATTTGTCACCGTACAAGCTCTATTTTTTATTATTTTTACAATTTTTTAAATAATTATATTTTTTTTTACCCCTGGCGCCATCTCCGAACAAAGTGCTGAAACTGATCAACAATTACCGACTGAGAAATCCGAAACATCGTTAAAAATGGCGGGCTTTTTAAATGAGAAATGTGTCATTTTGAAATTTTCTTAATTAAATTCCTTAAAAAGGTTTATTTATTCAATTCCTACTTGATTATGAGACTAGGAGAACTCGTGTATAATTTCTGATAGTTTAGATAAACGAAAAACCTTCATTTAAGAACTACAGAAGTGATTTTTGAGCACTTATAATAGTAGCAGAGTATTCCCCAAAGTTATTAATTTTTTACAGCTTAAAAAACATCTTAAATTAATAAAATGCTGTACACAATCGTACTGAAAGCATTGAAAATGATAAAATTAGAACGATATCCATGTTAATAGCTTTGAATCGTTTATTATACAACTTTAAAAGTTATATTAATGAAGAAAAGACATAAATGTAGGTTTTTCTCTTATTGAAACAATTAGAAATTATACACCAGTTCTTCTAGTTTAATAATTAAAGCAGAAGTTTAATTAATAAACCTTTATAAGGAATTTAATTAAGAAATATCAAAATAGTACATTACACGTTTTGAAAAGCCCGCCATTTTTAACGATGTTTCGGAATTCTCAGTCGGTAATTATTGAGTAGTTTCAGCACTTTGTTCGAAGGTGGCGCTAGGGGTAAAAATAAAAAGTCGGTAAAAATTATTTTATTAAAAATCGGCTTTTTAACACCATTACATAAAATATTTTGTTGTTATAAATGTCTCTATAACTTTAGTTTATCCGAAAAGTGGCCTGGTTTTTGAAAAAACACAATTTTCTGTTTCGCTAATTTCGTCGGTAACACCCCATGTACCGTCCTCAGTTGCTCTTTAAAACAATTGAAAAATAAAGCTTGAACGATATTAAATTCATTATTTTATAATAATACAATGTTTTATCTTTCTACTATTCAAATTAGATGATCCCAGGACTTAACGCTTCTTGTTCTACCGAGGCGCTTGTCCCAGGGCGACTAGGCTTGACGCTACACTGACGGTATTGAGCGTCAGTGTTTTTGCTTAATAATTCAAAAACGAAGCCCCATCCGATATTTTTGCAAAGGAAATTGTTGTTCAGAATAGTCTCAGCTACCTCCCATTTCCGGCTCCTACAGGAGTTCTGGGACACCCTGTATAAGTAACGATTATAATATAATTCATTCATAAGTTGTGGTCATTCTTATTGCAACCGCTAATGACTAGCAAATAAAGGATGTGGTTTTGAAAGTATATTGAAATACATCCGTGTATCAATATTTGAATGGACGGTGTCACATTTTCTTAAATATAATCTAAGATTGTTAAAACAACGCTGCCGTTATACGTTTTGTACATACTTCGGTTTAAGTTCTCAGATTGGATCGGTTAACTGTACCTCAAAAAAGTATCAGCAATTATTTCGGTTTCTGTACAATTTTACCGACGCGAAGTATCATGCCCAATTATGCTTTACTACCTGACCAACCTCCATCGTTTTTTACACCTACGTAGTTCCTGAAACTACCGTTCGTGAAACATAGAGCACGCAACAAAACGCAGTTTCTGCAGAAAACAAGGTTTCGCTGGACGTCGGTATTTCAGAACATGCGAGACAAAACATCGGCCAGATGATTGGCTCGTGGTAAAATAATAAAAAGATCCGCACGAAGAAATTCCGCAGTGGCCGAGCATGCTTAGTGGCTTGCACGGCGATGTAGCAGTTGTACGAGAACGGTATTGCCGGTGGAGGTCCCGTTAAAATATAACTTCGATTTTTTTCACTGCTTCGAGAGACAACATCGTACGCGAATAATTATCTGTGGTGGCGCAATTGTGAAATAGAACCGCGGTGCGTGCTTCGCCGTTCAGTTGGTGGCTTCGTCGGCTGCGAATGCCGTCGCCTGTTCGTGAACGGTTTCCAGCGGTTCTCGTTTTCCTGATCACGGAATATTGATCTCGCCCTGCCGTCGAGAACAATTTTCTGCCAACGAGGGATCAGTTTAACTCGGCTGTTCCGCGGCTCCTCGAAAACGACCAAGGTACTCGTGTTCCACGTGTAATTCGAAATATTTCCTTGTCCCGTGTGTAATATTAATTAAATCGCTTACCATCACCCCGTATATTCCAACAAACGGAAAATATTTGATCGGAGTCGCTGACAGTTCGGTTTGAAGATCGTCGCGATATTAAATAAATAAATAAAAGATATTGATCGCCGCGTCTATAGCGAGCAAGCCAGCTCGTGCCAGGTGCAAATCCAAAATGTATCAAAATTGATCTTCCGTATAGTTTCGTAGGTATTGTCACTAGATTAAAATCATCCGGTGTAATTTCGAACGAACGGGATTTCCGTCCGAAACCGTGTTCAGCTTTCGAAAACAGTCGTATATCGAGAGCTTGGCACGTTGCATAGGTATAAATGCGATCGTTGTTGTGGCAGTTCAGGTTATCCCTATGCAACGCAAGACGGTGATCGTAACACGTGCGACTCCGGGACAAAGAGAGGCTGCTGGATAGTGTTAGTATTCCGTAACTCGTCGACAAAGAGGACTGATTTACGACAAAGAGTTAGCTGGTGTACAATTTTCGAACGTAACTCGTGCACGACCGTACCGTTTGACTCGTGAACGCGGAACAACGATAACGGATCGACCTTGTGTCGTTTCCTAGCGAAATTTTCAAAGCGTGCAGAAATTTTTCAAACGAACCCAGCCCGTTTCGTTCGCAAACGGATAGATGTCAGCCGCTCGCCTATCCCTAAAATGCAAAGTATTGATCGTGGCACCTCGTACAGCTCGGAAATAATGTTACCACCGATATCGTGGGTACCTTACGTAATTTCGAAATACAAAGAATGATCGAGTCCTCCTGTGCCTGAGACACAAGAGGGTTCCGTTACGAAGTCGCGTCGCGAACGATTCTATAAACACACTTCCGGACGAAGTTTACGATTCTTTTTTCTCGAAACGAAAAGACGACTCGACGAGAAAGGGGGTTGTCAGATTGTATATACGCTGTGTGTTGACTTTCGCAGCCTCGAAGATCGAGCAGCAGAATTCGGTGGACAGAGTGGGTGACACTGGAACATGGACATCAGACTTTTACTGTTAATCCTGGCGATCATCGGTGCAATGTTTGGTGCGGTCGCGACCAGATTCGGCTTTCCCGGATTCAACAAGATCGCGCAGATCGCGCTCGCCGTGGCGCTGCTTCCCGTCCTCTGCAGATTTCATCGGAAGCTGTACATCATCTGCAAGGTTCTGCCTCGTGATATGAAGTAAGTAATAAATCATATTAGACACAAATTGATAGGGATGGCGCATAGGCTTCGATAATCTTCAATGATACGTTTTAACCCCTTCATCTTAACCCATATCATCTATACCGGTGAATGTTTCTCTATGTTTATATAATAGATTGTTTAAATTAACGTTGTATATATTTGTGTGTAACTTTGAAGCAATATATATTTCAATATATATATCAAAATTTTCATTTTCTTTTGTCCCACTCTGCATCATTTTAGCTGTCTCATTTAATTACGAATTGATTTGAAGTCTTGGTAATTCCAGGACACATTGTGCTGTTTCTTGTTAAAAATGCAGAAGATTTAGATTGATAATAAAAATGAAATAATAGCTATTTTTTTTATTGATTATGGAATGAAAATCTTTTCATGTGGTCCACTGATTACGAAAGGATATTTTGTATTTAGTTCGTTGTCGCGCGATAAGGTCACGTGTACGCGTATCGATAGATCGATCAGTGTACGCGGGAAAGAAGAATCACGACTTTGTACCGTCAAAGAAAGAAAGGAAGAAAAATGGTTTTAAACATATCAGTGGATCTTTGACTCTTGTATACAGTCTGAATTTTTATTACACTTTTGTTATTCAGTTCGCATACATCGCGTAAGATATAAATGAATATTTTATTTTCTTTTTTTATGTGTCCTTGACAAATAAATACTCAGTACGTTAAAAGTACATTTTTAATTTCTAAATTTTTAGAAACATAATATTCTGAAATTGTTAAGTTCCTGAGTACAGTACTTCTTATCGAAATATGTATTTTAAAAAAATAGATTTTCAATTGTGACCAAAAAAATCAGCAGAATTTTACGAAAATAGGATATTTTATTAAGTAATTATTAAATGTTTTTCGAATCGATTTGTGTCGAAACAATGTAAGAAGGTTAGACAATGAGGTCAAACGAATAAAAAAAATATTTGTTATCATTTTAATAACTATCGGTTCAGATACAATGTTGCAAATAAACATAAATATGTTTTATATTAAACTAAAATAGGTCATAATATTAACCTAGGATGTTATCGTGTCTATACAACAGTAAAAACTTAACTTATGCATATCACATTATTATCTCGAAAATTATTGCGATAACAGGAACACGAAGATTCTTTATTTTCAAAATATACAAAACTGTTTCAAATCAATCATTTTTATTTTAATACAGTAGTCGGGTCGTAAGAACGTGATTAATTACAATTTCAAGCGAAAACTATGATTTTCACTAATTTTAATTATTATATTGAACTAATTTGTCCAAGAATTATTTTATACGTTATCTAGCGAACTAATCCTTCCAGTTTCTAAAAAACAATTCAAGTCGTTTAGTTCAATGTCAAAACAGTTATTCTGTTTCGAAATGTTCACCGTGGTTTCTATTTTCGAGGCAAAAATAAAATATCAAAGATAAACGTACTTTACAAAGGCTCCGTGGAATGATTACTTTCGAGTTGTACCACCCTAAAGGGTTTAAGTGTTATCAGAACAGTTCGCAAATCAGAACGCTTGCAAACAAAAAAAAAATTATGAAATCACGAATACGTGTTAATAAGAAAACTTGAAGGGGTTAACGGTCTTCTGCTTTGACCAACGAGCGTATCTTCGTGGGGGGTCATTGACCGACCATCATTCAAGGAACAAGTAGTTTACTGCATGGTCGGGTGGTGGTGACAGATAAACATTGTCGTTCCAGATAACAAAAAAAAAAAAAGATTTATATAAAACATTGATTAAAAAGTGCGTGCACGTAGGCAGATGCATATCGATCAAAAATATCTGTCCATATTTCATCGCAGCACTTGCAAAATGAAATAATTAAAAAAGAGTTTCAATTTTTATTATTTAAGTTTTATTTTTAAGAATGCCAACATTTTTATTCGAACTAGAACTATAAACTTTATCATTAATCACGGAACAATGAACAAA
The DNA here is from genome assembly GCA_022405125.1 of Anthidium xuezhongi. NCBI lineage: Eukaryota > Metazoa > Arthropoda > Insecta > Hymenoptera > Megachilidae > Anthidium > Anthidium xuezhongi. The sequence continues at coordinate 13,216,911 of CM039647.1, forward strand.
CCCGATAAAAATGACTGAATGCTTATTCTGATATATTTTTATCTCCAAACTGGAGCTTAGAATCTCCATAGCGATTCAGAATCGCAAGTATTTCTATGTTTGCGAGGACGAACCATAAATTCCGGTTGTAAACTGTTAAAACAAAACACTCTGTGCTTTCGAGTACGCTTATGATCGGTCCCGTGGTTATTGCAGGCAAGATATAAGAGTGATAAAACACACGACGTGTGAAAGTTAAATTAATCGGGTCAAGCGGATGGTGGGTCGCGTTTTCTGCGTTCTACGATGAACCATTTCTACGCTTTCCTTGCCGAAAGCGGAGAAAATACAGGCGGGACGGTTTTCAGTGAGAATTAACTCTTTCTATGCTGACCACATTTTTATAAATGCGTCGTTCTCGTATTTCATGTCACTTTGCACAGAGTTCATTTTCATCTCATTCGAGAATCAAATATTTTCGTTAATTAGTTAAATAATTAAGTAGGAAGCTTTGCGTTCAGAAAATGTCATTTAGTGATTGTATGGACAGGCTTTTGTTTAAACGAATGTTTTGATTAACCCTTTCACCTTGTCATTATTCAATGAAAAGGTATTTGCAATAAAATTAATTAAACTTCTTGTGCAAAATTATTTTAATCTTTCTAGATTGTTAATGGGACAAGTGAAATTTAATTTCCTGCCATGTTTTTATTTCAAATAATATGGTAGACTCTGACATTTTTCAATCTTCTGAAAGCTTAATAAAACCTATCTTGCTTATGAAATAGGAAAAAATATATTTGCCCACGAAGATTTTAATGAAATTAAAATTGGCAATTGATCAAAGGGTTGAAAGAATATTGAAAGGAGCGAGGAGGGCACTCTTGAAATGCCTAAAACATTTTCTTAAATTAAATTAAATTAAAAATTGCTTTTTGCTGGTCCAAATTAGGACACTTTATTTTATAAATCCATCGACTTATTCGACATTTAATGCACTTATTTATCTCTTCACAAATGAAATCGTTTGTCTGTAAATGATTTATACAAGTTTCGAAGGAATGAGAACGATAATAGGAGTCAATCGTTTTACAATAAACTAGTTTAACACTTTGACTGCAACGTCACCCTCACATGGGTGACACTTGAATTTCCATTAAATATCGCCGCCTACATAATTAAGAATTTTTTGGTTTATTTAGTTAAAAATATTCTAATTAGAATAATAAAAATAGCAAAATATTATGGAAACAGAAAATAAAGTTTGTTAAAAATAAAATATATTGTAATCATTGTGCTTTTTATTTTTTTTTTTATTGTAATGCACATAATGAATCAGTGGTACCATTGAATTCGTTGTAAGTTCGTGTAACTCGAAGCTCAAGCTTTAAAAATGTTAAAATTTGATTGAAATGAATTATTAATTACTATGGCTTTGAATTGATAATATAACATACAGGACATAATAAGGCCAATATTGATCTTATGCATTTTTAATGTACAAAACGACGTTACTTCTTACATGAAAATATAATAAACATTTAGTAATAATGTACCATCATATGCTTGTCAGTAGAAAAATAATGAATTTATTAAATAATTTTATAAACTGTGAAAATGAACAATTTTCCAATATATAATTATTTCAATGATTAATGTATTTAATTTATCATTTTCTTATTTTGCATTATTAATGTAATTCTTTGTCAATTTAATTAACATATTTGATCATAATTTATCACCTATCATTTTTCCACTTTAATAAATCTGTTAAACAGGGTATTGTATAATCGTATCTTATTAAAGTTAAAATTAAAACATTATTTTACAACTCTTTTAATGGTTCCACGAATAATAACAAATTACAGCTATGGCTCTAATTACATACTGAATATACATACAATAAATACATGTTCTCATTAAAATTGTGTTCTAATTGAGGTTCTGATTTAAAGTCAGACAACTGGCCATTGCTATCCGCAATTAACGTCAATTTTTTTCTTTTGCACATTAATAAAAAAGACCATTTTTTTTCATTTATAAATAGTCGAATAATAAAAATAACTTAAATGTTTCAGAAGAAACGATCAATTCACTTAGTTCGTAAATATTTAACTAATAAACGTAATTATTAAAAAGTTAATTGGTCTATCTTTTTACTTGTAAATAGATCATTATTAACGAATTTAATACAAAAATTGTATATAAAAATTGTAATACAATAATTGTACTTGACATAGAATTTTTTTTTCACGGTTAATTAACAAGGTTACATTAATTGGTTAATCACTTACTAACGAAGAAATGACCTTACTTATTCGTGATTAATTCATAATTGCTGTTCTTAGATGAATCGAACATGAAATATGTAACAGGGGACACGAGGGTATAACATTTGCATAAGTATCTTATGCGGCTGTACTGCGGGTAATAAGAATTATACACGGTGTGATATATTGTTAAACTGAAATGTATCGATAATTTGTATCGTACTTAACCCTCGTATTCGTTACACGTGACATTCAGAGTACGCAATCGTGACACGGTATTCAGAGACAAGGGGTTAACAAAACGTATTTTTCCGTCGATGAGTCTCGTTTGTCCGCGACACCATTTAATGTATTATGCCGATGGTACTTTTCAATACAGCTCCTTAAGTGGCACAACAGGGACAGTATTGTTGCGCTCAAGCTCGATGCATTGCCATATCATTACGATTACTCTCAATTTTAACCCTTTGCACTCGAAGCATTTTTAAAGATTTCTTTTTCAATGAACCTTGTTCCTTCAACGAAATACAAATACTTATGCTCTATTTACTTTTATTTCTTTCGTTAATTTCCCATGTTCTAATATAAATGAAACTTAAATTTCACTTTTCACACCACTCGAGTGAAAAGGATTCACCCTTTAACAGCTGATATGAAAAGGCAATAGTAAATAACTTAAGATGTTAAGTTTCTTTAATTTTAAAGAATAACTGTGATTGATAGAAAAAACTATTATGGCTCCTGCATTTTAATTAATTGTCAGCAATGAGTTTTTTCTCAGAGAAAAGGATTAAGCGTTTGCTATATACGCAGCAAAATATTAATGCAATATACTTTTGTGTGCATCTAATATTTCCAATAAATAAGCTATATAAACTTTACTTTTTCTATTGAACAAATCATCAAGGGTCTAACAAGGCTATTTGTAATCAGTTAGATAAGATAAAACTTAAGTGTTTTCTGCAAAATTGGTCAATTTTGTTTATCTGGAAAACAAAATCGATCTCCGTAAAAACAAATCAATACACAAATTGAACATTTATAAAAGAATTGCAAATACCAAATTGATCATTATTTAATTAAACTATAACATGTAGTTTATGTAAAATAATGGGGAATTTATCACGTTGTTAAAAATTTGCAAAAATTATGTTATTACAATTAGTTTGAACTATAGTTAATCAGAGTTAAATAATTAATCATACTCAATGTTTAAATAGTTTAATAATAATTGAATTTGGAATGGAACGGTCCATATAACTCGTACGTTTTCCTCATGATTGGTATTCTATTACACGATCAAAATGTCTTTTTCAAGCGAAACGGAGAAACTCATACGCGAAGGAGTCCATTGGCGCATACTGTAAATATTTTCCGTACCGTTCGTACATCTGCTCTTTGTATTTGTTACGAGTAATACCGCGTTTACGGTGCCTTATCTCCTCAAATTTGCAGCCATGACGCCACTCGAGGCACCAGAATTTTTCCTGCGATAGCCTGCGAGCGACGGAATATTAATTTCAGTCTTCTTAAACCTTTAGATACTCGCATAATATTCGAGCGACTCTGCATTATGGCGATCCTGGTGGCGTTCGATACGTTCAAAAGGAAATTACAAGATCGCTGACCGTGACAAAAGCGATTCCGTCAAAGTCGAGGCAAATGTAATTACAGCAATCGAGGGAAATTTCTATTATTCCTCGCAGCGATCAAATTTCTTTTCAATCGGATGCAACGCATTTCCTGTAGCTCATAAAACTTCCTTCCAAAGTTCATTCGAGTATCTTATCGGGTTATACTAGCGCGTTACAATATAAATACTCGTCGTTAATAAACGAGTTTGCGAATTTCCCAGTTTCTTCGAACAGTTGTTTTGTTCTTTCAGATAATTAATAAAAAACCAATAATTTTACAAAAATTAACATTAAAATTAAGTTCAGTACGTTGAATAACACAGTGAAAACGGACGTGTGCAATCAGACGTACTGAAACCCTAATTATTAAGAACTGTAATCGATTCATTTTCATATTCATGGTTTATTTTATCTTTTCTTTTATTTTAATTTAATTGCAAAAGTTCCAGATTTGGGTCACCGATGACGGTCACCATGTTAATAAATTATAATTTATGTATTTTTATTGGATTATTGGGAGGGATTATTTTTAAAAATTTAATAATTTTATAATTTCGAAGACTTCACATGCGAAATTTTGCATATAAACAATTTTCTAGGTAACTGAAATTGATTTACATATAAATGAAAAGTGTTTATTTCATTTCAAAATCACTTTGATTTATTCTTTGTACAATATAATAATAATAAATTTATATCACGTTATTTATTTTAACTCTGTACCTGGCTAAAAGCCCATTAACAAGCTCTTCGATGTCATTGGTTATTGATTAAAGACCAATTAATGAACAATTCAATTGAAAAAACAAAAGTCAGATATTCTATAAATAAATGAAAATTGAAAATAAGGATTATACCTTTTGAACTTTTAAATAACAAAAAATATATTTACTTACGAGGGGTCAAAATGAGAAGAACTTTAACTCCCGATAAAAAGAAAGGTTATTCAAGCTAATTAAAACTTTAGATAGGTGTTCAAGTGTCACACAATTAATTAAATCAGAATTTTATAAAGCACGTATTTTGAATGGGTATTTAATCGGATGATAACTGTACAATCTAAAACGACATAAACCTTTACCCCGGATATGATTAATTATTTTTGATAAAAGTTTGATTCGAAGAATTAAGAAAACAATGTTTCAAAAATTTGAATTAACTGCGTATATATATAAAATATAATAACAATGTTAATTTAATCTCTTGTATTTTCTTTTCCTTTCGTCAACAAGTCAGCAGAATATGATTTAGTCATAAAACATAAGAAAATTTTAATAATAGATAGCAATAAATAAGAAATGTTTTTCTTTTTAACTCCTTGTCATGCAAAATATGAAAAATGACGCATATACAATCATTTACGATAAATCTTACATTATACATTTTGTTGTCTTCGAAATTAATATTAACATCCTTGAAATACTTGCAGTTATTTCATTTTATTTACGATCGCTAACAATCTATATTGACGTTCAAATTTTGAACACGACCGAATGCATTAATTAATTGATAATCGGTTTTCTGTTATATTATTTGTACCATTATCACAATTTATATATTATTCCGAAATCCCGTAAACATTGTACAAACAGCTGATTCAGTTACAGATAATCAGAAGTTTATTTTTAATGATTTTTGAAGTGGTGGAAACTTTGTTTTGAAAAGAGGTTGAGAATTAAAATATGTAAAAATATGTTCGTAGTTAATTAATTAATATTTGTATTATATCATATTTATATTGTTTTATTTTTATTTATCAACTGTATTTGAAAATACACATGTATTTTAATAGCTGTTTACTTCATTTATTTGATAATTCAACAAATAATTGATTATTAAAAGAAGAATTTCAATTTCCTTTGACTAAGTTTAATAAAAATTAGTGAAATTAGATTTGATGAAGATCTTCATTTAAACGAAATCTTGTCTTGATTGTTGGTAATTGAATTGTTTTTCTCTGTGAATTAATGTCACAGTAATAGATAATATTTCATTTACAAAGGAAGTAATCCATTCGTGACTGCAATTACAAGGATTATATGTATAGGATTTAATTACACCTGTACGTTATATCATAGAAATAAATAGGTAAATGACTGTTAAGAATACACAAAAAGGAAATATTATATAAAAGAATCGAAATAGTAAACTTAAGTAGAAAAAAATGAGTTTTATCGAGCATAAAACAAAACAAAAAATGAAAATTAACTCTTACCTATTTTAGTCTTGAATATGTATAATTATAATTAAAAATTGTGCAGTATGATAATTAAAGGAAGTAGCTATTCGGTGACATAAAATTGAATATTAATCCTTTGCCCTCAGAAATTTTGTCAGATAATTTACTAACAACTCAAAAATTATTATAGGTGATTAATTATTTGATAATTATTTAACCCATTGTAGTGTGTGCTGCAATGAATATTGCTAGGATTAGGCTGGTAGCTCAAAATAAAAATCTGAATGGTTACATTTGAAAATGAATCGATAATATCCTTGATAATTAGAATTTAAGTGTGTCTGACCACACACATCTGTATCCACTGTGATAGTCAATTGGTTAATAGTTGTATTTGCTTTAAAAATTACCAACATTCTTTCCATGTCCCCTCAGAGGGGACAATCGAGGGGAAAGGGTTAACAGAATTGCATGACGAAGAATTCTATTTTAATAAAACAAGAAAATTCTGTAAACTTATGTTCAATCATTAATATGTTTTACAAATACTTATAATTTATTTATATACAAAGTGATAAAAGGAGTTCAGAACTGTTAAGGTGTGCAGTACTCACCGAATAACTTCAAAGATATAATATTAACCATCGAATAAAATTAATTGCAAGTTTTAATCATTCAAATGGTGTTTTCCTCTGTTTTAGGTTTCTGTATCGTGCGGTCACGGCAGAATTGGAAACGAAAAAACATTGTCGAAACAACATGACTGTCACGAAGGTTTTCAAGAAGAGGGTGGATCGTTACCCTAATGTACCCTGCTTCTTCTTTGAGGATCGCGTTTGGACAAACGCTGATGTAAGTATGAAACGAGCAAGAATGAATTCTTATTTAGAAATAAATGGAGATAATTTCAAATTAAATCATCTTTTCGTCCACGAATAAGGAAAATAGCGAAGATAGATAAAACTAAATGTTTGTATACTCTTGCTGTATTTTTATTCTTTTGGAACTATCAGAATGCTTTTGAATTCTTTAAAATTATGAGCAAGGATTTAGCGAATAATTTATGAATAGGATTTCTGAATACGGTGGACAATAATGGATGAAAATTTGAATTTACAGATCAACAGATACAGCAACCAGATAGCGGCGGTGTTTCAAAAGGCAGGCTACGTGAAAGGGGATGCCGTGGCATTAATGATGCCGAACAGGCCGGAATATGTCGCGATTTGGCTTGGTCTTGGAAAACTCGGCGTTGTCACCGCTCTAATTAACACGAACTTACGGCTTCAATCACTGATTCATTGTCTTCGCATTGCCGAAGTGAAGAGTATCATTTACGTGGAAGACTACTCGTCTGGTAAATATTACAACACCAAATGTGTGCATAGAATTTCGACATTTTTTATATAGTCCCGACACATAGCGGCAAATGACTTTTAACAAAAGTCTAACACTCACAACGACGACAAAGTATATATATATTTGTTAAAACGTGAGGGATTTCAATTTTAAATAACGAAGTCTATGCGTCGACGATTTAAAGGGTTTCGTAATCTATGTAAATCTTCGCTAACTCCTTCTTAAACTAATTTTCTTCTCACCGTCTTTCACTGTCAACTTATAGCGCAATATTTATTTAAAACTGGTAAAAACTACTTGTAAAAACAAAGTAGATTATTTGAACATAATTAAATCATTTTTTATTATAAATATGTTCAATAATTTTAACTAATAATTTCAATTATTCAATGTTAAATTATTAAAATTTTAAAGCATCTCTTTGAATATTCTTTCGTTGTTAAATCTGAGAAATTAAAATGTTTATAATGTAATTTTTTTTTTCTAGCCGTCAATGACATTAAGGACTCGATTGGCGGTATCGGGAAATACAAAGTGTGCTTCAAATCGGAAACCTGTGAAGACGATGTGATCGATCTGAACAAACTGTTATCGAAAGCCAGCACCGAAGAACCAATTGTGAATGATGCACCCGGGTACAAAGATAAATTATTGTACATTTACACTAGCGGCACCACTGGTCTACCAAAAGTCGCTATAGTACCAAATTCAAGGTAAAGAAATATTCTTTTTTCTTTTTTCAATCCCTCATTACACTTTTAAATTCGAGTCCAAATTAAAATCTGCACAGCCAAGAACAGGGCTGGATTAAACTTCAATCATAAATTACTCCTAATCTATTCAGAAAATTTATTTCATTTTCTTAAATCGGGCCCTCTAAAGAGACTGCAACCCCATTAATTCGACCCTAGTTAAGAAAAAATAAAAAATTAAAAATAAAGGTAAACAGATACAGAATCAATTTTTAGTTTCTATAATTAATAATTTCGTGTTATATTTTTAAATGTTAAGTAGTTCTTATTTGAATTAATTTAAACTTGATGCTATTAATTTATTATTAGTAATATTTTGATTAATTTAAATTCGAGTCTATTAATTTATTCACTGAATTTAAATATCAATTGATATTCGATATACTGAAATATTCTTTAACACCATTATATTTTTACCAATGAACTTCAACCATACGATATAGTCAAGGTTGATTACCGGCTATGTATATCAACAAACTTTGCAAAAGTTAATTCATTATACAAGAATATTGATCATCGTATGTAGGTCATTCTAGACTGACATATTATAACGTTATCCCTCTAGAAAGTTCAAACGAAATCAATAATTTTCTCATGAAGTTATAATATGCACATTATTGTAACACATACACGTATCACTAATGCAATTTTGTCAAATTAATCCTTATATATCCATTTCTCTTTTCTTCCAAAAATTTATTATGTTATTGTAAAAATATCGTACAAACTCGATTTTTATTTTTTATCAGTATACATTGCAGTCAAAGGGTTACTAGAACTATCAAACGTGTCAAAATGACCCCTCCCAGGTATCTTATTTGAAATTACTTATTTTACTACCTTATTTTATTAAAACACTTTTGCCAAAATGTAAATTGACATTTATTGGAATAGAGAAGTAATGTTTCGTGCTTCCTTTATTTTGTTTTTCATTTTATTTTCAATTTGGAATTGCACTGAACGTCCATAGTTCTAATGTCAAAACCCTGATTTGTTGTTTCAATTTATCACGGAGAAGACAATGAATTTCAAATTTTCGTTTAATACTGCGCCCTATTCTACGAAAAGAATGAACTATCTGGCTGCTGAACGTATAAATGATCTGTAATCCTCTCAGGAAAGCCTTACGACGCGCCCAGAATGAGATTACATATAAATGTAGTCGCTTTACCCGTGTCTGCTTCCTGTCTGCCTGCATTATGTCTGTTTTACTGATAACACACTATCCTTATCCTAACGATTTTCATTTCAATCCACTATAATTTTACTTTTATCATAATTAACACTGTCACCCATCTTTGAATAACATGTCAATGTTCATAAAGATCCCTTATTTGCTCTAACGAGAATGGGATCTATTGTTAACAGCCGCATTATGGATTTTATCTATGAGTTATTGCATATGAATTATTGTTTGTCCTTCTGAACTGTTTTTTAAACAAGCAGATTTAAAAATTGACTGGTATTTTAAATCATTAATTAATAAATTATTAAATACTTGTTGCATTAAATAAAAGTATTATTTAAAGTACTTGAATAGTAATATAAATTTAAATCTGCAAGATTATTAAATTATTAATAAAAGATTATTTGTTGCATGTAAATACTCGGATTTTATAAACGGCGGACATGTAATATTTGTGCAATAAGCCATCGATATGGCAATTAAGGCTTATAGGGAAAAGTTAGGGGACTCGTCCCCTCCGAATAAAAGTTCTAAGTACGTTAATGGGTATAACACGGAACATAAAATTGAAGGAATATAATATATTCCGCGAAATGTATATCCGTCCAGGTGTTAAGTGCCGTGACAGGGTCAGCTTTGACCCTGACAAAGTCAAGTAATATAGTTTCCCAACTACAATATAGATAGTGTGATAGGCTGTTCGATATACATAGAAAGAACTTTTTTCATTTATTTAGTTCTTTCAATACGAACATTCGTTGTACTTTTTATAAACAACAATTTAATACCCATATACAGCAAATTATAATGTTAATTTATAATAATTGATAAAATTACAGAACTGTCTATTTAAAATGAATCTTTTGAAGAAGCAATTAAATATAATCTGGTATTCAAAAAATTGTTATAACAATCTTTCCAACTACAGTAGTGTGTTTTTACATATTTTTAGTAATCATTTTGCACGTTCAATTTAAACAATTTATAATCATTAATTTATTTAAAAACTTCGGGCTCATTGTCTGATAATTTATTGATCACGCCAATAATACTGACGACATTTAATTATACGTATCAGAAATATCATTGACCTTTCGAAATGTCAATTTATCGGTGTTTCAAATATTTTTGTTTATAAAATCCTCGTCTAAATTAAACTGAAGATTATAAGAAAAATTGATAAGAAAGAAAAAAAATATTGTTTATTGTACATAACACGAAAATATTAACAAGTTGACTCTTCTTATTTTATTTTGCTTATACATGTCGTGATAATTATGAAAGTGGTAAAAATTATAAATACAAATTTTTAACTCTAAAAACCAAATAAAAAATTTTGTAATTAAGAATCAGATTAATAATTTGAACCGAGTAATTTAAAAATAGACACAATTTTTATATTTAATTCATTAATCAATACATAATAGCACTAAACAATATAAAATCAAAATTAAATAAAGCATAATAATTTTATAACTTGCAAAATTGATATTTTCTGAAGATTTAAGAGGGTAGTTTTAAATTGTTCACTCCATGACAATTATTTTTAATATTGTATGACATATTGTCTGACAGATTATCAAACGAAAGCTTAAGTTCACTTAAAATTTATTTTGCTCATACCGTGTTTCATTTTCAATAATATATAAAATTCATCATAATTTTCTTGAAAAATATAAATATTTTCGAGAAAAATCTACATGAAACAAGTTCTTTTTTTGTGTGAAAGAAATATCTCGATATCAAAAGGTCAATGATACCTCTTAAGAATATAATCTTCTTTTTCAGGTACTTGTTGGTCGTGATGCCTTTCAATTTATTAGGAATAAGATCAAGCGATATTTTGTACAATCCAAATCCACTGTACCACACTGCTGGTGGAATGATTGGTGTAGGTTTCGCGATTCTCAAAGGTATACCAACCGTCCTGAGGACCAAATTTTCAGTCTCGGCTTATTGGACAGACTGCATCAAGTATAAGTGTACAGTAGGTGGTTTACAAACTTTATACGTTTTGTAACAATCTCATTATGATCGCAATTTATCAGAATTTATTTCACGGCGTTTCATGCCGTGTTCCAATTAAAATTCCATGACAAACGTATTTATAACTAAATCCAAAAACTGTAGTTTCATACTTGATTATAAAGCTTTCATTTCCCTGTCTTTTCACTATTACACGCAAACCTTTCTTTTTACTTAATTAAACATGTACATACCTTGGATGACACTATGGGCTGTTGATAACTCGTATGGTAGGGGATGCATTCATTTTCCAAGGGATCGCGAACATCTGAAACAGAAAAAATCATTAAATTAGTAAAATAATTAAAATTTAATTAAAGGTACATTATTACAACAACGATAAATAAGGGAACATATTACGTTAGCATTTTTAGTAAATGATACAGAAATATTTGTTTATTTTGCAATCTTTTTTATAACATTTTACAGAAAATATATTTTATTTTTCTTTAAAAGATTATGAAATTCAAAAACTGTAAATTAATTGATTTATTGTTTATTTCAGTAAAGAATTTAACCAATTAATTTGGAATTGATATACCATCAAATTGTCCAAAATATTATCAACACAAATCGATCGTTGTTTACTATAACTAACAATTAGTTTATTTTTATATAAAATTTTAACGAAAGCCTTCTATAATTGGCGCTATTTTGCTACGCTATCGTGTAATAAAATCACGTTAGAACTTCAGTGTTTAAAAATTCTGATAAAAATTGAATAACGTTAATGATATTGGTGATTTTGCTTATTAGGTTGCGCAATATATCGGCGAAATGTGCCGTTATTTGTTGAATGCTCCACCCAAATCGGAAGATAACGCACATAGATTAAGACTCATGTTTGGAAATGGAATGAGGCCGCAAATATGGGATGAGTTCGTCACACGATTCAATATTAATCGGATGGCTGAATTTTACGGATCCAGCGAAGGAAACGCAAACATTGGTAAAATTAAACATTTTAATCACAAATAATATTTATTCTACGTTTTATACCGATTAAGATAATGTGTCTTTTCGTTCAATATGTTGGAATGTTCCTAAAACGTTCAACTTTTGCAATAATATTGTTTCATGTCATAAATTTTGTTTACGTCGAATTTAATCATTTATCTGTCTTTCGTTTAAACTTTCTATATTTAGATTCGTCATAATTGAATTCTTTGATTAAAAATTTGACGATTGTTCTTCATCCCCATTGATTTTATTTATTTACACGAATTTTTATATATTTTCATGTTATTAAATAATTTTGATATTAACAGTAATATCAAAACGGTGGAATATAGAGTTCACTAATTTAAATTTTATTTCAGTCCTCAGGAGGATGATAAAGTCCTCTGGGTTGAGAAAAGGAAGACTAAAACGATGTAATATTAATGGGTTAATTAAAGTTACGTGGAGTGGTAGATTTTAAACGGTGTATAGGGAGCAACATTTTAAAATATAAAAAACTGCGGGGGTGTGTGAATTTTCTAGGGGTGGAAATGGCTTAACCCTCCTTTTTTAAAATAAAACAGTGTATTCATTTTTCATTTAAATTTAAACGAAACATTTTATGCAGAGCTTGCAATATAAAAGGAATTAATTAAAGTAGGGAGTCTCATTAACGTAGTTAATATTAATAATTTCTGAAAATTTTCTGTACCTTTATGTTACAGCAAATCTGGATGGTAAAGCTGGTGCTGTCGGTTTTGTACCATTAATTATACCAAAACGATTCCATCCCTTAGCAATTATTCGTGTAAATAACGAAACATACGAACCGATTAGAGGTCCAAACGGATTGTGCATTAGGGCTGACACAAGTAAGACTTTGCAACATTAATATTAATATTTTCCTAGTTGCTGATAATTAGAATAATACGATTAGGTCAACTCCTCTAAAATATATATGTTACGGTTCAAGTATTATAATCAGTTAGTTTATAGTAACAATAACTTTAATAACTATTTATAATTATTAATACCAACCAAATGACAAGACTGGTTATTATTAATACGAATCGGATTTATTACATCAATCGTAACATATATACTTAGCCCTTTTATAACAGGATATAAAATCCTTCATAACAGACACATTATGAATTCAAAGAACATTTTGCTAATGAATAAAATTACACTATTAATTATTATATAACTATATGAATTCAAGTGAGACTTCGATTTTAATTTAGATGAGCCAGGAATGTTCGTAGGACTGATAAAAGAAGGGAACGCCTTGAGAGAGTTCAATGGCTATCTAGACAAAGAAGCATCAAAGAAAAAGATAATAGAAGATGTGTTCTTTAAAGGTGATAAGGCCTTCCTGACGGGTAAGTTGTGTTTGATAAGCGATAAGAGAACAGTACATAGTTGCGAACCGTGAATACGAAATTCTGCGTACGAGTTTTACATTGTTCAACCACCTACGCACTGAACGTTCCCAGGATCTTTTCTTTACAAAGAACATTTGCATTTCACGATTCTTTGTTGTAGGTGATATACTAGTAGAGGATGAGTATGGTTACATTTATTTCAAAGACAGAGTAGGAGACACGTTTAAGTGGAAGGGTGAAAATGTCGCAACCGCTGAAGTAGAGGGTGTTATTAGCAACATCGCGGGACAACGAGATGCTACTGTTTACGGAGTTCAGGTGTGTAATCTTAAAAACAATATTATTCGTTTGGAAAATCTACATCCAATAATTTAAACAAAAAACATTCCTTTCGCGTTAAACATTGTTTATTCCACTTTGTTTATTAAGAAGACGTGCACGCCAGTTTGGAAAATGTAGTTTTGAGATAAACGCGTTTAAAGTTTTAACTGTAATTTTGTTTCGAAATTTTGGGAAAACATTCTATAAATGTAGCTCTATCGTTTAATTAAAAAAAGATCGATTTTTTGAAGGTCCTAATTGTATAGGTTCCCTTAAGAATCTTTAATCCATTTGCTACAATGCCTTAAATTAATCAAATATTTTTTTTTAATTTTAAGGTACCTGGAATGGAAGGAAGGGCAGGAATGGCAGCGATAGTCGATCCAGAGAGTCGTTTAGACTTTAAAGCTTTGGCAGAAGGATTGGAGAAGGCTTTGCCGACATACGCGAGACCAATTTTCTTAAGAATTGTGAAGGAACTAGAAATGACAGGAACATTCAAATTGAAAAAGGTGAACCTTCAGAAGGAAGGTTTCGATCCTTCCAAAATTCAAGACAAGATGTACTTCTTATCGGGTAACAAAGAGTACGTCGAGATCACGCCTGAACTCTATCAAGAAATTATATCAGGAGTAAAGAAGTTCTAGTCGACGCGTACGATATTTAGGTGTCGAGGATGTATGTAAAAGTTAGACGTGTAATTGTTTTTTTTTCTTTTCTTTTTTTTATATGAATATGACTTATACACTGTCGAACACAATAGACTTTTCTGGGGAAAATGGCGTAGTAGGGGAAGATTTTGTCCTCCCTGTCGCTATAAGACTAGACAACCAGGTATTGCGTCCGGTATAGAATTCGTAATAATTACTAACTACCGTATTAATAAATTAATAATTTCTAAATTAATAAGTCAGTTTAGTAAAATTAAAATTAAAAGATAAACCAACTCACTTTGAAATTATTGTAAAGTCGAAATAATTGTTAATTCGGACCTAACCTAACCTAGATCTAAGGGAGGTAAGCGATGAGAAGCGATAAGATGTTCTTTCTCTGTTGAGCTAAGTTTTTTTAAGGAAGCCTATCGTGTCCGACACTGTACATTGCGCCTTGTAGATACAATGCGTAAGAGATTTTATAACATCACAACATACGCGAAAGTTTCTCGAATTATTGTAAGATTATTTTTACGATCAAGAGCTCAGAAACAGGGAGCTCGTATGCGTAGGAAGATATGTATTTCTGTCATCAACGATAAGACACTTGGAACGAGCGAATATGGTGACATGTTCCTGTATATTTTATAAATACTCTACATATTTAAAAAAACGAACGAATCGATCGTAGCGTAAGATTGGCACTGAAGATAGAGCGATAGTTTAAATAAAAGTCATACTTAACGCATACAGTGATCTTTCATGAATGAAAGAAAAAAAAAGGAAGTATAATACTTTGTTCCATACTTTACCCTTTCATGTTCTACTTGCAATTATACGGAAGAAAATAAAAAAAAAAATAATAACAATACCGTGTCTGCAGTATTTAGTTTAAATATACAAAACTTGTCACAAAGCCCTATATTGATTTTAACGAAACTTACAGTTTTGTGTATATATATTTATACATATATATACATGAATATATATTTTTTATTGCACCTATTCATTTATTCCAGCATAAGATTACCAATGGAATTTAAGTAACATTAACGAACACAATAATTAAATATTAACGGATTAAGCTCAATTTATTATTACCATTAAATGTAATCTAGCTCCATAATCAAAAGGTGACAGATACATGTAAATCTCATAAAAGAAACCAAAAAAAAAAGAAAAAAAAAATATATATTAGTGTTCAGTCAAATACAAGTCCACTTCCACTTTAAGGTATTTAAACAGATAGTTTATCATACCTTAATAGTTCTATGTACTTCATGTGTTTTGTCTTTACTAATGCACCATGTATATATTATTCTTAATACTAGATTTTAATAAAGACGTAGCTAGTTGTTTTTAATAGTTTACAAAAGTCCCTGTGATCAGAAGCTTAGATCATCACGTTTGCCCGAGTAAACAACTAATCGACTTGTACAGATAATTAGTAAAGTTAAAACTTGTATTTTACCAGATTTTTTCGTTCGATCTTGTTAATCAGTCTATTTCAGAATGGACCTCCAATGAAATACTATTAATGATTTCACTTGTATTTTTGTATTTATCACTACAGCATAATTATATTCCATGTATATGTAGTAAGTTCAAAGGTGTATTTTTAAAAATCATATTATCTGTAAAATTTCTAATTTAACGTTTCGTTTGAATACCAAAAGAAGAAAAATTTGAAATAAAACATAATAAAAATTAGAATACGTCACGTACGATCTACTCTTAAGAAATGATGAATTAAAGAAGAAAGTTAAAAATGTACTTTATAAAATTACCAATTTGATATTTACGAAATATTATCTCTCGACTCGTAATGTATGTTATTAATTAGTAAAACTAACATAGGCTTATGTAAATAAATAATTATACTTTACACGATGTGTAACAATTTCATTTATTCCTAATGGTTTACCATTTTTACCACCTAATCTCTTATACAGAGTGTCCCAGAACTCCTGTAGGAGCCGGAAATGGAGGGTAGCTGAGACTATTCTGAACAACAATTTCCTTTGCAAAAATATCGGATGGGGCTTCGTTTTTGAATTATTAAGCAAAAACACTGACGCTCAATACCGTCAGTGTAGCGTCAAGCCTAGTCGCCCCGGGACAAGCGCCTCGGTAGAACAAGAAGCGTTAAGTCCTGGGATCATCTAATTTGAATAGTAGAAAGATAAAACATTGTATTATTATAAAATAATGAATTTAATATCGTTCAAGCTTTATTTTTCAATTGTTTTAAAGAGCAACTGAGGACGGTACATGGGGTGTTACCGACGAAATTAGCGAAACAGAAAATTGTGTTTTTTCAAAAACCAGGCCACTTTTCGGATAAACTAAAGTTATAGAGACATTTATAACAACAAAATATTTTATGTAATGGTGTTAAAAAGCCGATTTTTAATAAAATAATTTTTACCGACTTTTTATTTTTACTCCTGGCGCCACCTTCGAACAAAGTGCTGAAACTACTCAATAATTACCGACTGAGAATTCCGAAACATCGTTAAAAATGGCGGGCTTTTCAAAATGTGTAATGTACTATTTTGATATTTCTTAATTAAATTCCTTATAAAGGTTTATTTATTCAATTCCTACTTGATTATGAGACTAGGAGAACTCGTGTATAATTTCTGATAGTTTAGATAAACGAAAAACCTTCATTTAAGTACTTACATGAATATAATTTTTGAGCACTTACAATAGTACGATTCAAAGCTATTACATGATATCGTTCTAATTTTATCATTTAAAATGCTTTCAATACGATTGCTGTACAGCATTGTATTAATGATTAAGATGATTATTTAAGCTGTATCCATGTTAATAGTTTTGGAATCGTTCTATTATACAAGTTTAAAAGTTACTTAATGAAGAAAAGACATAAATGTAGGTTTTTCTCTTATTGAAACAATTAGAAATTATACACCAGTTCTTCTAGTTTAATAATTAAAGCAGAAGTTTAATTAATAAACCTTTATAAGGAATTTAATTAAGAAATATCAAAATAGTACATTACACATTTTGAAAAGCCCGCCATTTTTAACGATGTTTCGGAATTCTCAGTCGGTAATTATTGAGTAGTTTCAGCACTTTGTTCGAAGGTGGCGCCAGGAGTAAAAATAAAAAGTCGGTAAAAATTATTTTATTAAAAATCGGCTTTTTAACACCATTACATAAAATATTTTGTTGTTATAAATGTCTCTATAACTTTAGTTTATCCGAAAAGTGGCCTGGTTTTTGAAAAAACACAATTTTCTGTTTCGCTAATTTCGTCGGTAACACCCCATGTACCGTCCTCAGTTGCTCTTTAAAACAATTGAAAAATAAAGCTTGAACGATATTAAATTCATTATTTTATAATAATACAATGTTTTATCTTTCTACTATTCAAATTAGATGATCCCAAGACTTAACGCTTCTTGTTCTACCGAGGCGCTTGTCCCGGGGCGACTAGGCTCGACGCTACACTGACGGTATTGAGCGTCAGTGTTTTTGCTTAATAATTCAAAAACGAAGCCCCATCCGATATTTTTGCAAAGGAAATTGTTGTTCAGAATAGTCTCAGCTACCCTCCATTTCCGGCTCCTACAGGAGTTCTGGGACACCCTGTATAATGAACCAAAATGAATTCCACTCGGCTGAAATGTTTTCAGAATTTATTATAATTGCATCAACCTTGAATATCGAAGTATAAGTACAGTCTTAAATTCATAAAATACTGTAATAAATAAGTAATTGATAAACAAAAGTATTCGCGTTCATGAATGATTTGCACATTTAAATTTAATTATTTAAATAAGGTACAGCTATGCATTGATACTCGTCGTTTACGCTTAGAAATTTTCATTGTAAATACAACGTTATTATCTTTAAAATAATTATAAATACCATGGATAAAAGCAACGATCGTTCAACTCGATCACCAAGATAAAAATTAATTAAACGACTTCTTTCTAAAAAAAAAGAAACTCATTCTGCTTCGTGTATTTCAACTACCTCCTACTAAAACGTTATCGTATTATTTACAAATATGAACACGACACAAATGCAATGTCCATTACCACGAATAATAATTATGGCAATTACATCCAGCTCCGTGATCGACGAAGCTGACACGAGATTTTCCTAATATTTATAACCGACCTGCAGCCATGTTTTGAAGAATGTTAAACATTTTCAAAAAAGATCCTAAGTTGATCGCATCATAGAACGATGCTTCAACGATCATATCAATGTATATTAATTAAGATCCATTAAGCATATAATATGATAAAGGTAAAAAAAATGCATGATACAATAATTGGTATGTATAAAAGTGTTACGCACTCAGAATTTCAGATACATCAGCAAAGCTAGAAGTTAACCCTCAAGTAACATGACAGGGTCAAATTCGATACCGTCTAAATTAAATCTATAGCTTTTACTTGCTAAAAATATTTTAACACTTTTTATGGGATACGTTAACAGAATTTCTCAAATGCAATCTTATTGATATGCTCTGTTCAGATACAAGGAAGAAAATTAAGTTAAGAAGTTTGCGGCCATCAAAGTGTTAACAAATTTTCAGGATCTAATTACAAGAGTCATGGTAATCAAGGGTTAAACGTTCTACCTGATAATCAAACTCCTTGAATCGCTATATCGATCGTATACGTAATGGGTTTGGATATAATTCTTGCGCGTTAAATATTGCCAAGTTACGTGCTCCAGCATTTGCATCAGAAAACAACCTCATACAGTGGAGGACAAAAGTATTCGTACACTTAGAATTTAGAAATAAAAATAAGAATATTTTCTATATTATTATTAAGTATACTCAAGCACGTCATAATATCAAAAGAACAATTAGCACTTTGACTGTCACCCTGCAGCTACTAAAAATTTAATGTAATAATAATTTTATATTTTGTTTTCACAATATTTTGCTATTTTTATTATTCATAATTTTAAATATCTAACATGAATATTGCAACACTTTCAATAATAAAATATACGAATACTTTTGTCCCTGCAGTTTCTCACCATTTTTTCAAATTTGTCACTATAAGTCACCAGATGATGTAATTAAGTTTTGTTTCTGCTGATTTGTTGTTGTAACTGCCATGTACAATATTCAGTTACGTATGTTTAGAAGATATTGTTGTTTTCATTTCTATATTTCAAATGTATGAATACTTTTGTCCCCCACTGTATACCGTGACTCATATCCGAATGAATATTATGCGTCGAGTGTTTTCGTACCTCAATGTCGATACACACGACGAATCTTAAAAGATTTCCTTTTGTACGTTCAGTTTAGAAACTTTTGATCTGAATAATGCTTTGATCTAACTGCACTGTCTCGACCTAGCACGATGGTCGTAGTATTCGCGAACAAATCATATACGTGTTCCTTTTTTTTATAAATGCTAGATATATTACAAAATTTACGAAACCTCTAGCTTAGAAATCTTTCCTTTGCTAATTCGTTCAAGTATCCTCGATCATGCACGACCGAACATTGACACAACCCAATTTCTCGACTTCAGCCACGAATCCGTGGCCACTTTAATGATACCTATGGAAAGAGAAACTTGTTTCAGCTATCAGCTAGGCGGTATAGCTTTGGCAGTCTGTCCGAAACCTAAATTAGGCCTTGTACCGAACCACGACATCTTCCATTCCAGGGTTTCCTGCAGCAACCGCTCTTCTTCCGGTGAGAAGTGCAGAAGGGTGGCCACGGCTCTCGTTAGATGAAGAGCCTTGCATGGAAATGAAAATGCAGTTGAAACATTCTGTTTTATATTAGGAAATAAAATATTCACTTTACCTCGTACTCTCTACTAGTCAGAAACTTGATCAGAACGTGTTTAAGGTATTTAAAGTTAACGTCGTCGTCCCTGGTGGTGTTGTGCCTGGCAGTGACCGTCTTCGACGAGCTGGGCTTCAGGATCGCAGCAGAGGGTTCAGCATCGCTGTCCAACGACGAGGATGGAACCCTTAACTCTCGATGAAGGGTCTTCTTCATGTCCGTTAGCCGTTGTTGCAACACCTTGATTGTCTGCAGACACGTTCAACGATTAGCATCCTGTGGAATCGATTTCCTTCGTGATTTTACCTTAGTCTTCTCGTTCAATTGTTCCTCCAGGTCCATTAGACTGCTCTTCAGGACTTTCTCGCTCTTCTCCATTTTCTCTCTGTTTCGTTCCACCTCCTCCAGCTCCGATATTCGTTGCTTGGACTCCTCCAGCGTCGCCATCGCTTGCTCCATTTCTTTGCTTTTGCTCTGCAAGTTGTGCTCCAGGGTTTCTACCCTGTTCTGTAGCTCTACATTCTCAATCTCTTGACGACGATTCTCTTGCTTCACGATTTCGATGTCCTGCGATACTTGGGCGTTCCTCAACAGAGCCGAGTCCTTTTCACCCTTCTCCTTCTCCAGGCACACCCTCAACGTCGCAGATGATGTACGTTCTGACTCCAAGTCTTCTCTCAGACGGGCCACTTCTAGATGCAACGAGGAATTGTTCGTTCGTTCGCCTTCCAACGACAAACGAACGTGAGCTAATTCAGAGGTAACAGTCGTAAGCTTCGTTGTAGCTTCCGTTAGACTTTGCTTCAGCTGGGAGATCTCCTTAGACGACGATTCCTGACAAAAGAAGAAGATACAGTGAGGTGCACGAACGGCGCCCGACGCTGAAACTATCAAACAAGATAACTATGATTTTGTGTCGGTAAGGTTCTCTGAAACGTGACCGGATGACCCATATCTTTGGAATTTATGGTACAATTATGGTTTATCGGAGGAGGATTGAAAAAGATACTGTATGATATTTAAAGCTGATCGAAACATGAGTAAAATTAACATGGAGCAATTGTTGGTAGAATAAATATTGTGTATGAAATTTTCTGAAATTCTTTATATCGGTGTCTGATTAATATAAATTTGGATATCAAACCCACAAATTCAAAAAATTCTGAAACTGTAAATTTTGTAATTTAAGAGATGAAAAATACCCTTCAAATTTCGACACTTGTTTCTTTTTCTCCAAAACTGTTGAAGGTACAAAATTTCCCGTCTTAATACAGAAAAATACTATAACTATTTTGGTACCTTTAATTTTGGAATAAAAGAAACAATAGTCACAACTTTAAGGGTGTTCTTCACAACAGTTTCATAATTTTCTGAATTTCCAGATTGGAGATCATCCCTTGTCGATTAAAACGTCTTGCAACTTCGTTACTCAATGAGAAATTATTAACTTAATTTTTTGGAGCAATTTTTATGCTTGAAACGAACTGCTACACAAATTAGTAATGGCAACAAAAAATACCATGAATATAAGAAACAGATAGAAAACTGTTTTACGGGGATGTTATTCGAAAGCAAAATTTCGTTTGTGCCATTAATTCCAAAGCTCGAACCTGCAACAAACTTTAATTCACATTTAATTGGTTTGGAATACATATTTACTAGAACGTTTCGGTCTTCAACAAGACCCAACTCTTCTATTCAACCATTCTATCGTCTATGCTAAAATAATGTACGACATGGTTCCTGTTAATTGTACCCGCCTGGATACGCATTCCTAATTATTTACAGCAACGTAAACGTAATCGAACAGTGTCATTGATTGGTGTGGTAAAATATAAATATGATACGTTAATCCTGTAAGAAAAAGAATCGTGTACAAATTTTGTGTTCAATGATAATATATATATATATAAAAAAAGCCGCTCGAGTAAAGGGGGGGATCATAAAAATGGGTTGAAAAAAAGACAAGCACAAAAACGAATGCGATAAACGATGTAATTTATTTGTTTCTTCTTTATTCCACAAATAAAATATACAGATAGATGCGATCGTACATAAAAAATTATCATTATGTCGATGCTACCTAAGTTTTCATGTACAAAGGCACAAGAGGAGATGTAGGATTTCTCAAGAATCGACCAGAGTCGTCCCCGTTCATCGATACATGATGCTGACTTAGATAAATCATAATATACATTGTAAGTTGTTGCATGCTTATAACGATAAATAAAAAAAAAAGATTTATAAACAAAAGAGATGTGCTGGTAAAATATGCGTTTAGAAATAAATGTTCTGTGCGTCAAGCGTCAAGCATCCTCAAAGAAAGCATGCATAGTATATATATATATGTATATATATATAGGCGATATGTAGTTTTCATTTACAAAATTAACACAAAGATATATAAATTCTAACGCGTTCCAGTGATTTTACACTCGCAGTGTAACGTCAGTTAGTTTATAAAAAAAAAAAAAAAAAAATCATTAAAACGTGTTCAAACAATCACGACAAACAGTTAGATAAACTATGGTAAAAATAGAACGTAAATGCAACCTATCACGATCACAGTTAATCTACTCATACATAAAAAACACTTTTTCTCTTTGCAATATATCAATAGAGTAAAAGACTGTACAGATTGAAAAGAATATTGTTATGATACAATTAAAAATAAAGACAAAGGAATATATTCGAGGCTTTAAAAGATTAGTACTGTGATCATTTAAAAAAATTTGTCATTCGTTAAACAAGGAATGTTCGTTTCTTTACATCTGAAAGGTCTAATGGGACATCTTCTTGAAAATAATCTAAAAGTTCATGCACGACTACATATCGCGGTAACTCACAATTTGTCGCTTAAACTCTTCCACCTCATCATCGACGCTGGCCCGGAGCTCTTTTAGTTCCGTGGCCATCTCGTCGATGTCCTCTGCCATGCGCAAAAGCTTGGCGTCTTTCGTCGCCATGACAACATTGTTCACCTCTATTTCAGCTTCTAGCTGCTTGATCCTTTGCTTCAATCTCTCACTCTCCTCTTCGACGCGTCTTCTCTCTAAACCTTCCTCGCCAGCCTGTCTGCTAAGCCTTCCGACTTGCGTCTCCAGGCTGGATATCTTCCCTGACCAACTGGTCTTTATATCGGACAGATGAAGATGCGCTTCCTCCAGCTTCCTCTCTAACAACGCTCTCTCTCTCATCAGATCGGCTATTCTCTCGTCGACCGTCACCTGATCGTTAGTCTCTAAAGCGATTCGTTGCTCTAACACGAAAACTTTGTCCTTCAGATGACGCACTTCTTCTTCCGTCTGCGCTAGCTGACAGGAAAGCTGAGCTCTCTCTCGCTGTGTAGAATGGCGTAACGTTTCCATTTCGTCCTGGAAGGGGCAACGTTATTATTACAAATATTTTTTTCCCCCGTCTCTGTCGTTATTCGATTTTTGCTCTGTGAAGCTTTGTTGCAGATCTTACCAAAGCATTGCTAACGCATAAACATGAATAGAACGTTAGAAATAATCCAAACCTCATAGAACCAAAAGTAAGCGATAAATGATGAACTATAGATGATAAATAACGATAATGCTGAAAGTCAACGAAACAGAACAAAAAGATTTATGAAGCGGAAATAAATAATTGTGTTAAACGAATTTCTTTATCGAAGGGACAAATGAAGTTTTTCGTTATCTGTTAAGATATACAATAAGGAAATTCAATTTCATAAAAACAAACGTGTACAAATTCGTTGTTTCATTGTTTGAAATTAATCAATCCACGCTGTTACGAGAGTAACAACATTGGAGTATGAGTACCGCAGTAGAGAAACAGTTTAGGCATGTTAAATGAAATTTTTTAGTATAAGATGAGAAATTCTTTCTTACTATTAAACCACCTTTACTAGTTAATACATGCATATCTCGTATGTTAGAAAATTTTGCACCAAAGAGAGAATTACATAAAGAGCAACACTGATATAAGTAAAATCTATAAGAAGTTATTTAATGTTGCAAATAGCAGCAAAGCTTTGAAGACGTACCTCTAGCGTCAGCGGTAGCAGCAGCGAATTAGCGGAAAATACCGCCTACTCTGATCTCCAATGCTCTCGTTTATCAAAGTTTTCCAATCTTCATGCGTATGTTGTTTTCACAAAACTTTCAATATCACTTAGGTTTCGCTCATGTTCCATAACCAGTAAAAGAACACCTTTCATTTATAACTTGTTCATTAATCAACGAATCACCTATCCCACTTTCCAAACTGAATTTAAATGAAATCCAAGTGAATGCTTCCAACCGAATATCGAAAAAAGTAGGCAGACAAATAACAGTTATGGAACATATGCTTACTTGTTTCATTGTAATAAATGTTTGAAATGTCAAAGTAATTAAACGATAAAGAGTCTTGACTATTATTATAGTCACTGTTTACGATAGATTTTGGTATTGTGTGTCAGTATAAAAAAAAAGTGCAGAAAAACATAGCAGTGACAAAACAAAAAGCTATAAATAAAAAAAAAGTAGAAAAAGGCTTCAAAAAATAAAATTTAAGTTTATAAAAAAAGCGTGCTTATATCTAAAAAAAATATGTTTATTAACCTCATATATGGCTGTATAACATTTAACTGTTAACTATTACAAAAACAAATAGCTCTTTTAAGAAATATTGTAATAGTAATAAACAAATTTAATCTGTTCATGCAGCTCTATTTGTCTCTATTAGGAAAAACAAATAATCTATCTTATTAATGAATATGCAGCACAATATATGATACAAAAACATTAGATTTAAAAAAATTAATTTAATATTTCTTTTAATTCGATCTAACATTAAAAGTATATGCAAAAGAATTCACTTATTTAAAGAAGAAATGAATTTGCTTTTAGTAGAAATGATACTGTTATAGGGAAACAAGTCTGATTACATACATAAAAAATGTCTAGTAATGTCTAGTAATCATCTGATCTTACCATGCTATAATTATTATGTTAATTAAGTTATATATACTACGTTTCTTCATTGTAAAGGATTATCCAAATTATAAAAATTATTATAAACTGTGGTTAGTTATAAGAAACATTCAAACAATATTCAGTTTAAATGATACTTCTTCTTTACCTTATCATAAAGTTATTGTAATATATAAGATGTTTCATAACTATATAAAAATTAAATGTCAAATACTGTAGAATACATACACATAAAAGTAATGACTGAATAATCAAAACCTTAAAATAAAAAATTTCTTTGTTTCAGGCATCATTTTGATGTATTATTATGCACAATTTATAAAAGATTTGAACACAAAAAATGTGAACAAATATTTATTAACTAAAATTAAAATATGCTCCATGTTTATTTACTCAACTGAGGGTAATTAAGCAACTCATATTAACATAATCATATAAAACAATTATGTTGACATAAGTTTGAAGTTCATGATATATATGTCAAATAGTGTTGAAAATCAAACAAAATAACTGTCAGATAAAGTACTCACCTGTACATTGTTCAATTCATCTTCGTATCTTCTTAAACGCGAAACTTCACTTTTTAAATTATCAATTTCCGCAGTAGCTGCTTTTAAATGATGTGATTTTTCTTCCACTTCTTGTTCTTTGGCTAACAACTTCATTAAAAAAAAATACATAAATATAAAATTTAAACTTAACTTTTTCTTAAATATATAGTATTTATTAAATTAAACATACTAAATGTTTTATTTTTGCCATTTCCTGAGTCTGGAAACCTTCTAGCTGTTCTGCATCTTCTTGAAAACTGTACAACTTCTTTTTATATTCTGAAACATATCATTAATAGAAATTTAAAAGTTTCATGGTAAATATTACTCAATATGTATTGTTTTAAATCTGTGCTTCCATTTAATTAAATCATATTTAGTTCTCAACATATATGTACCTTCAGCATCTTTTAAAGATAATTCCAGTGACTGTTTTGTGCGTTCTATATTTTGTAGTTCCTCTTCTAACTTGATCTTTTCTTTCTCTTGCTTTTCAACAACCTTCTTCCATTCCTTTTCTTTTTCAAATAGTCTTACTTTCCATTCTTCTTCTTTCTTTTCCATTCGTTTCAGTAATTCTGCTTCCTTTTTGGCCAATCTTTTTCGCCACTCATCTTCTCTGTTCTCAAATTTTTTAATATCTTTGGCAGAAAGTTGCATTCCATCATTCAATTTAAGATCAAAACTATTATCTTTTTTTAAAGAAATAGGTGGAGAAGGAGATGCTGCATTTTCTTCACGAGAACCATCTAATGAAAGTTGAGATCCACTAATGCTACTTGTGGATCCCGTCTATAAAAAGATTATTATTTTTTTGTTAAATTTATTTACACAGCATACACATTATTGGTAACTGTTTACATAAAAAGTTAACAAACAATCATTATTTTAAATATACATACATATTTAAATAATATATATTCCATTTACTATACAGTAATTTAAAATTGAATATTTTCTGTACAATACATTAAACAAAGGAAGTACATAAAAGATAATATGACTGAAAAGAAATGCTATGTTAAACTGAGCTCTCAGCACGTATTCTAAATGAGGCTTGTGATAATACAAAACCGGATAATGAACACATGCAATATTAATGAACCGTCTGGAAAACATATGTAGTAATATCAACCGATATTTTACTTAAATTATTGTTAAAATTTCCTAAACAACGAGTAACATTTCAAAACAACAATCAGAAATTAACAACGATTTATAACTAAACATATTATACATTTAGAGACACGATATCACTCGGAACACTGATAACATTTGATAAATAGACACAACATGTTTACCTGAGACATATGCCTTGAATTGATACCGCGCACATTGCCGGCATTTCTAACGACAGTTGACACGTCACTCCCTATTTCCTCTCGTATTTTATTCTTTAGCGTTGCAAACATGATGCTATAACCTCCAACGACGCGACCAGAAAATGACAACTACCACCTGTCAATGTCAATGTGCTGACTTTGTGACGACCAATTTAGGCGATATTAAAAACAGCAGGATAAAAGAAGAATATACCAATAATTCATTCTTTATTGCTGAACTACGATTCGTCTTAATTGAGTCATCCTGAAATCGTCGATGGACTCGCGGCAATGATAACTTTACACACAACCAACCTGAGCATCACAAGCGGTCGACAGCCATACTGCCTAGTCACGTAAGTGGTTACTGGATTTTAAAGCGCGACACATACACTGTGATAACCCATGTTTCAGAAACGTGTTTAGCGCGGAATTTAAATGACTACGTTACACTGCTACTCAAGGATATTGCGAGTATCATCGATTTGTAAGAATACCATTGAACGACACTCGAAGACTACCTTACGTATATATATTTAGATTAAAATTGAACGGGAATTATACACCGAATACACGTAACGCCATTTCTCTTTCTGTATACAGAAACAATTATATAATGTTGTCGCTGCTTTACTAAACGATGCTTCGTCGTGCACGATTATTATCGCGTTGTAAGCCAATGAAATTATTGATTCACTAGGGATATTTTAGTTTGGAGAATAAAGTAAAATGTGCAGTGTTGGTAGAATTGCCACATTGAAAAACATGAACTGTGCATTTAGCGCATATAGCGGAAGCATTGTGAATTAATGTTTTCAAATTCGACGGTTTGGGAGTGCATGTGGATTCCAGATTTTTGTGTTCTTTGTTGTGATGTGTCGAGAAATTGGAATAAAAAATGGCACAATTCTTGAACGAAACAGAAGCTACAATAAATTATTTCGATGCGTAAGTAATTTTCATTTGATTTTGTGCATTGACTACGTTGCTACCTTTTTTGTTGTATACACAGTAGGGGGTCACGATTATTTATGCATGTTGTCCTTTTAAAGTTACTCTTTACTACTTGGGAAAAACCCAAGTGTACATATATTTAACTGTATATTTCTTATTTTATATTTTGTATGCATTTAAATAATTTATGTTCTAAATATTTTAATGATACGAGGAATATTTACGTTTCTTTAAAAAAAGAAAAAGTATAATAAGTTAAAACATTTTTTGTTAAAAAAATGAGACAAAAAGATTATATATTTAATACTGTAATTTGTTTATATTATACATTTAATTGTTACATTGTCTATTGTTTTGAGTTGTCATTGATTTTGATTTGATTTAAATCACAGGGAATGATATTACCGACCCTCTTTGTGAGATAGACTAATAAACAGATTCTTTTTAAATTGTATTAACTTTGTATTATTGTTATAAATATGTAATGCTACTTTCTTGTGTATTTAAATTTGAATAAAATGGTATATGTACAAAAAAATCATGCACATATTTAGGTTAAAATCATGAAGGTAGATTTTGAGGTTATGTTGTTGTTTCCTGAGCTTTGATATAAAGATAATTGAATTATACTATAAAACTATTTTTGAATTACAAGATCTATCATTATAGCTAATTTTATATAAGGTTATTTTATGCAATATGAATTGTGAACATTAAATGTAATGCAATAAATACAGAATTCTATTAAACTGTGATATCCCTTAACATTATTATTTCTTTGTTTTATAACAAATATAAATAAGTAATTTTAATAAGAAACATCATATGTCGATTCTGAATAATTTCATAGAAAATTATTTGCTTTATTTCTATTTATGTGCAATTTTAGATTTTTCAAAACTATAATTAATAATGATATTTGTATTTATAATTTTCTATTAATTTATTCTTTTTTAATTAAAGGAGAAAGAATGAAATTAAAATTTAAATGGTTTATAAAATATGTCTTTTATGCATTGCAATATTCATATATTTAAAAGCAATAGACAATATTTATAAAACAATGAAGAAAATGCATACCATTGATAAAACCTTCACTATATAAACAAAACGTCCACTTCAAATAAATTATTTATCATTGATATTCATTTTTTATAAAAATCAGTATATCAAAATAAATAATTTATATATAAATATATTAAAGAATAAAAAATGAAATGTTAAATTCATTTAAAGTACAGTATTTAATGTATTTAATGTATTGATTAATATTATTACTCTGTCACTTTTTATAATACACAATTTAATTAAACTTGTATAATTGTTAATTGCAAACTTATAAATAAATCATATTAAAATACTATATACCAAGCAAAGTAAAGTAAATATCCAATTCCTTCTCTGTTTATTTAAACAATGATAATCTTACCGAGCGGGGTTAGAGGTCATTTTGAATTGCAGCGGTTCTCAAAGCTTATTTCTTTCGTTAATATTTAAAAAAAATCTCAAATCTGTTATTACATATACTTGAACCCCAGTATTAATTATTAAAATACGTTATTTTAATTATTGTCAAATAATTAAAATTAAGTAATTAATAATAATTAAAATCAAATAAAATAAATAATAGAAACGTAATCACACAAGTTGAGATATTGGTGTTAATAAATTATTAGAATATGTGTTTTAATTAGTATCGATTTGAATTCTAATTTTACATACGTTAGTATGATTCATACACTTTACTATTTGTCATATAATAGTCGCGCGGTATCGAGCTTCACGTTGTTTGCTCGCTTCAGGTACACGTAGCACCTGGCAATTAGTTTTAATTACCCCTAAAGCTATAAATCTTGGTACCTGCTTTTTCAATAACAACCTTGCTCTATACCCGCAATTACGAAGTTCATGAATTCAGAGGTAAATGAGACATTTATTATCGTGGTGAGTTGCTTGCAAGTATTATTTCCGAGGAGGATGAGGTTTTATCAGAAAGGTAAAATCATAAAACGGACGACAGATAAACTTGTCGGTATTTGATACGTAATCTACAATCCCCTTACACGTCAGAAATTCATGAAATTTCTTTGATTCAGAGGATGCACCTTAAACTGTGTAATTGTATCAGTAACAATGGTGCAGTTCAATAAATATTAGCTTATTAATTAAAATTATTAAAAAATTGGTTATTGAAAAAATACTTTCGAATATTGAATAATTAATCTCTTAGATATGAATATCTGAATTTATGTAGTTTGTTTGCTCGATTTTATTTGACCCTCGAATGACGATTGTTAAGCAATACAATTTTTAATTATACAAATTTTGCTTTATAGACTAAAGAATATTTAAAAGAGCTTGGAAAGTTTAATGTATAGTATTTTATTTTACGTTGAAATTAATTACATGCTAAAATTTCTAGCTTTTCTTTTATTTAGAGAATATATGAAAAAGGAGACTACCTTTACCAATAATCATCATTGTATAAATTGTTTAATATAAAGGTGGGTCAAATTAATTTTTCTCATTAATGAGATAACTAGTTAAAATTTTTTGATTTTGACGCCAAAACGATATAAAATCAAATTAAACAAAGGTGTCGCTTCACTTTAATAATAAATGGCTCCTATAATTCGCAGAATGTCCTCAACTTTATTACACGCATGAATGACATCATGCACCGAAATAATGTAACGAATTTCAAATTGTAATTATTAGTGCAGCCAAAGTATAAACTTCAATTTAAATAAAGATTCAGTTGCATTTTTTAGACGCATTACTGCATAAAAATGCATGAATATGAATATTGATATCAAACATAAAAATGATAGTGAGAAAGTTAGCCAACACTAACGTTGATGATGGTCATTTTGAACATTTATAATAAAATAATCAACCCAATTAAGAATTGAAGTCCATCCCTTTGTATATTATTAAAGCGTATAACAATATTTGTGTACATTTTAGTAGGACACCCCGTATAACATCCAAAGTATCGAATAAACGTATCAAAGTGAAAGGGTTAACAGTATCATTTTTTAAAGTGAAAGAAAATACCACAAAGATGTAGTTTGATACGTATTCAGATACAAATCTGATTAAGAACCTAGTTCATTAGTGTACAGATGAATAAATCTTATAACGAAGGTCTTTCACGGTTCGAGACTTTAGGGTAAATGGTGTTCGAAGGGAAATCTTTGACCTAGGGCCACAGCAGTGTCAAGGGTAGTAGTATTAAGTAATTTATAATGAAATGTTGTAACAGGTCAAGCGAGACCCGGCTTCGGTTTAGCCCGAACCTTCATTCTTTTGACTATAAAGTCTTCGTCCTAATTGCTTGGGACACCATGTATAATACCATATTATAAGACCCTACGATCATATTGTTCTTTTCATACCAACTGAGGGAAATCAGGTTTGAATGTTTCTATGCATAAATACAAAAGCAAAGCAATTATTTTCAAGTGCTTATGTTCAACCCTTTGCCTATGCAATTTATCAGGACATTTTTAAATATGAAATTTAAGAGTTATTTACACTAAAGTATAGTGAGTTAACACCTTGACTGCTACAAACATCTTTCATTTATTTGATTGAAAATGTTCCCATTAAATATCAGAAATTATAGTTAATAGAAATAACAAAACATTGTGCGAATAGAATATAACAATTGTCAGAAATAAAATTACTAGTTAAACAGTAAAGGTACAATACTGTTTAGAGACAACAGTTGTAGGAGTCCTCGAATGAAAAGAGTTGGATTTTAATCTATCACAAATTATGTAATAACTAACATGTAATAGTTTATCAAAAATTATTATTATTACAAAATATTTCCATGGGTAGATTATAGCTTTACCCAGAGACTATAATGTTGAAACAGGTCAACAAAGGTAAATGGATTCATAAACATTATTATATTTAGGAAATAGCACTATTCCTACCACGACCGGTCAAATGACCGTTTTTAAAATTTCGATTAGAATTTCCTATATATAACGTAATTGCATTGCCTTTAAATTTCACGACTTTTCCTAAAATATACTTATAATACATTTTTCAATACTCACTTCCTTTTTATTGTTTGTTTTCTGAGAACAATTTGTTACCAATTTGTACCGATAGGTATACGTCAAATGTTGGTACGAATAGCTTTAAAAAATATGATTCAGAGGGTTGAAAGTTTATTTACAACGTTCTATCAAAGAAAAGTACTACGTAAGGACCATTTTTCTATCCAACAGCTTCGAAGCTTTTAATTTTGATTTATGTCAGACACTGTAGTAAATGAGTGATATCATAGTAGTATCGTGTTACGATACTGTATTATCGTGTTACGATATTATGACGCTATCGTGCAGTGGCGAGTACTTAGGTTTGCGAAGGGAAAATGTCAACGTGGAGGAAGGATGCGTTCATTATTAAAGTACTAAATTACTGTATTATTATATTGCTAATTACTGGATTATTAATTAGAACTGAACTTGAAGACTCGTGACTCAACTTGAATCTAGACCTAACCCAGTAATTCTCGAATATCGAGGAGTAGTGGGACTTTCTTCCACTATACCGCCATTTTCCCTAGGGAGGACTATTTAAAATCGCTGTCAAAAGACCTTTCCCAATTTGTTCTCCAATGAGAAACACTGGACGTGACCGATGCACACCACGTTTCCGTCTCCATACAACCCTGCTTCTATCTGTTTTTGTCGTTCGACTCTCCCTCCGTCACGTACTCTGTCTGCTCTTTATCTTTTGCTCTGCCCTCCCCCCCTCTTCTCACCCCGTCTATCTATCTTTCTCCGGCCGTGGCGGCTCATTCGCACGGGGTCTATGCGACCCTCCCTCTCCGTTGCTCCTCCACCAGCACGAATCTTCCGACCTTAAACCCTCCGCTCCGTTCTTCCCCTCGATCAGAACTCGAGCCGCGTCGCCGCCTGCTCTCAGTTGCGTTCAATCTGTTGTCGGAGCAAGAGGTTTCGTGTACAACCTCGCGCATCGTCTCTAAATTTTGTCCAAAATACGCGTGTGTCCAGATAAAAAAAAGAAAGATCGATTTCTTTTCCCTCGTATTCGCGTGATATTCGAGAGACTCGCGATGGATGACGATGGAAGACCGGCGCGAAAGTTGCTGCTCTTCTCCAAGAGGACTGCTTTAAAGTACAGACTGCTGATTCAGTGACAGAGTGTTGTTGTTTGAGGCTCGACTGCGTGCAGCCAGACTGCGTTCTTTTTTATCGTGATAGTGTTCCCTACCTTCGAGACAACGTGCTTCGGGACACGGTGTGATCACCTGACGTCTTCGGGGGGGCGAGAGTTATCTCTCCGCATTGATCGGTCCAGGAGCATATATAGGTCGATCCATGGTAACACAGTTTCGAGAGCACGGATTTTTTGGAACCGTTCACTGGGTGACCGTGTAGACGGATAATCTTCGAGAAAAAAGCAAAAAGAACGGACACGATTTTTGTTGCTCCGTTTCGCAAGACTGACGAGATTCATCGGTTGTGCGCTCGCCCGATAATGCCCGCTTGAGAACTGATACGCTCGTGACAGACGTTTCTGTGCCAAATACATGTGCCAAAAGCATTTTCATTCAAAGTACAACTTTTATAGTATTATTATTAAGACTTTGTATTATCGCCCGTTGTTGATTGTTCGTCGTTGTTGTTTCATAGTTTTTACTCGCGTGTAAGGTTCGTTTTGTACGAAAGGGGGGACTTGTTTGATTTTTTTACCGAGACATTTTTATTCTTCGTGTACACTGATGAGGAACAATTACCGCAATATGTTTTTTGCCGGCTACGGATATTCCAATCAACATCAAAACAATCCACCCTCGCCGACCAGGGCCAGCGTGTGGGGTAGCGTTTACAGCCCGTTTCGAAAGTGAGTAAATCGTTCATTCGATATCGAGCATCATTGCGTTGTTCTTTTTGAGACAAGTACTTTCTGCAATTGATTCAAATATGTATAATAGTTTCCCTAACGATTAGGACCTTCAAACAATCGATTTTTTTTTAAACGATAGAGCTACGTTTGTGGAATGTTTTCCCAAAATATCAAAGCAAAATTCGAAAAAATACATTATTTCATGGGTGTAGAATAATTATTTCTTAAAAAATCCTCCAAGATTGACTAATTTTGTGTTGTTTAATTGTTTAATTGTCCCCTTAAAGTCATCGGTGATTCTGTCCTAGACTTATTTGTAAAATTGGACATTTGATACCTTTTTATACAGTTAGAAACAATGTATCGTATGTGTTACATTAGGTATTAAAGGATCACACCATTTTCTGACACTATGAAATATTTAAAAATTGTCAACATACGTTCAATTGAAAAATTGGATTTGTTGGCAAACTATGCAAATTATGACAGTCAGCTAATAAAGAATTAGCATCTGCCGTTGAATAAAAGTTCTGTAGGTGTATTTAAGGATTATCTCCTTTAAAGACGAAATTCTTGGAGACGTAAGGAATGTTGTTTTAACTATTTCGGGCTCAGTGTTGCCATATGACACTTTTTTAATCTATCAGAAATTGGAAATTGATAAAAATGAGCAAAAGAAGTAGTTTTATAATTTGGACCGGAAAGGGTTCATATACTTTGATCCAGGGATTTCTAATCAAGGGAGAATTTGATAAGTTTAAGGGGGGAGGAATCATGGTTTTACCATGTAATATATTTATTATTAATCAGAATATACTTGGTATCCTGAAAGACCGACTAAAAATGTCTTTTACGTAGATAAATATTTTCGATGAAGTATAATAAAAATAAAAAGAAAGATAAAATACCATTTTATTTTATGAAAGTAAATTTGCACCAGGTGCAAATATTCTAAAATAGAACATAAAGAATCTTACAACTGGGGAGAAGGGTGTGGGATGACATCCCAGTATATAAAAAGGGTGTGTGGGGTAAAAAAAGAATGTGATACCAGCACTAAACAAATCAAAATGATTTGCTTCGGGTTCTTCATTTTAAATCACAAAATTTGTCAAGATGCTTTCGTCGAAATTTATTTTGCGTTCCATTTTTTGTTTGTTTTTCCTCTTTTATTTTCAATTCGAAAGTAATTATACTTGAGTGTCAGTAGTTACAGTATTGATACGGCTATCAGAAGAACATAAATCCTTTTCCTTGTCAAACAATTACAAAATTTGATATTTAAGTAGAAAGAATTAAGATATGTCACACTCCGTTATATGAGTGAAGTTCTTCAGGGATGAATTTATTAAAGAGATAAAAAATACTAACTATAGCTAATTTAAAGTGACATAAGGATGATGTTTGACAATGTTTCGAATAGATATCTTTATCGTTATTTGAAGATATTACAGAGGGTATACTTTAACGGTTTGACGGCCACAGTTTTCAATTCCTTTTTTATATCTAAGAATAGATTGCTATTGATTTGTATTAAGCACTACGTTTACGTACATTGCAAAATTACTAACTTTGTATTACAATTAATATTTGATAAAGTGGATAAGAGTAAAGTAAATGATAATGATGTTAAAGGTTAAACGTCGAAATCACGAGTACGTGATATCAGCTGTTAAAGTGTTAATTCAAACACTATATACATGTCGGTATTCTTCAAGAGTTAAAACGTGAAAACGATTTGTTGCATTAAATAATACACGAGACATTGTACAGTTTGTAAAAGTGAAGAAAGTTTCAATATCTTTTTTTATGTACATATAGAATAGGTAAATGTTTATTTAACCGTTTGATTTAACAAAGAAAATATATTTTTTAAATCAAAGAAAGAAAAATTATAGTTAAAGTTATGTTAATTGTTATTTCAAATCTTTATACACCTTTCTTAGTCAAAAGGTTAATATATAGTTCATCTACTTTATATTATGAATGAAATGAATTTTTAAGTACTATATCATTTTTTATATCAAAATACAAATATTTCAAATATTGCAAATAATATACAAGTATTGCTTAAATTTCAAGTTAGATCCTTATCTTTGAGACAATACTTTCCTCCCTGAAGTTAGAATTTGATTAAAAAAAAAATAAAGATCGTGTACGAATCGACAGATTTCGCTTTGCCATCTTCGAAATCGGACAACGAGAAAAAAAGAGGAACATTTCGCAGCGGAAACGCGTCACTAGATCAAAACGACCGTGGCTACGTAAAAGATGTTTCCCCTTTCGTTACCTAAATTTAGATTGTTTGTCGTGAATATTTTGGGGTAAACCTTGCACTGTTAGTTTCTGGACGTGTAACAGGAGGGTACGGTTTGACAGCTTCGAATAACAGAATCGAATGTTTCATTGTAAGCGCGGGAATCAAAGAAGCCGCTAAATGCAACTTCTTTTTACCGGTTGCATCCTTTCCACGAACTTGAGAATCGTTTGAACGGAAATATAACAAGGGGATGGTACTTTTGAACCATTTGCTTCGCACCTGAATCAATCATTTTGCATAAACCTTTTCCTATTTTAATTGATTTTGCGAGCATAGAAACGTTGACAATAAGTTGATGACATAAAAGTGTCAGAAAAAGATGAAGGATGATTTTGGTATCATAGAATAATTTTTATAAAGATGGTACCACAATGGCATTGAGTTTGAAAGAGGAAGCATTACAGTCAAACCTTAAGCTTTTATGTCATCAAATCGTATCAGTCTTTGTACATTTCTAAATCGCTCATAGTTTACAATAAATAGCAAATAGTTACTTTATATTAAAAATGTTCATGAAAAGCCTATGTAAGCATTTTTATTACGCCTTAAGCTTCAAATTGATGTATCATAAGTATTATTTTGCGATACTTTTAAGTCATGAAATCGGATTAGAATTCTATACACAATTGTTGTTCGAAATCGATGGAAGTTTCCAACAATAAAATGGAAAAAGGTATCGCAAAGGGTTGGTATCTGTTTCCCAAGTGTAAATAATACCGCAATTGTTGTTCTCCCCTTTAAACTGAGTCATAAATATGCTATGGTGATTAATAGTTTGCTTAGCAAGCTATTTATACGACTTGAAGCATCAAATCCTTTGTTTGCGTATCAATCTATTCAAGTTTACGGTTCAGCGTTAATAATTTCCATGGATTTGACCTCAGATTCATCGAATTTCTAATTAACTCTTTAATTAACGTTAATATAAACTCAATCGTCTTGAATTCACGTTTTTAAACTTTTCATTTGTACAACCGTTTGTTTATAGTGTTTTAATGTATTGCATTGGATTAACTATGAGAAAGAATATACGCACGAGTTAATAGAATTGTATTCAATTATACTTCATTTTAACATCGCTGAATATTAAATTGCGAGAGGTCAACGCACGTTACAATTATAATATGGTATTGTTACGATTCTTCTGATAATAACCCTTTCAAACTCAATATCATTGTGGTACCATCTTTATCAAAATTATTCTATGATACAATAGTTTTACTATGATGTCATCCTTCGAATAATTAAACAAACTGTTTTGTAAAATTCTATTAAAAAAATTTGCTTTAAGAATTATCGAATAAACGTTTATCTTGAAATTATTTATTTTCTTGTATTATCACCTTTGATTTATTTTTGGTATTTTTTCAATTATATTAAATCTTAGTTAAAAAATTATATTACAAAATAGAATTTCTTTTTATAGCAATTTTAATATAATACAAATATAAATTTTAATATTACTAGTATCTTAATTTCAGTAGATTTTAATCCTATTTTATCTCTATTTTTCTTTTCTAATGAAATAAATAATTTAATCGCACGTACTGTAATTGTTTCTATATTAATTGAGTTATCGAATAGAAATACAAGAAATTAAAAAACCTTAAAATAACTTTAAAATCCAGAAGATTTTTCGTTATTCGAGTAAATCTACATTAAGAACCTACAGTAATAATAATAATTAAATTATAATTCAACTTCTAAAGTAAAGAAAATGCAAAGGTAGCAATTTCTGCTAATCTAAATCATTCTACCAGTATATTCTGATTAAATAAATTGAAATATATAAAACAGTGTATTTATTACACGATATTTATAAGTTAAACTGATCAGAAACTGCTTCAAGAAGACTATATCCATCACAAACATGAAAATTATCATACAATGACCATATACGCATTGGACGTTTGCGACACTTCCGACTAAATTGCATCGATCTGCATACATAGATGCATTCATTAAAGCCTTTAATGAACTCTTTCGCCCACTGGACACCCACACGGTTAGGCACAAGAGTACGGCAGCCAGAGACACTAGCGATAAACAATGTTTCCACTTGACAAGGGCTAGCTAATTGTTTAACTGGGCAAGTTAATACGTTTAACGATCTGGTAATTGAGGGTAGTTCGCACGTTTACGTGAACTGGCTCGTTCCTAATATCGTTCGACAACGTGCTTCGGATGACGATACCGTGTTAACCCTTTCATTACGCCTATCTGAGTTAAAATATTAGGTTGGTGTATATGAAATTTTAAGGTAAACTTTTAAAGATACACTGCATTTTGCCCTAAATACATAATTATAAATAAAGATGTTTTAGCATCCCCTTATTTTAGTGATCACTGAAAGGGTTAACTATACATTTTTATCTTTTTTCCTACATTTTATATTAAGTTGTTTAATTTAACTCATAAATGTAACTAAAACAATTTTGTTTCTCAAATTTCATTTTTAATATGATAATTTGAACATTTAAAACTAACATAATTTCATTTCTTTCAAGAAACTTGTATACTGTAAGAATCGATCGCTTTTTGTATTAAATTCTGCAGGTTTTCGCAGTGACGTAAATAATTCGCTCTTTGTTAGATCCTAGAACAGAGTTTTACCGAACAAATGGGAGGAATAACATAAAATCTTGTTCAAAGGAAATTCGGTAGAAAGAATGTACTCGACAGAATCGATTAAAACTCATACCTCGTGCTCCTGTTTCGGTCCATGCCACCATATCTGCTCCCAGGTATTGATTACTTACACAACCACCCTCCATTTCGCCAGATGACGACAACTTTGTGCGTCATTTCGTGAAATTATTTTCAATCTTAACGATTCTACGCCGATTCGATTCACCAACAATGCACACACGATAGAGATCGACGTGGACGATCGTTGAATCGAACTTTTAATAACATTAAAATGATGGGGTAAGGTAGTATATTTATCATTATAACATTATTATTTTTCAAATAAAATAACAATATTGTAATGACAATTTATTGGATTTCATAATTGAACAATTTATAAGCAGTTGCAAAATGTTAATGTTGCAACAATTCTATTTGGAAAGAATATTATTCATTGAAATTCATTTATTTTATCGTTTTCATTAACTTTGTGATATTACATTTGGACGATATTTAAATTATTATCACTGACATTGTGTAATCAACCAATTATTGTAATTAGATTTCTGATTACCAGTGGAATTAAGATTTATAAGTTACGAAAAATATTATTTTTAATAATTATTTTAAGATGAATCGATGTTATTCTATAATATAAAAATGGTAAAATATTATGATATTGAATTATTAATTAGTTTTGAGTTACAACTTATAATAGAGA
Source organism: Anthidium xuezhongi (assembly GCA_022405125.1). Taxonomy (NCBI): domain Eukaryota; kingdom Metazoa; phylum Arthropoda; class Insecta; order Hymenoptera; family Megachilidae; genus Anthidium; species Anthidium xuezhongi. Next base: position 13,256,745 of record CM039647.1, read on the forward strand.
TATCAAAAGATCTCATTGTTAAGTATTGTTTTAGAACGTATACTAGCTTCGTATGTGCTAAACTAATTTTTATGCTGCCTCGTTTGCACGTTATGTACTGCATTATGAATTATGTAACGAATCTTTATTGCGACCAATTGTAGCTCTATAAACGGTGCAGATGGTCGTTTCATTAATTTCTAATTAATTTCTACGTCAATACGGTACATCTCCTAGCACCATACATTGAATCCCTTTGATTTGTAACAGATACCATCTTCTGTTATCAGATAAAAGAAAAGAACGAATTTAAATATGAAAATGATTTAACCATTGTATCGAGATAAAATTAGAATAACTTTAATTGCATAGAAATCACAATAAGGATTGCCATTTTTCTGTAAACTAACTTTTTAATAGATAGTTACGTCAAAAACAGGGTTTATTGATATACTTTAATTAACTTCTAATTAAATTCTGTTTCTGTATTCAGATAAAACTTGACACGTGGATGCTCCTATAACTGAACTATGTATATGATAAATATTTAACAAAAATTATTTATCATAGCTGAATGTATAACAAAGCTATAATAATACAAAATTCCGGATACAATAACAATTTTATTTCTTTAAAAAAAATTAAAGAAATCGCCATGTCTTCCCTTTTAACCTCCCTATATTAAGTAACCCCCCTCCACTCGTTAAATATTTCGTTTTCTGATGCAAATAGGTTAAAATTATTATTAAACATTTAACCCACTGTCAGGAGAGCAAAGCAAAACGAACCAACCCCGTCACTTAAGGTTAACAATAATATTATTAACGTCGGTGTCATCCCCTTTGCCCCCTTCGTTTTCCCTCACCGTGTTCGTTCCGGTTCGCACGACTTCTAAAGCGCCCGAAGGTTCTGAGAAGTCTGGATCTGGATTAGTTAAACGCGGACGTAAGGGTTGTGCTTAATATATCAGAGTCGGATGTTGGGGTGCAGCCGAAAACAGGAGAGGACACCGCGGTGTCCGCGAGGTGAACGAGGATTACGGTGCACTTGCACTTTTCTAAATAGACCGCGTTCAAAAAGAATATCGCCGGTCCTCCTCGTCTTTTGAGGAGTGACGAACGATGACGAGGGTTAATGATACGTTGAAAGAGTTCCGGTAATTATTTGAGCGTGTTCTTTTAACAGCAAGCACGGTGGGGATACCGCACTTTGGGTAATATTAAGCTGTTGCAGATGAAATGGTCAATTTACTGGGAGCTTCTTTTAATGATCTGCTTTGTTCAAAATAATATTCGTTAACCCTCGACAGGAAACTTTCATGTGTTAGCAAAAATAATTTTTGAAGAAGGGTGTAAAATTTAGAAAAAAAAAACTCTGGACCAGCAACGGTTTGGCAAAGGGGACAGTATTTATTAACCCTCGACACTGTACAGGGGTAAATATTCAAATTTCCACACAGCAAAAATAATATCTGAAGAAGGGTTTATTTTTATAAAATTTAGAAAAAATAAACTTTAGATCAGCAACGATTTGGCAAAGGGAACAATAATATCTTTCTAGCATTTATTATAAACGATATTACAAATATTTTATTAATATTACCATCCTTTTTATAATTTACCCTGCTGATATTTATCATAAATAAGATGAAAATGTATAGCTAATATTATCGTTAAATTTGTTAATTCCTTCATACTTTGCTTGTATTTCGTATTATTGGATGAAAAATAAAATATACGCCAACAAAAAATTCTACCTCTGCCGTACTCTTATTAACTCGAGCAGTTTTAATGAGATTATTGAATTTTTTAATATTTTTAACGAGGTCGTGCAAGTCTCGAGCCAAGTTTCTAAGCATCGATCGTTTTGGGCCACTGTCGGCTTTTCCAGACAGCACGGTGCTGCGGCGAATAATAGTGGAACTCTTAGAACTTGTTAAGATTGGCGACAACCACCCTGGAGGAACCTTATCCGTTAATTACTCATTTTACATTTCAACACCGGTAGGCAGGAATAGCGTTTGGATGAAATCTATATTAAACCTTTCGGGAAATACTGCATTTCCTTGTTGCTTTTGCCCCCCTCGTGGTTTGAAGTGGCCCGTTATTATAAATCACCGGGTTGTCACGCAAAACAGTTTTGCATCACATTAAGCCACCGTTTCGTTAAAATGATGACCATCGTAATCGAAATCTGGGTCGCCGTTAATACTTTCGTTAGATCGCTTTTAGCCGGAATATATTCGATCGTTTAATCTGCTATGCACGAATGTAATTGCCAATCTAATAAAGTATTGATAATAACCGTATCATCTTAAACTTGTAATAGCAGTCACCAGTAAAGCCCTGCGGCGCTCACTTTATTAATTCTTTCGGTATAATCAGCGGATATATTCGTCAGATGAAGATTAGAATGAAAAAATGAAATAAATTATTTATATTATAGACTACTGAATTCATCATTTAAAAAAAAGAAACACTGGCTTTGAAAAGGTCCAAGGTCATCTTGATATCTCAGAAAATAAAAGATACACAAAAATTAAATTAGATCCATTCAATGTAACATATTTAATTTGAAATGTTTTTTGACAGGGAACGAATTATTTTAGAGAGAAATTTTGAATGACTTAGTTTGTATATTTAATTATCATTATAGAGTGTTGTACTAAGGCATTAAGGCTAAGATCGAATTCCAATAAAATTCTTCGGCTGATTAATCCTTAATCTATGCCCGAACCTCGTCCTTAAGTACGGAGGATGTTTTGTTCCTAATCGATGGTCGTTCTGGAAATAGAAGGTAGCCTTCATCTTGATCCTTTTTAAAAGTTTCATCTAATTCGGTCTAGTTCGTTGAGTCTATTTCCTGTGGAATCAGGAGGCACCACGTGCCTTCGCTCCATTTTCGGCCCTATTCCGAAAATAAACTGTCTTTGAGCCACGATCCAAGATCGTCCTTTCATTATCGTCTCAAAGAAATGTGAAAAAAAAAATAAGATGTCTGTCCTCCTTTTATCTCCTTACGGATTAATGTTATGAACACGTACAGGGTGTTCCATTTAAATTACCCTACTCAATATTTTTTTTGTTTCTAATAGACAAATGATCTTGAAAATTTGTGTAATTTGTGTTTTTATTTTTAATTAAATCGAAGGTTTTCATAATTGGATTGTGTAATTAAAATAGTAGTATCCAGTATGGTCTGATCATAGTTCCTTGATTATTATAAATTATTGGGGCTTGAAATATTTGTAAATCTCTTCTATTGATTTTTACTAGGGAATTTTAATTGTCATACTTTGCAAAAATAGAAGAATAAAATGATTAAAATTCTTAAAGCTTAGGAATGTTATTTTAAATAATTTTATCTATTTATTTATGTGTATAATTTTATTTTAGCCACGAATATTGATTAATTATTTAATACACATTCTGTGGCAATAATCTAACAACCAATTAATGTTTCTTTTTCTTTATTACAGCACGAATATGCCGTTGCAAGACATTACGATGAGCCAGACTTTACCATTGATAAACGGTGAGTAAATAAGTTAAAACATTAACTTTTTATTTAACTCAGATATGGTTGATATATTTTTTAAATTAACTTTCTGTGTATTTGATTTTTTATGTCACTTTTCTGAAACGATGAAATGATAAACATTTTCATCTTCGTAAATGATGCGTTGAGATTTGCATAGTAATTTAACGATCAATAAGATTTATCGATCTTTGTGATGAACCGGATATACAATTTTACGCCACATGATCACTATAGATCATTGTATAAGAATCGATTATGGGAGACGTACTTACAACGGATGAAAAAGACATCGACACACCTTAATTTTCAGCAGTTAATTTGTTTTAAAGAAACATATGTCATATTGTATTACAATTGTTCTTCCTACAGGGTGGACCATTTAAATGGGAACATTCATAATGTATGCCACAATGTTACAAGTTTGCTAGTGTAGTAATTAGAAATACTAGGATAAAAAAGTCATGAATATGTGTTAACACTTTGATGGCTACGAATCGATTATAATTATAATTCTTGCAAAATTATTTGTTTTACGGAGAAGTACTTAGGAGCAAAAAAGAAGTTAATAAATTTAACAGCAAATATTTAAAAATAGCCTAAAAGGTTTTACTCTATTTATGTCTTCGTCTAAAGTTTTTTAAAGTTTAGTCATCAAATGCATTTCTCCGTTTAACACTTTGACTGCCACGATACCCACAACGTGTGACACCTGAACTTCCATTAAAAACTGTCGCCCCTGTTATTAGGAATTCTTTCGTTTATTTGGTTGAAAATATTCCTGTTATATATTCAAAATTATGAATAATAGAAACACCAAAATATTGTGGATTAAAAGTTTGTCAAAAATAAAATTATTACCAAATGAAATTTTTAGTTGCTGGCAGTCAAAGTGTTAATTAAAGTTGTGGATCATAGATGGCCCAGTTAATAATCTTTCGTTCATCCCCTAAAGAGTTATCTCAATGAAACTCGATGCGCCAATACTTTTTGTCATTTAGTTTGACCCCGAAACAGCATGTACAGATGATGTTCCTGCTGATTAGCTGATTGCTCGAACGAGAGGTCACCGATATTGGGGCTGACAATGGGACGATCAGTTACCTTCCTCTTTCCCTAGCGAAACTACCTTTATTGATCATTTCCCCTGAGCAATTGACCCTGTATTGACAGCGTTCATCAATGACCAACAGCTTAATAATTCTGGTGACAAGAAAACGATCGTCTTGGGAACCCTTTTGGAACATGCATTGCAAGTCTCCTTGCAAATGAGATGATTTAAATTCAATTCAATCAACTATGGTTTTGCTTAGATGCTAACGAATCTGGGACTATGTCCATCTACGATATAATGGAGTACGTCGATTCACACGCCTACGTTGATTATATCATTTATTAGAGATTGCAAAGTTGTTGTATTTGCATAGGTGATTTATCCACTTATAACGACAAATACACTATCCAGAAGCTAATTAATATAAGGCAGAATATTTTAACCCTTTTTTCCTAGGTCCTAGTGATTTTTATCTTTCACAACGATAACGACCAGTACTACACCTACACGATTTGAAAAACAGCGGATAACCAGACACCTTTTGACAGAATTTTTAATTAAAAAAAATCACAACTAAAGGCAAAAGTTAGATGTATGTCTCATAAAAAGATCTCTACATACCTAATTACGGAAAAGATCCATGTGTTTTTAAACCATACAATCGTCACACAGTACGCCATTGCCATTTTTGTTCTCAGTATAATTATTATCTTTAAATAAATTTCTTCCAAACCATAACACTAACAACGAACATTCCTAAAAAGGATTAATTTTCTAAAACCACCCGTCAAATGTACCTCCTTAACAGACGTATTATTAGTTTTTAATTAAGGAATAGGAAATCCGCATTCCTAGCAGACATTAACGATGTGCTACGCGACCACGTCGTATTCACGGAAGTGTCAATAAACTATATTAGACGAAGGTTTAGTGATGTAGAAACGGTTTTGGCTAAACGATCTACGCACTCAACACCGAAAGGGTTAATACGGTAATACACCTGAAGATAGTCGAAATAAAATGCACGAGAATTCGCAGGGGCTGGCGTCTCGGTAATTGCATCTATCACAATGAAAACAGGTCAACGAACCTTCTTCCACGCCGTGTTACAGCTATTTCGCGTCTACGCAGGCTCCGACGTAATCTTTAGTCTACCGACAGGGCTGGTCACGCCCAGACTTTCGACCATTGTCCCTCATAGGATTTTCTCAAAACGAAAGATCTACCATCTTTCGTATTAATCTCGTATCAAGATGCGCAAACATCCGTGGCCGGTTTAACCAGTCAGCCATGTTCGACGACTATATCCGTCATGCGTAAAATTTGGTTACCGTTTGCTATTTAAATTGTAATTTTAGCAAAAGCTAAAATATAGTTCAGAATCTTTGGCGGTCAAGATTAAATAAAACAAATAGAAAATATAAATAATTTGAGATGGATTCGTGCATCCCTACATGCACTGGCTGGAATGATGTTTTTTAGCACTTTGTTATAAAAAAAGATTAGCAAAGAATCGCGGTATTGCTCGCGTCGTTCCTTACTTTGGAGAATACCACTCGACAGTAGCGTCCACTGACAGCTTCGACTGAAACTTATCTCAGTGTTTACTGATGCACTGAGAAACATTAGTGTACAATTTATTTTTGATACGGCTTTTCATTTTTATGCAGTAACAATATGATAGATCCACTTGCTCAAGTGACTTAATTTTAATGTCACAATGAATGTTTAATTGTATAGTTACAGTACTATATGCGGAGTTATTGTTTGCCTTTAATTTAATGTTTGATAGGCAATAAAAGAACAGTAGGGTCAATCGAAATATGGCAGCAACATAAGAGAGTTCCATACTCATTAGTTTTACTGTGGCTTGTTTAATTATTGAAATTCTCGATTAGTGTTTGGTCGTTAGAGCTCTTACTTTCATCTAGACGTTACTTCCCGAATATTGAATTAAACATGGGCAGAAAAGCAGTATTTTCTTGCTAATTGTAAGGCCTACGTCAAAAACTAGTTTATTTAATCGTAAAAGTGTGGATCGTATACCCACGTGGCCTGAACGGAAAGTCTTCAAAAATCGGTCCGGCACGAAACGCGTTAAAAGAAAGCAAGATTCGAAACGTGAGGCTGTAACGCGAGGCGGTTGTTGCGGGCCGATCGCCAAAAAGCCGGCCAGACTGGCCAACGTTTGCTTTGTAGTAACGCATAAATTTGGACGTTGGTTGAATGTATCCGTGCCAGAGCCTGTAGACATTTTGCCCCCCGTTTCCGTGATCCGTTGGATCTATAGATAAAATCGCACGTGCCCGCCGTTCCATCGGCGCTTAATTCTCGTTTACGCGCGAAAACACGCTCGCGACTCGGTTTACAACAGCTGCGACCAGCCTGCCTCCGCGCTTTTCCGTTTCCCCGTGCCGCATTCTGGACGTATCTATCGCTCGTTGTTTCGAGATACTCGAGATCGGACGGCGTTAATTAAAACGGCCGAGGTTTCGTTCGATTCGACCGGTTGGATTAATTAAATTCCGCGGACCACCGAGACGTCGCCGAGAACCAGAGGACCATTGTGCTCTCGGCGATCTCCGTGGATCTCTTTGCGCTGTTAATAGGATTTGATAAATTTTTGAAAACAGCCATGGAATTTGTATTCGCATTTAACCCATTTGCATCGTTAGCGTATATGTACGCTTAGTTTTCCTGGTCACTATTACTGCAGCGTATATATACGATCAACTTTTGTTGAGAATATATGAAAGCTCTACACACTTTAGATATATATACAGGTTTAATATATATAATGTTAAGAAATGAGTGGGGATGTCATTTACGGTACCCATAACATTATTAACCCTTTGAGGACGGGGGATTTTCAATCTTGGCACAGTGGACGTACGGAATATTATTTGTTTTAAATAAAATAAGTAATTTTCTTCGAAGAATATGTTTTTCGTATCAAAAACATAGGATAACATTTGTAGAATATATGCACGAAAAAAAAACAAAGGGTTAAACAAAATAATTGTCAAAGAGTTAAGTGGTATTGTCCTAAAAACAGTTAGAAACATTCACTTGGGACATATATGTTCCACCAGGGTCGTTTTTCATTTTTTTACAAGAGAAATAAATTTCAGCAAAGATACCGTGTTCACATTTTCGTGTTACAAATTATAATCGCGAAACGGGTCGTTTTCCCGCCAAAACGGGGGCTTTTCGAGCATCATAGAAAAGTGTTTTTCGCGATCTCAAATTACAGGAAGCAGTGGTCCATTTATTTTAGCGGGGTTTTCGGGACGGGAGGAGCCGAGGGGGATACGTGTCGCGACTCTGTATTTATTTCTGTAACACGTTGCCCGGTGGTACCACTCTGCCGCGTTATTCGCCACCTTTGCGAACATTTTCGACAGTGTTCCTCGGACAATATCGCCACGACTTCGAGATGCACACCGATTGCACACTGTCCAGTGTTTGTTTTTCCAGCTGGCACAGATTCTCCTATCTTCTAAACTTTGGTACAGGTGGAATGCGAAATTTGTATTGAATACCAAGATCGCCAGGGTTGTTGAGTATATAAACGTTTCACATGCCGGCATGGACTTAACTCTTTGATCAAACATTTCTTTTCCCTTTTTCGATACTTCTGCCGTGATTAACACGCTTTACCCGCTGGAAAACTATTAATAGGCCCTTCGATATCAGTCGGTTGTTGACTGGAGAGTAATTAACGCTTTTACGGGCAGTCAACATTTTTTTAGAATTATAAAGGAAAACATTATAAAAAAACGAATTGGAACTTCGTTTTTACCGAGTAAATTATCTTTCTGAATTTTTAGAAAGTATCAGTGGTCTCAGATTTTTTAGAAATAATTACAATATTGTTAATATTTCGTATAGCAAATTTTTATATACCATGGTCGAAAAAATATTATTTTTTATAGGGGGTGAGCACTGTACATGGTTATTATATTAACACTAGATCTACTGACGTGTAGTGTTTATTTATTTTTAAATTGAAAATAAAATAGAATAAAACATGGACTAGAACATGGAATAATTCTTTATCTTGATAAAGATCAACCTCCACATGGGCAAAAGCATCTGAATAAATTTTGTAACATAAAATAAGAAATTTGGAGCAAATCATTTTGATCCGTTTGGTAGTTTTATTGTTAAAAAAGAAAAAAAAAAGAAATTTTTAATATAAAAATGTGAACACTGTGAAAATATGTAGTAATAAAAGTAACAGGAATTTTACCTAATTATGAATTAATTTTTTTTTCAATTTCTATAATTTATAAGGAATTAGATAGATTAGAAAGATTTTCAAACTACGTCGTCGAATTAGCATTAAATTATCCTACTTTTGTAAACAATTCATTATATTCAGGGTAATTTTAGTTAAAATCGATTTTGGTCGATTTGGAACGTGTCCCAAAACTTACATAACATCAAACAAATTGCGGTGAAACAAATATAGCCGGGTCACGTTTTTATCAATTTCGATGTTGAAATTCTTCCATATTTCAAATAATCATTTGTAATTATGTTGTTCGATGATAGGTGCAATTCGAATTAACGATTCATTAGGTAGGACTGTTACGGTTCTGATGAAGAGACGGTCGTCTAAGCGCCACGCGTTATCCGTTAAACGGTCATTATAACGAAGCTGACGTACGGTTGAAATTAATTAGACGTTTCTAAACCACTTTCTACGTGTCATATTCATTTATACGTTGACATGATTGGGATCCAGCCAGGCACGCCTACACATCTACGAAAAACCGCTGGTGTCTTTATGAACCGAACGATAGTTCAGAGAGTAATACTATTTTTACGTGTTAACGCACATAGCCAGGGACGATAAACTCTAGTCCTTCGGGTCCCATCTTCGAGAGTTAACTTATTCCGACCGTCTAAAAATAAATCGACCGTTCTACATCTGTGATAATCAATTAATGTATACCGTGCGGATGAAATACTACAAAATTCAATATACCTAAGTTTATTCATTGTTCGTTATTTGGGACAAAAGTCAAAGAAATAAATAGAGGAATTTAAATTATTTATGTTTGTTATTCGTTATAAAATTTGATGGGTGAAATAGTAAATTTTGCAGTAATGAAGAAATTTCATTAACCCTTTGCACTCGATCGTCCCCTCTGTAGACGATTTTTAAGAGAAATATAACTAAGTTATTTTTCTTTTTCGAAATTTACTTCCAAATATAATTTAAACAGAATAAATATTCCTAATACTACATTATCTTATCTGCGATGGTATATTACTCACTATTTTGTACCTAAGTATCCTCGAGTTTCAGAGTGCAAAGTGTTAAAGAATCTTTACGTTTTCTAGAAGAATACTATAGTGTTAAAGGTGTATTAAAAAATTGGATACTTTGATTATTATATTTGATTTATCTAATTTTTGTAATTGCTATTTGATTGAAAACAACTATAATTGAAATTATTCAAATTAAATACACCATCTATCTGATATTTTAACATTTAATACTATACTTAATTTTTAAATTGAAATTATGAATATACAAACAATATATTATTATTAAAAGTACAGAAAAAGCCTATGATTTTAAAAGAGCTATGAACACTATAATTTCTTCAAATTGAATTTTTAATTTTTCTGAAATTCTTTAAAATTCTTATTTTATTGTCCACTTAAACTGATAGTATGATAACGAATTTGAAATCCTATCAGTTAATTTAGAATTAAGGTAACTAAAATTTTATTACAATGTCCTGACGTATCCATGTCATAAAGCACGTGAAACTTCAAAGAATATGTTAACAAGAATGTTTATGGCTATTTGTCGTTAATTTGCAGCTTTGTTTGCGATTTTATTGTAGGCGACGTTTTGCGATACTCGGCCGATCTAAGTTTAGAGGATGCTTGCATGCAGATAAATAGAGAAAACAAAGAACAAGAGCGTAGAAACGTGATAACTTGTCGCGAATTTAGCGTCGCTAATTCTGTGTGTCTGTAATATTCCTTCAATGATATGAAATTTATTGCTATTAGACAATTCTCCGAAAACAATGATTTATTCATCGATAAGAAACGTTATACGAACGAGCGATTTTTCTGTTACATCTGATGCATACAGAGGCGATATATATATTCGATATGTAAATGAATTCAATGAATCATTTATGATCCATTTAATGAACAACTTATGGAGTCTTGTTTTTAAGGTTTTACGCTTTAAATCATTTTGCAATACTTTTATATCATAAAATTATGATAGAATGTCGAAATAGGCAATTTGAACAATTCACAAGTTTTACTCTGATTCATTATTTACTGCAATCAGCAACACTTTTACTGTCACGTCACCCATATATGGGTGACACTTGAACGTCCATTAAAAGCCGTCATTTCTATAATTAAGAATTCTTTGATTCGTTTGATTGAAAACATTTGAAGAAATAGTAAAATATTGTGGAAACAGAATATAAGATTTGTCAAAAATAAAATGATTACCAAATGAAATTGTTAGCAATTGCAGCCTAGCAGTCAAAGTGTTAAAAAAGTCAATTAAAAGATCATGTAGTCATTTTCTTTAGACTTCAAACTTCCAATTAATATGGGACATGTGATATTTTACGATACTTTTATGTTATCAAACCATCATAGATTCTATGCATGCCAAAACTATCTATTTCAACAACTCATGAATTTTTTATTGGTATTTTGCGAAACTTTTATGTCATTAAATTGTAATAGACTTTGTACTTGTCGAGAGGGTTTGTTCACTTTAACTGCGGTCTATTATTTATTAAAATTAATAATCAACTGTTTTTTTATAGTTTATATAGTCATTTTCTTTATATTTCATGCTTCAAGCTACGGCATAAGTGTCATTTTACAATATATTTATGTTATCAAATAGTAATAGCCTACGATGTATTGTTTGCTATAATTAATAACCAGCCATTTCGTCTAAAGGATATTAATAAAAAGCTTATGTGGTAATTTTTCTTAGACGTTAAGCTATAAATTAACATGGGGCACGTGTTGTTTTACGATGCTTTTATGTCATCGAATCGCGTTAGACTTTGTACCTTTCGAAATCGAGCGTTCGGTATGCAATCACCTAATAATAATCCGTCGTATTTTTAACGAGTCCATCGTTCTCCTTGAATCGGATACACCCTTTCTATCTTCCGTTCGATTAACTTCCGACAGAGTCGATTAACAGAATCCGATATATCGATTCACGACGGACGGCGGGCCGGTCGGTTGACACGCGTTGTCGGCAAAGGTAAACGCGAAACGCATCGTGTCGCAATGCCGTGACCAGTTCAAGCGACCCGAAATAACCAACGAGGCCTGTCCTCTCTTCCTCTGATCCTAATTCGTTTCTTGCACGACAATTAATAGGCTGATTCTCAGCCCGGTGAAATTGCAATTGCGTGCGTTCACGTTTCGTATTCGCGATTTTAATTACAGATGGTCGCCGTTAGACAGACACACCGGGGGCCTGGAGAGCGGCCTGCCAAAATAAAGATAGTCGAGAAACTCTGCTTCTGGCCTAAATGTGTCATCTATAAATACGCGAGCCCCGTGGCCGCTCGGCACAGCACCGTGGCAAAAGTCGATATTGCACTTGCAATAATACCCAAATCACACGATCGATACCCGGAAACGCGATATGTATCTCTTTTGTTTGTTGCTCGATTCTCTTAGGACGTTTGATGACTGTTAACCCCTTTCGTTTGACGCTTCATATGGTTAACGCGTTGACTAGCGCAGTAAAAATGGATATTTGCAACGGGATATATTAAAGCTTATATTTTAATTTTATATTAACGTTATTCACAGTTTGCCTTCTCTTTTCTTTTACTAATTACCCGATCATAGAATATCATCGGTAACCTCATGACAGTTAATGTTAATTAAAATTATGTTACATACAAATTATCAGAATTTCCAAGATATTAAGTTGATGCAAAAACAACCGTTCACCCTTATTTCTGTAACTTAATGTGTGTCAAACTGACGTAAGGGTAAAATATAATAAAATGAAAAAATAGATAATTGATTTTGTTCAAAATAGAAACCGAATATATAAATTTGGATGTTTAAAATAGTAATCTAGCTTGCCTACAAATGCGATCCAGTAGGAAATTATACTAAACGTGTAACTCGATATTATAAAAGCAAAGGGTTGATCGTGTACTATAGCCAGATGATCAGAAATCGTTTCATTCTAAAAGTGTTCTTCCTCTTGAACACTCGAGGGTAGACAAAAAAGTAATTTGTACTCACCGGGGTTGGAACACGTGGTGTTCGAGACTGCAGAGGAACTGCACCAGGGGTGGAATTCAAGTGGAAACAGGACTCGCCGCAACTGTAACCATAAGAAGGAAATGCATGTTAGAGGATAGCTTCCGGTGATCAATCTAACGTTTAAGCGAGGAAGAGCATTTACTTCCTGTTTGCAAAGGATCTGATTGTATTCTGTATCTAGTGCCTACGTGTGCATTTTAAACAAATGCAGCTACGTAAATCACTGTTATTTAAATTTGCAGTGCTTTCCGTTTTATTTTTTTCAAAATAAAATTTTCTATTCGTGTTAACCTTTTAATGGCGGACCATTTAAACAGCGACAATTTAAATTCAGTGCTTTATCCTATTTTACTTTTATTTTCCAAATTTTCTACCATTACTTTAAATATTATTTATGTTCTAACGTATGAAACGTTTTTCTGAAAGAATTTGTATATTTAACCTTTGTGTTTAATATTTCAGCCACGATTGACCCTGGTTCCGCCGTTCGAGGGTTACGTGTTACACAGGTTAGGTCAATAAAAGCTACCAACTGAAATAGCTTGTTATCTATTATCTTTGTCAAAAATTATTTGGATTCTTTTATGGCTTATATTTTCTGAGATATTCAGGTGCCTTTGAGTTTTTTAATTCAATATTTTAGATAATTTTTGCCCCTTCTTGTATGCCATTAAATAGTTATTTCTTTTCATTGCAATATTTATTTTATTTAAATTAAAAATTATGAATTGGTAGATTAAAAAGTACGGAAGATTTAAGATATTGTAACAAAATTATAAAATTATAAAATAGAAAACAAATATACTCCTGTATAAGATTATTATTATAATAATCCTTGGAACTGAAGTATATTTTGGATACTGTTTAATTGTATTATTTTTGTTATTTTATTTTAATGACTTCTGAGTTATTATTGCTGCTGGAAAATTTATTCGTTGAACCACGTGCATATCGAATGACGTCTTGATTTCACTTTCGCAAGTTTGTCTGGGACGTTTAAAATTAGACCAGTGCTTTGACATCTTCACTATAAGCAATTAGCTTAAACGGATGATTTGATTTATCTTCGATTTAACGCTTTGACGACAGGATATTTTATGGACTCAATGGATCCTACAATTTTATATTTCTTTATATATGTAATAACAAAGGTTTAGAAGTGTTAATAATCTATGCCACAAAATTATTACTATTTAAATTGAAATTACTAATTGATAATATAAATGATAATATGAATATGTGATACTGATTATCAAAATGTGAACATAGATTTTGTTAACTTCTTAACTGTGTAATTTTAATTGTTTTATCTTAAAAGTGTGCAAAAGATTTTTTATTAATAAATCTTTCTGTACGGAGAAAAATATGATTTACTAATTAATTATTTTTAGCTTTTTATACATGTAAATAATTTATCAAAATATTTCTCAAATTTCTTAATCAGATATTGAATAAAATAAATAATTATGATACCGTTTAATTCATTTAGATTGGATTTTGATACAAATTGATTCAAAGTATTGCAACAATTTTGAAATCAAAGAAATATGAGTTTATTAAAAAACTGATATATCAATTCACGAAATTGATCATACATTTTCTGAAATAGAATATCTTCTTTAAGGTTGGATCAAATGACTTGAATTTCATTGAGAGACCAAAAGGATCAGTTTACTGGGCGATGTGTAAACAAAAATTGTGAAAAGGCTGCAATTACGAAAATAGTGATGATTTGCGAAGGAAAATTTAAAGCATACTTCTTTATAGTCTTAAATAAATCGTACACACATTGAAAATTTCCGTTTCAGAAGACGTACGATGAGTTTCATGAGTCACGTATAAGAAAAATAAACGGCATTACAGACCATTCGGTAGATTCGTTTCAAAATCTGACCAGGATCAAGAAATAAAGAATAAAATCGATAAATCTTTCAAAAAGTACAATGCTGTGGCTCGAATAATCCTTGAAAAGTCTGGCTATATCTAGTACGTGATACGATATACATATGTTCAGAATATAATTTTAACTGCACGTTATTGCGATGTAAACTTTGGCGCTGCTCGGCCGTTCTCTCTTTCAGTTGGTGTTTGCGCGGCTCACGGTTAAAGCATCCACGAAATTTTTTCAACGACCGTGAACGTTTTTACGCTCGTTCTGTCCGCGGTGTTAAATCGTTGAAATAGTTCTTTAAAATGTGACGATATGACATAGTGACAAGGTTCCATGTGGCATGGGATGTGGTAGGTCGCGCTTAGACGCTTCGACCTTCCTCAGGAGCATCCAGGACAGGCCAATCCAAATTGAAGTCATGTTCGGTACGAAGGATATTTTTTGAATGGACAAACGTTAATGCAAAAGGACATTAACATTGATAACAGTAATGTAGATCGATAAATCTTAGCGATCTTTAGGTTTGATCTTATTCATTTCTAAATTGTTACACAATCGTCAGTTCAACTGGTTATTAAGTAAAACTTAAACTATTTTAGTACAACTTAAACTATTTTTAGTAAAACTTTAACTATTTAGTAATAGTGTAAACTATTTAAGTAAAACTTATTTCAATCTTATTGTAAATAGAAATTATCACAGATATGACATTTTTACTTAGAACAATTTTTAAAACAATTTTAATAATTTGTAAATCATTTAGATTTGATACGATATAAATTGATTATATTACTTCGATGTTTCTCTTACTATTTGATATATTTTGGAGTAATCATTTTTAAACGCAAATTTTACAGTTTTGAGAATCTTTAATAAAATATTATTTATTATTAACACTAGAACTACCAAATGGGTCAAAATGACTTGTTTCAGATTTCTTAGTTTGTACTATAAAATGTATTAACACGCTTTCGTCAAAATGTAAGCTGATCTTTGTTGAACTAAAGCATTACTTTGTATTACAATTTATTTTCAATTTAAAAGGAAGTATACATTGAACGTCGGTAGTTTTAGTGTTAAATTAATCTTTTTCTGTTTAAAAGTTTAATTAGTGATACATATTTAAATTCAGTTTTTAAATGTAATTAATTGCATTTATATTTCAATTGTTCAAAATTGAATATTTTTAATAACACGTGTTAATAGTGCGCGCGATCGTTTTCATTCGAACAGATAATTTAAATCGTTCAAACGTTGATGAGTTTGATCGTGAAACTGCAAGTAAGGTTGTTGAGCAAATTACTTCGTCGCGGTGTCATCTTTATGGTGGTGTAAAAAGTGATTCATTTAAGAATAATACGTGTAATCGTTTCGTGAATAGACACGTTAATCATTCAATGAAAGAACGTAATAGAAGAAAGAAGAAAAAGAAATAAAATTGATACGGAATTATTATATAACATCTTCTTACTCAGCCGATAAAATGGTTGTGCTATCTTTATAATTATCTGGACCATTTTCACAGCAATATTTTTGCGCTTTGATTCTAATATTAAGAATTATTTAAAATACGAAGTTTCAAAGGCAATTTGAAAGACAATTTAAGTTGAAACTTTAATATTGAACATTTTTGGCATAAATTTTTAATACAATATTAGTGTATCTTTTAAAATAAAATTACTTTCTTCTGTTCTGTTTTGTCACTTCTTAATTAATACTTTATCTACCGGAAGATTATTTAATTGGCTTTTCGAAACTTAGTTATTAATAAAAACTTAATTAGCAAACCTTGAATTCTTATTAATTTATCAATAAAACTATAAAAGTTAGGCGTGCTATACACTGGAAAAAATTAAAAATAAGGGTTATACATTTCAATCTTTACCTATAATGTTATTTAATTATGAAGTTTTATTTTTAGTTGAAAATTAATATGTTAAAAAATCCTATTAACCCTAAGATTTGCTTTTAAAAAGCAAATCCGATACTTTTGAAAGCTTGAAGTGGCAAAAAAATTAGAAACCATTAACTTGCACATGTTTCGAAGCGAGGGATTGACCATTACCTCAAGTCTTTTAACCATTTAAATACTTTATAATGAAGTATATTACTTGACCTTGACTTGTTAGGTCTCGTTAAGAGAGGAATTAACGATGAACCAACCTTCTAAATATTTACCTTGATGAATACACCCAATGTTCCTGGTTGCTCGCGTTGAATTGTGTCGCACAAAGAAAGGTCGGGCTGCAAACTACCGAGCTTAATAGTCTGTATTAAAGTACAAGTGGCAGATGCATTTGAATATATACATGGTTGACTGTGTTAAAAATTAACATACGCCATTTCCATGCTCGACTTTTCTTTACATGTACATATTTCATTGCTTTTCATTAACCTTTCTGACTCGCCACTGAATTATCCACGCCCTGCGTAAGCTTCGCCTTATGAAATTGTCTCAAAGCTTACCACACGGAATTTAAATACCACGATGCAATAAGTAACTACTCTAACTATCCTTGGGGAAAACGAATTTCAATATTACAAGGATATCGAAGGTTATGATAATTTACATCTAATACTGTTTCCATTGGCTCTAGAAATTTTTAATTTTTTAAAAATTCGGCAAGAGATTTCGTTTTGTGTATACTGCAAAATTATTAATTTTAAATGAAGTAAGTACTAGTCAAAACCGTGAATATGTAACAACAGTTGTCAAAATATTAAATGTTGGTTAAACAAAATGACACAGTGAAATCTCAGTATTCCAAAAAATGGAATAGAAAATTCTCAAATTAAGTACCATAATCGAGAAACCAAATTGTTTAAAATGAATAACCTTTGACTGTGCTTCTGTACTTATAACTATTTCACCAAGCAAATATCTCATCATTTATTTTGTCCCTGTCCCTTGCAAACTTCGGGGACGTCTCTGGAAATATCGAGCAAGGAATTTATTTTGAAGCAATTTCATCTGTATTTCACCATGTCATCGTCCCGCTTGGAAATTCAAAAAATTTCACGATTCCCAAATAAACGATCAAAAACGTCACATGGCATCCCCGGTTGGTGAAACAACCGGGGGGACAAAAACGTGTCATCTTTTGTCTACGAATCGCGAGCCAGAAGAAAGAGAACGACACGGTTAACGAACGAAGAGAAGCTTACAAAGGAGAGATAAAAAAAAAATGGAAGGAAGTATAAAAATGTGCGTCAAACGAGCATCGAAAACGACGGTGTTAAGGATCGACTGAAAGGTTTAACGGCGTTTGGTGACGCGCCAGAAAAGATTTAAAGGGAGCAAGACGGTGGCGCCCGTTTAGTGTCACGAAATTGGCATCAGTCACGTAGCTCGAATGAATTCGAGAATAGGATCGATTCAACGTTCAATTATTGCAACAAGGGCATCTGGAGAAGGAGAGCCCTCTTCGTTAGAAACGAATCGATACCGCGAAAGTATCGATACAGTCTGTAACGCGAGAGTTTGAACTCTCCTATCTTCGTGAAAAATTAATTTTTCGCAAAGTAATTAAAAGTACATCTAAACGAAAAATGACTTGTTCTTAAAGCTTTAATTGCCATGTTAAGATCGCAGGATGACATCTTATTTTCAATAAATCTATGGTGTGGGGGCTAAGGGACTCTGAAACACTGAATAGATAGAATAAATCTGAAACACTGAATAAATAGAATAAATCGCCACACAAATCCACTTGCTAAGAACTGCTATTCAAATCTCCCCAGAAGAATCAAGAGAAAACACCCCTCTGACTTGTTTCCAACACACCACACATAGACACATACAACGTTAACACACTGTACCATCGATTGTCGATAAATGTACCGAATATCTATATGATATCTTAACCAAAAACCCTTAAAAAGAATATAACTAATTGTGTACTCAATTAGGAACATTGAATAAAGATAATAAAAAAAAATCTTGGAAAATTTTGATTGGATAACTAAGATCGTTGAAAATTTATCCACCATCCGAATGTAGGTGTAACTTTTCATTTTTCATGTGTATCGATACGTACCCACCGGGAATTAACGCATAGATCAATTTATACGGAACGTTTTGAATCAGTCTTTTGTTTTCTCAACGGTGAAATACGCTCGCGTGCGACGTCGTTGGTAGATCGTCTTTTATTCACGGATATTTCGACGATTCGAACAGTTTCGACGAAGAATCAAGAAGGGGGTTACGGGTTAGGAAGTTACGAACTGTCACAGTCGTAAAACGTGATCGTACAAAATTTGGGTTCTCATGTTCAACACGTAAATGTTAAAGGTAAAGTTACCGGCACTGGATCGATGCTATCGTGTTCCTCGCTGTTGTGATCAAACCGGTGATTCGTCGAGAGTTCGTTAAAAAGAGGGACCCCAACGCGTAAACTGTACAAATTTCGTGTGTGAACAAAATCGGCAATTCGTTCAAATTCTCTCGTTAGAGATGACTTAAATGAAGCTTTAACGAAATAGCCTGATGGTATTGGGTTAGCATCGTCTGTTCTGATAATTATGGAAAGTAAGACATCGATAATTGCATTTTTTAAATATCTCTTATTAGTAGTATTATCGTTATGATATCAGGTTAAGGTACCTACTATTACATTATGTTCTATTATTCCTGATATTATATTTTTTATCATTAGTATTATTATCATCGTAGCTCCGTTAAGTCCACTCATCACATCCAAACACCCCACGATGACCCCAAGTGCCCCACCCACCACAAAGTAACAAAAAACCCACAAAAAACTACAACTAAACCAATATAAAAACCAAAAACAAACTAATACGATGTACGATAAGAACCAACCAAAACGCACCCCCCACCACCACTGACAATTACTACTCAAATACAACACTATATCGCAATACAAACAAGATCATATCAGTCTATTGGAACCACTAAACGGAAAGACAACGAAACAATCACACAACAAGCACAAAAAAACACCATAAATTCACACCCCCCCCCAGCCAGCCTCCATAACGATAGCCCCAACGCCGTAAACAACAACTTGGCACTTCTCACCACCCACTACTACCCAAAAACTACAAAAAGGAATCAAGCAACCCCCTCCCCAGTCCCCAAACTACCAAAGCGCACAAAAAGATGAATCACACTCGCACAATCATGCTCGCATAATGTGCCTCAGAGTGGCGCCAACACATCCGTATTCATTCACACACAACCCAATATAGACCATAACACCCATGAAACGAATATAATTATGACGACCGGCTATAAAATAGTCCTACGTTAAAAGTTTCATAACTCGATTAAATGAAATGTCCAAGTTTGATTTAGTATTAACCCTTTTTTCAGATTATTTACCAGCAACTCAAAAATACTTAGTTACAAAATAATGAACAACAATTTAAATAATATTTAAATTATATTGGGAAGGAAATAAATTGGTTATATTTTCCTTATAAAATTACCTGCACTCTTTTCATGTCCCCTCAGAGGGGACAATCGAGTGGAAAGGGTTAAAGAAGTTCAATTCACATGGTGGTGCAATTATTAAAATAACTTAAAATCTTTCTTCTGTTTCAGGCACAAATGTGAGATCGCCTGGTAAAACCTCCCCAACGGGGGTGATCGGGACCAGAGATGGGGCGGGGATCGGTAGGACAATGAAGGAATACGAAGACCAATTAGAAGCCCTCAAAAAAGAAAATTTCAACCTTAAATTACGAATTTACTTTCTTGAAGAACGAATGGGTATTACGTCCGCGGACGAAAATGCGATCAAGAAGAATATCGAGTTGAAGGTTTCTGCACGTTTTACAACATTTCTGTAGCTAATTACAAAATGTCTTCAACCTAGTTTACACCTACATACTTTTGCCCGCATAGTGTATAGAAATTGTTTGTGCACCTTCATTTAACCCTTCAGTACTATGATTCAGTATCTGAAAATCTACCGGGTGTTTTTTTAACGTGTAAATAGCATTGATTTATTATTTTTGTTTACTTTTCATATTTATTAAGAAATATATATAATAAAATATCAAATAACCTATATCAATCTAATTTGAATAGAATTCCTTTTTAATAATTTATCATAGTACTTCAGAGTTAAACAAAAATCTTTTTTCTTTTTTCATTGGGTACATATTTGATCCTTTGTGTTGACCGGTGTTTGTATGTGGGGACGAATGTTTGTTCTGTATTGTTTCTTTTTTTATATCTATATTAATCTTTTTAAGTTTCAGATGTTATCAATGGACGTGTATGATCGACTTTACATCCTTTGTTCTTTGATTTATTAGTAAATTTTTGGTAAAATATCAAGATTGAATCGCAAAATGCAATTCTTTTAAATAAAATATTTGACTGTATCCTTTTGCAGAAGATTTTTAATAATAATCATGATAGTTCAATATTTTATTGAATAAATTCAATTCATTTTTTTTATCGAAGTTAAACTAATTTTATTACTCATTAATTATAAAAAAAATATATATATTGTCTAACAAAGTAGAGTTATTGAATATAAAATGATTAAATATTAAAAAGAAAGATCTTATAGATTGTGACGCATAAATTTTAATTATTCTTAATTAATTGCATGGAATTAGAAAATTTATTGCTATACCAGTAATTCTAAATGGATATTTTTATAAAATGAAAATTACTATTTATTTCTTTATTACATTTTGATTTAAAATGATTGTTACTATAACAAATTTATAAATACTATGCAATTAAACCTTGGAATTGGAATTTAATTTTCTACTCCATTTCATTTCCCAAATTTTCTACTATTATATTCAATATCATTTCCTAATGAATGAAACCTTTTTCTTCAAAAATTTCCTGCATGTAGTAGTGTTAATATAAATATGACTGTCCTATTCATTGAAATTATTTTGTAGTAAACGTAAATAGTTACAAATTCGTGATAGATCAACTAATTATCTAAAGTTTTGTACAATATTCTTTATACCCTTTTAAGGTATTAATTTAAAATAATAAATATTTAGAACGTTGGTATCCCATTATAGTGATTGTTCCTTCCATGATATATATCTTATTATAAAAATACATTACTTTATCAAATACTATTTTATTCAGATTAAACGTATTTTTATCCAAAGTATACAATGTGTTGGGTCAATTGAAATAAATTACAGACTACAGTAACTACACTTTTGATTGTTCTTTTTTGTACGCGTTGGTTCACGAGCTTTACTTTTGCTATTAGGTTGAAATTGAATCATTGAGGAAAGAGTTGCTTGAGAAGCAGGAACTTCTTAGTCAAGCGGCCAAAGCGTTCGAATTGATCGAGGAACAAAAAGAGGCTTCCTCGAGGAATCAGGCTCAGTATCAACAGTCGCTCGAGAATGAACGAGAAAAGATCCGGAAACTCGAGAAAGGTTGGTTACGATATATATTTATATATATTTAATGAAATTAATATTAAATTTATGTTAAAATCATATCTAGTAAATTCAAATAATTTTATTATAAGCACATCCTCTTCAAAAATATATAGACATTTTTATAATCCTTATAATTCTTTGGAGAAAGTTATAAAATTTTGAAGAAATTTGATAAAACATCTAAATTCATTTTCATTTTCTAAATTTTGGATTATTCCTTTAAATATTATTTTCCAATGTATAATATTTTCCCTTTAAAAATGTCTATATTTAATTTCAATGGAAACGCTTTGTCCCTTTTCTCGTCGTTCCACGATTAATAAAATTTGAGATAAACGCTGACAGAGACGATAATGTACTAAAAATTACTCGGTTTTGCATTCCGGGTCGTAACTTTGTCGTTACTTGTCCGAATTCCTTCCCTGATTTACACCCCTCGGTTCCCTTAAAGTTGATTTATTCTCGGTGCGATGAAAACGTTGCGCTGCTCTCTGTTTGCGACAGAATTAGCGGAATACCAGGAAAAGGTTGCAGATGCATCAATCTACTATAAGGAAGCGTTCGGCATTACGCCAGAGAAGGCACTGGAGAACGAGGAGAAATTGCGTCAAATGGAGGAACTTGTTGCATCTCTAGAGGCCGAGGTAAAATATCATCCAAAAAAGCATCAGCTATTAAGGTTAAGGTGAATGACCCCGTTAGAAGAATGGAATCTTTTAGAAATCATTTTTTTTGTTAACCAAATGGTGGTCCTTTAGTTTTCTAAGTATTATGTTGATGCATATGAAGTGCAACTTTTTTTTTTTGGAGTTTAAACTCCATGGGTTGATTTAAATAGTAATCTCTTCCTAATAATTAATTGCCATAGACTTATAAAAGATAAGGGAATTGTTTATGACATTAAAAACAATTTTTTAAAGTTTCAAATAACTGATTAATAATTTGGCACTGATATAGTGAAAGTAGCTTACTGTTTAACACTTTGACTGCTATTAAAAATTTCGTTTGGTGATCATTTTATTTTTCACAAATTTTATATTCTGTTTCCACAATATTCAGCAATTTTTATTATTTGTAATTCAAAACGTCTAATAGGAATATTTTCAACCAAATAAACCAAAGAATTCTTAATTATATAGGCGACGATTTTTGTTGGAAATGCAGGTGTCACCCATACATGGGTGACGTGGCAGTCAAAGTGTTAAAGAAGGTTGTGTGTAAATGTTATTCAGAAATAAAGATTTATTATTGAAATATGTATCAAGAATTCTACAATGATGAAATAATATTTTAGTTAAAACAAACTCTACATCTTTCAAAGTTTCAATAGTTATATTGTTTGATGACCCCCTTATTGATCTACTTATAATTTTTTCTGGTGTAATTATCGTATAACAATGTTCGATAAAATCTCGAATTGATTCTAAGGGTGTGAATGAATTTTGAGGGTTTTTTGAAATAAAATCTTTCCGGTAACATATTGTTCGATTAACATTTAATCTTAATTTTGCATTTTGTCACTCTTTTGTTTACTGTAAGCATTCTTTATCACTGACAAAAAAATCACCCCTTTGGTGACTATTCGCACTTGATATCTTTTTACTGAACAAGTACTGAAAATGCTCTTTCGAAGGTTTCTTTTGAGTCTTTCAAAAAGTGAGATTTTTTAAACTTTTTACGCGGTAAGTGAACTTGTTCTTTGAAATTCATGACTGGAGTCTTCTGAAAGCCCTCAAAGCAAATTCACACACCTAATAAAAAAATGACTGTGTTTCCTGACTCACTTCCACGAAACTCATCCCAAAGAATGATACACCCTGTTCGTGAAGTCGACAATCGATAAGTAAATTCTGTCCTACATATTTTTCCGCTTTCTATGTATCTACATCGTTTCGACGTTATCTGTGTCCACTTCCTTCAGCTGCCACTAAAGGAATGCGTTGCTTGATAACCAGGCTATCATCGTTCGAAAACGAGGAAAAAAAAATTAATCAGTACGCTTCTGCTCGTGAACGAGCTTGCATCGATATTCTTTGCTCATAGAACATTCGAAACACGTTGTATATTTCTATGTTACTGATGAAAATTAATTTCGTGAGTGATAAAAAGTGTTCTACGTTCTTAAACCCCATAAGTTTTCATGTTGGAATTTGAAATTATTTTGTAAACTAAAAACACCACACCTTTGGTAGCTGAGGATTATAATCGACCATCGTGGCGCTTTAAGATTAACCCTTTGTATTCGAGTGTCGTCTCTAAAGAGACATATGTGATTTACCCTTTAACGTCTAGACAGATTTCATTGAGAAAGAATGATTTCTTGCAATTAAAGTTATTATACCATGTAGTTACATTTAAGTAGTTAGTATACCATGCTAGATGTTAACCCCTTGCCCTACCCCATTTCTCTAATGTGACCTCTATTCTTTATATTTTGATTAAAACTTAATTTTAAATTTAATTCTAATTGCAGTTTGTATAGTCAAGGCTTTTCAAGTGTGAAATATATATATAATATTTCGATTTTTTTCATTTGTTTTAACATTTAGCTCCAACTGACACACCCTGTAGAAAAGTTATAGGTTGAAGGGTTAAAGAGTTGAATGATTCGTGTCAGAAATGGGATAAAGCTAAACAGATCCATAAACCTCAGTAATTTTTTTTAAACCAAAATTGAAAAGTTAATCCTCATGTAATTTTGACGCAACATATAAAATTTCTTTTAATATTTTTTATAATAAATTATATACTGAAGCAAATATTTCTTAGAATCTTGTTGCAGTTTAGAAATACATAAAGTTACCTTCAGAAGTATTTGGTCTAACCTTTTCTTTTCGACTGCAAAGGGTTAAAATGTGATTTACCTGTATAACAACGAACAGTTCAATTATTTCTGAATTAACACAGGTGAAACAGGTAACGAACAGTTTGGAAGAGGAACGCGTGTGGGCACAGGAGCTGGAGAGCGAAAGGGACGAGTTCAGGGAACGTTTGGAAGCCGAAACGCGTCTGAGAGAGAATTTGGCCGCGGAGAGGGTGCAAGACATCGAGGAGTTACGAGAAAAGGTGAAGGAGCTGGAGGAGCAAGCGCTGAAAAGGGACACCATCGTTCAACAGTGTCGAAACGAGCTGGTCGAAAAAGAAAGAATCATTAAGGAGAAAAACGCTCAGCTGGATGAGAAGTGTCGAGCGTACGAGGAGCTGAACGCGGTTACGGAGAAAAGAAAGAAACAAGTCGATCAGTTAAGGGCGTCTGTAAAAACCAGGGACGAAGCCCTCACGGATTTGAACAACAAACATCGTGCCTTACTCTCTCAGGTGATCATTCAATTTTTTAATTCGATCTGCGAATCTTTTGCCTTAATTGTAAAACAACAATTGCACTACTGATTGTAGATAATAGTTTATCCGTCGGTACCGGCGTTAACGGAAAGACATGGCGTTGAAGCGATTCCGTTTTGATAATATATCACACACATTGACTATAGTGACAACAATTTTTAATGTATAATAAAAATAAAATGATACCTCAGCAAAGTTTAAATTTCGTAAAGTGATAAAGGATAATGGTAGAATTTGATCAATTTTGGAACTTGATGTTCATAATTATTTAGAGTTATAATTTTCAAATATTGTTTTTTAAATCATGTATAGAAATGTCTGATTGTTTGCTGTGATTGGCAATAAAGCATTTTGTACTGAGGGTTTGTATAGTCATTTTTGTCACATTTTCGGTTTTAAATTAATACGCCATCAGTGATACTTCACAATATTTTTATATAAATATTCAAAATCCATAATTTCATATTAATATTTTCTTTAACTTTCTGTAATTTTACTTTTACGACTTTTTAAAAGAGTTTATCATTTATTAATTCTATGATAAAATTTTTGACTAGTTTTGGTAAGACCCTTAATGTTAATTAGGTAAAGTTACTGATAATGAAATTAAAAAATTTTCTCTGCGAGTTATAAATAACATTCTCATGAAATTGGCCGGTTACAAGGTTCAACATTTTCCAACCACCCTTCACGTATTAATTTTTAAAGGACTGTTTAATAGATATTCATTATGTTATTTAAGTTTAGCGTTAAAATACTTTGGGACGTATCGAAACAAGGATTTTCAAGTACGGTTCGATGAATTTTGATTACAGTTCGAAAACGGCTATGCCAAGAGATCTCCACCCAGCAGTCCATCGGCTATGAATCCAATCGAGGATCCTTTACAATCGAAAATGGGACAAAAGGTGACCAGTGTTCAAGGAGTGACGAAGAAGGCAAACACTTGTCTCGATTGGGAACCAAACCGAGAAAGGTCAACAAGAGTGAAGTCGCCGATTGAAACTCTTGGCGGAGAGGTCAAAGATGTGAGAAATTTGATCAAGGTTCGTGGAAATTTCTACCCTTCTCCTTCTCAGAAATCGTCATTTTTTATTTTCTCTGATCTGAGAATACCATTTATGATTAATCGACGATGCAATCATATTTTTTAATCCCTTCAGACTCTGTGCATTTCGTGTTAAACTTAAAAAGATATAATAAGTTTTGAGAACCAGTATACATATTAGTATTAACTTACTTTATTTAACTTTATTTTATTCTTTAATATTTTCTAATTATGGAAGAAAAGAAATAATAAAAATTAAATTTATTAAAATTTAGAATTGTAGTCAAATAGGGTCTACTATTAATCCTATTAATACTATTATTCTTAGGAAACCTAAGTTGTTAAGTGGTTTAAAATCGCTATTTTTTTACTTAAATTAATTTTGATTATATTCTAAAATAATATAAGATTTATCAACGTATCGTTGAAAAAGAAACGAAATAAAATTAAAAAACAAACGCAGAAATAGTTCAAGAGCATTCTATTTATAAATACACATTTTATGTAAAATGCTAATGATATGCTAATTACTTCATTTGTTAGGAAAATTTGTAATTATATATTCTGAGTTCTTATTAAGTTCTTCAATATAAATAGAACACACATTTGCTTTCAAAAAAGGAATAAACATTGTTCGTAAAAAAAAGTTCCCTTTAAATTTGCCCTATATAAATTAGAATCGCTATTATCGTTATTTTATTTATTCTAGATACCAATACAAATTTTAGTTAATTAATGAATAGAATATTTGATTCATTTTTTGGCAGTTATTAAACGCAATTACTTTCTGACCCAAAATCAAATTAATAGCAATTTATACAAGACTTTAAAACTTGATAAACATTTTTGTATCCTTCCTTGGGACACCTAGGATTCATTCTCACCTATTTGTACATCTGAACCTTGTTCGCTATAGGAACTAGAAGAAAAAGAGGTCGAACTGAAACGACAAGAAGAAGCAAGGAAGCAATTGGTGCTGAAATTGTGTAACATGCAGAAACACGTCGAAACGGCTGACTACAAGCTGAAGAAATTGGAAGGCGAACATGAGAAGGCCATCAAGACCATCCAAGGATTCATGGAGAGGCAACAACAACTGGAGAACGTGAAACTGAGGAAAGAACAGAAGATCATGGAGCTGGAAATCGAATTGAACAGGGTGCGAGAGTGCGAGACCCTGAAGTCATCGAGGAACGGACCCGATCAATTTGTTCGAAGGGACTTCAGCAACGACGAGACGGACGATCCGGAGCGCGATCCCAGCAATCAGGTCGACATCATGATTTTTCATCTTTGCACGACTGTCTCTACGCTTTTGAAGGATCATACAGTGACAAAGATTTGCTCTTTGGGCCTAAGTTTCTAGACTTTTCGTGTTATTCATGAACGTATATTAACAGTTGGCTGACGGACAATTGGATTGCTGGGTCATTTTAATCTACACCATTTAAACACGTATGTGAATGTCACAAAATTAAGTGTTAAAGTAAAATATACCCTTATAATTCATTGGGAAAGCTAAAATGATATCTAGCATGTCCAAATGATCCAGTAACCATCTGTTAAGTGTCTACTTTAGAGCAAAACTAACACTAGGAGCTGTCGATAGCACCCGTTGCGAATGGGTACTGTGCTCAGAATAACTTGTTAGCAGCTGAAAATTACTCTGCAGTGGACACCTTCCCTTACATCGTTCCATAAATTCGTGCAGTTTCTTAATTGATATTTTACTATTTTTTAATACTATGAACGAATGGGTAACAGTAATTCTAGGATATTAGTACAGTGCATTTGAATTCCAATTTTTTTCGTATTTTGAAGAATTACTGCTTTAGGATTTCTTATAATTGTGCAAAATTTGGAACAAGTTAAATTAAATATTTTATTTATTTCCTAATTTTCAAATTAAGCAAATATGAATCAAATTATAATAAAGTACAGATTATATCTTTTTTTAGTGTCAATTTATGGAACGATTTAATAATTCCTTCAATGTTTAAAAAGAACGTTTTCTATAAAATAATTCTGACTGTATGAAAATTTGCAAACATAGAGACAGACTTTTAGCTCTGTAATGCATTTCGCTTTTATGTAGCCAACAGAAAGCCACTGGAATGATATAATGTTAGATTGTTGCACATCAAATGGCAGATTTTAAAACAGAAAATCTATCATAATTTGATAATATAAAACTATCATAAAATAACACTTATATCAGTTTGAAACTTAAAGTGCGATTATAAGTACTTTATAAGTTAGTATTGTCTAATTATTTCAATCAAGAATTCATTAATTTAAAATTTATTAGAAATAGTAACTTATTGTAATTGTTATTTTATGATATTTTTATGTGGTCAAATCGTGTCAGACTTTCCATATTTCGAAATCCTCCATTTAATGTGCAACAACCTAATATTATCAAACGTTTCTCTTTCTTTCAGAGATACTGATTATCACCTAACATCTACTTCTGCTTCTCCCTTTCTGCTTATCATCAATCGTCACTCTCACTGCATGACACTTACCGCTTTTGGGCAACCATTCATTACATTGAAAAAATTGCGACCACAAGTAGCTGTACACTATTCAACATGTACGCATTAAAAGATTCGAGCATAGATTTTCATCATTTTTTGGAGTATGATATCCTACATTGATTAATATACCTATTTTTTTCTTTCATTTGTTACTTAATTTTTATTATATTTATTAATAGTTATTTTGTTTTGTATTTATTAAAAAAAATATACATATATTTTTGCACGAATTCGTAATATTAGTGCATGGCATGCGTAAAAATTACGAACAGTGATTCTTTTAATTTCTGTATGCGTACCTCTGTTGAGACACAAACGATTTGAATTCATTTTTATTTTGTATAGTCATATGTACTTTTTTTTTTAACTTCAACGACGAGTTTTAATAAAGATTTTCATAATTCTTTTTTATGCTGCTTTTTTAACTAATTCTTTCACCATGCTATACACGAAACGTTACACTGCACGCTTTTTCCTTGAAATCCAAACCACTTAATCACGCGACAAGTTTCTTTTTTATCTTTAATGTACTGTTGGATGCAAAATGACTTCAAAGTATTTATTATACATTTTATTTAAATTTTAGTTATGGAGGTATGGGAAGTTTTGTGGATCGATCCACTCCAATTTGTATTTGTTAAACCAAACGTAAATCATTAAATTATAACAGCGTGTAATTGATTTTGATTGAATTATTTTTATTTTATAATTATGTGGATTTCTATATTCGTTATTTTACTACACCGCTGTTTTTTCAATTTAAAAGGATTAATTGGAATTTTGAAAGCAACATAGGTCTTGGAAGTTTGATCAGAATTAATTTTATTAATTAATTTGTTATATAAATTCAATTATAATAATGAAGAAGTATTCAATTTTTAAATATTACAAATAATTTTACTTCGTTTTTGCATTCAACGATACAAGTTTGAAATAAAATTGAAACAATTAAGGACACTGAACTACACGTAAAATCGATAATTCGTTATTAAAACATTATACAATTTATGAATTTTTTGATTGTTTGATTTTCGTCGATTACGAAAGAAGTTGAAATTGAAATTTAACAAATGAAACCTAACACCGACTGTCTTTTAACATTTTCGAGAAAATTTATTCTTGTAACCGTATTTCGGTGTTCCAAATCTTATCCATGGACGAATCTATATATAGTTTAATTAAGCTATGGGCCAAGGTTTCAGTTCCCCCAAGGGTCATAAAGTCCAAATTTTCTTTCGAAAACAAACCTGTGTCGACATTATACGTGGCTTGTTTGCTTGTTTGCTAAACAATGCAAACTTATGTATAGGTCCCTTTTTTGCAAACGCAATCATTTTCTATACTCAAACGTTTCCTCATTTGGAATACATAAATATTAGAGATATTTTAATTTTTTTACTTTCAGTAACTACAATATAATTCTAAAATAACAAAAAAAATAATAATAATTTGATTAAAAATAAAGCATTGAACCGATTTCTTATTCAAAGTATATCAAGACCATATATTCAAATAGATCATCAAATTACTATAAACATTTAAGAGGAGAGAACTTTTGTACAAATTTTTGTAACTGGGGATGTTTTTTTTTTAATAACATTAAAACCTATGTTCAATGTCTTGAACTATTGGATATAAAAATGATGTGAACTTTTAGGACGACTTAATAAGTTGATAGATCTTTAACGATATTCCACGTGACGGTCAAGATGTTAAAAGCTAAATGAATAATGCGGAGCTCTTCAAAGTCCAGCGACCATTCACGACCCACGCACGAATTCCGTGCTAAACAAGTACGAATTATTGATGCTAGAAGATTGAAAGAAATGAATACCCTTTCAGTACGATTTATTTTAATAATTAATTTTTAATTTGCCAATTGTTAACACTGATAGCCGGTGTCGTGTGTCTCTGACATTTCTTAGTTTATTTATGTCCCAATTAAAAGATTGGTGCAAACAATTACTTATGGTTTCCTTAGTAATTTATAAAATAAAAAAATTATTACAGCATTATTGAAATTGTTATCTGAAGTACTTTTCCTATTTTTGACGAAAACAAATTAAAACTAAACTAATTAGTTTAGTTTCGAAAGAGACATAGAGACTTTTTTATTTTTCTAAATATTTTTTCAAAAACTTTTACGACAATTTTCAATAATTTTTTTGTATAATGATTGGATATTGATCAACGGTGCCCTAAAAGTTATCTCTTGTGTTAATGATTCTGAACCTCTTGGGTTAATGACTGTATTAACGGTCCTGGATATTCTTGTCCAAACTGGCGTTACAAAATTTATGTTTCTGCTGTAATATTGCAAAATCGTTCTACGTTACTATTTTTAACACGTTGGACACGTGGGCTGCCGATGGGTTGCAGTGTTCACCAAAGAGTTCACTAACTCTTTCCTTCTCAAATTATTAAACAGAAAAATGTCAACAAACGACTTTTCTTAAATTGTAAAGGATGCAAAGAGATTATACTACTTTATATTTTTCAAATCTATTCAATCAAAGATGGATCTTTCTACACTTATGATACAAAATTGTCCTTACTTTTTGATATTATTTTTTTTCAAACTGGTACCCTTTAATAATTTTCGACAGCCGCACATTTAATCGAATTTAATAAATTTCCTTTTGTATCGAAGCAGGAATTACTAAGGAAATTATGTCAGGATTCTTTCGCAACATAAACCACAAAAGTACTTTTCCAAATTCTGGTCCCCAGATCCAGGATCCAATAATTCTACTTTATGAACAAATTTTATTTCACATATAATAAATGAAATTTATTTCGTTCCTAATTATTTAATTTTTAATATAATGATGTATGTTTCAAGAATCTTATATTTGAAAAAAATATGAAATATAAAGATTGAAAGGTGATGGACTCTGGAGACCAAAATTGTAAAAAAAAATAAAAATTGGTACACATCAGGGTCACGAATAGGTGCCGTTGGGCGTGAAAACGTTGGGCCGTGCCATTCTTCTTTCAAAGTAGAAACATTTTGGTTATTAACACAGGGGTTAAAAAGACGATCGGACTATCGAGTGATATTCGTGGAAGAGAGCATGTCCCGGCGACATGCTATCTTCGAGATACCAAACCGAAGACGTGCCTTTCGTCTAATAATAGAGACAGTCCGCTCGCGAAGTCTGCGCGATCCGCTCACGACAGTCTTCGCACGAAAATTCGTCTCGACACTGTTCCAACCACCGTGGCTCTCCTCCACGACGAACGACAATAACAAAAAACGACGATTAAGAGAAAAAAGAAAACAGAAACGATCGACGAAACTCGATCAAAAGACTCGAGGACGGGGACCGCGTATCCTTATTCTTTGCTTTTTGATCGAAACGACGAATTAAAAGTACGATCGATCGAAACTGAATACCGAGGAAAAGAAAAAAAAGAGAAAACGTGTGACCACAACCTTTTTTTTAATTTTTTTCAACGACGAAGAGAAAAAGAAAAACGACTCTCGACGAAGTATCGAGGAAGAAAATAATCGGTCGAATTATCACGAGATTGAAAAAGCAACGACTTTTCACGATTTTCCCTGTTTTGAAAAACGAATCGCCATCGAATTCGAAGATCGACTCGAGAAAAACGACGCTTTCGTGATTCTTTAACTATATATATATATATATATATTTTGTTATTTCTTTTTGAGGGATATTCGCCAGTGCTAAGTAGTATCGTAGCATTTTGCATCGAGTATCCTATCAAGAATTAATTCGAATATAATTGAAATCGAATCGAATAATCGACTAAAAATGTTCTCCTGTTTGTGTGCCTCGATGAGAATGGAGGTAGGTGAATGTATCGAGTGTCGTGATTAAAAAAGAAGTGAATGAGAATTTTCATTTATCAAATTTTATTCCAATATATTGGTCTTTGCAAAAATTAAATATAACAGTTGTTAAAATGGAAACGCATGTGTTTAATTTTGTTGCTTTCACAAGTAATTTAAAAAAAAGGTAGAATCAAACTTAATTACAAACTATGATAATTACGAAGGTTTTAGATACAATTGTACCTTTGTACTTGAGGAATATTTCATTTTACCAATTCAGTAATTGCAAA
Source organism: Anthidium xuezhongi (assembly GCA_022405125.1). NCBI lineage: Eukaryota > Metazoa > Arthropoda > Insecta > Hymenoptera > Megachilidae > Anthidium > Anthidium xuezhongi. The sequence goes on from CM039647.1 coordinate 13,289,927, forward strand.
CTTAATTCGTCATGGAAAGCTTATGATTAGATAAAATTGATTATTTATAATGAAAGTTATTAATAAAATTCATTAAAGTCTAATATCAAGTTCTATCTTCGAATGCAATAGGTTAATAATCTCAATTTCAAACTACAAATCACTTCAGTTCTCATCTAAATCACGTTTCACACAATGACACACAAAATTCAATATACCAATTCACAATTAATATCACTAATTACTTCTCTGTCTATCGATCGATACATTTACTACCTGTTCGTCGGCTATCTGCTTCGCTTATGCTAAAATCAGTTTCGAATTTCCAACACAAAATCACACCAGTTAAACGTTAATTAAGATTAAGCGTACAGAACATCGGTAGAGGTAAATCGTACGAGTAAAACTACAAATTAGATTTATTTCTTTGCTTTTTTAGGGGCCAGATATTGTAACCCTTGTCTCGCCTCGCAGTTGGTCAAGGAAACCGAAACTGTAAAATATCCTAAAAGACGAAAAAATAAAAAGTCACACTAACTCTACACGATGTTGATTAGCATGAAATATGTTATCCCGTGTTTTATCTTCGGTACATCATCACACCACGAATACTAGAGACACTCGATTCGCTTGATACGCACGATATATAAAATGCAATACAAATTTTGTCCCGCCTAACTTTTGTACATACACAACCACCTATCATTGTAATAGCAGCTGTTCTGCAAATAAAGCCTGTCCGATTTCGTTTCCGAGTTTTATTGACGAGAACAATACTTTATATGTGCAGCAACGATTCGACGAAATGGAAGCCAAAATTAACGACCTACGAGACCAAATAGAGACGATCAAGGCTGAGAAGAGTCGTTTGGAGAAGCAGATTGAAGTTGAATCGGAGGTAATTTTCAATTAATCACTCAAACAATCTTCGAAAAGTGTTCTTTGCTAGTCAGTAATTATCAACGGCTATAAGAAGCTTATAGGATTCTTATCAAGTTTTGATTTTCATGCGAATAATCGGGAATTATATTCATTAGCCAAGTGAAACAAATTTTGTTAAACACTTCTGTGAATTTAATATGGCACTCGAAGGGTGCATTCCCATTTTTAGATGATTTTTATAACTGAAAATTAGTGAACCAAGAAACTTGAAATCTTTCGTATATGAAAACGTAAAAAAATTGGTAAATAGTTATATTTTGTATAATGTATTATTTTTTAATACTTTTAGTATAATTAATAATTCATAAATTATTTTCTAATATTTTTAGAATTTTTTAATACTTTTACTTTGATTGGTGTACCATTTTCAGATGTACCAATTACTCATTGTATCTGCCTATTATTGTTAACTTAAAAATTTAAAAATTTAAAAATTTTGAATAAATATTTATATGCGTCCGAATTCAGTTTTCAACTTATTTGGCGTAAAGAAATTTCAATTTATAGTGTACTTATACTAATTCGATGATATTTGTTGTTTTTGATTTAAATTTATTTATTTGATATAGAAACAACTATTTCTCATTTTGTGAACTATTCAAAATTTTAGTATACGTTTTAGTAATATGAATTCGGATATAAAGAATTTTGTTGCAAAATCATCGAAATTTTCATAAGTAAGCAATCGTAAACAAGTTATCTTATTCAAATCTCTTATAAAAAAATTCGTTGGCATATATTTCATTATTACCAGATGAATCACTTTTGTTATAATTTTAGTTGCAATCACTGTGAAACATACCGCGAATTCCCTGCAGTTACTCTCAATGTTCCCTTTAAATAGTTTTACAACATAATTTATTTACTTTGCAATCACCTTTGATTACATCCTAAGTAGAAGTAAGAGTCAGTCAACTGGTGCACTTTAAAATGTCCATTCATACCACCCACGTATAATTTGTACGAGTTAGTTTAATTTCCAATGTGACTCTCATTTACTTTCCTCCAGTTAAGTATGTTATTACATACCCTTCTACGTTTCAGAGTTAATAAATATAAACCTAAGCCACTTAGAATCAAATTATAAAATTACTACTTTTTTGGTCCTTTTACTAAACAAATTACAAGTAAATATTGCCATGAACTGCTAAGCTAATTCGAACAAAAATTTCTACTGTAATTTACATTTTGCACGAAAAAAATATTTGTAAAATCACGATCATGAAGCAATCGTATGAACACCCCTCTATTTACATAAAATTTCCCAAGAAACATACTTTTTCGAGTTGCATCGCTTAAAAAATACGCGACACGAGTCCTCGAAGTCGTGAAATTCAATCGAGGGTTATTTCACAGGAACTGCAGGGACGACTTCAGGACAAGGAGCAAAAGATCGAGGTCCTAGAGATCGAGAAGCAGACGATAAAGGAGCAACTGCAGGACAAAGAGAAGGAGCTCGACAAGTTAAAAGAAACAACGAAAAACGATGCTGAGGACACGGTCGAACGAGAAGAGGATCTCCTCCGACAGCTCCGACTGCGGGACGCGGAGATCGAGGAGAAGAACCAGAAGATCGAGCAGCTATCGAAGGAGCTGCAGATGAAGACGCAGAATCTGCAGAAGCTGGTGAACACGGAATTGTGGAGCAAGAACAAGGAGATAGCGAAATTGCACAACCACATGACCGCCACCCACTGTCATGAGAGGAGCCGAAACAAGTCGGACATGGTGCAGGAGAGCGCCAGCGCGCAACTATCGACCCTGGTGAAGGAGCTGAACGACATTGGTATCAGGGTTACGTTTACCAATGAGGTGATCCAGCTGAATTACGTCGACGGGAACGAGCCCATAGACGTAAAAACCATGACGGACTATGTGCAGAGGCTGGTGACGCAGAAGAACGAGCTGGAGAAAGAAGTCGACTACTTGAAGTGGTTGAAACTGGTCTCTAGACCTGACATCGCGACCGAGATCGACGGTTATGGGGATAACCAGACCGAAAGAGCCAAGAAATACTGCGAGCTGTTGCGTACGCATCTGAAGGACCTGATGAAGTTCATGAAAGAGATGATGATCAGCGTGGATCACGCGGACACCATTGGAAACGAGCACAAGAAGATCGTGCTCGACGTTTTGATGAACTCGAAGATACTGTCAGACGATTTTGTCAATGCATTGGAGGGTCTTTCGACCAACGACCTTCCGCTGGACCAAGTGAACGCAAGATCTATCGACAATTCGGTGAAGAAGAGCTGGTCGGAGAATCTGCTGAGCACCATGAAGAATCATGGTTCCACCCAGTCGGACTCAGAGGCGTTCTCTGAACCGGACAGAACCGTGTCCTTGGCTAGGATTGGACTGCAAGAGACGCAACAGAAGTCTCTGAACAGATCCAGGTTCTCGAAGTACACCAAAACGTTCAGCGATTCCGAGGACTCGTTGGAGTATGTGCCTTATCATAAGATTTATCAAAGCGATCTGAACGATTCGGAGACTAGTCATCATATACAGGAGCTCAAGGAGACGAACGCTTTGTTGTACACGGAGCTCAGCGCCCTCCGAAACGAACTCAACAGCAAAATTTCTTTCGATTATGTGAGTATCGATTGCATTTATTATTTGGGTAAAAGGTGGACCACGATTGTTTATAAAGGGTACCCCATTTTAACACGTTAACTGCCACGCCGGTGTTAAATATAAATGACCTATAACGTTACAATTTTCCTTATTTACTTCAACATTGTAACAACAAATGACAAGAGGTTAAAGAACATTCTGTGTATTTGTTGCGATTATATTTTCTTCAAATATTTTCAGGAGTTCGACGATAAAATATCCCCGTTAATCGTCAAGCTAGAAAAGTCGCAGAAGTTCTGCGAAAGATTGCAATCTTCTTTGGAGAGAAGAGTACATGAAGTTCACGTGTTGAAGAAGGAAAGCAAACAAAACTGTGCTCGCAGAGCGCAATTGGAAAAGAAATTGGTCGATCTGGAAAGTATGGCGGCAGAAATGAACAAGCAGAAGGCCGAATTGATAGTGTACAAAGAAAACTCTGAGAGGAAAGCCGCGGAGATGTTGATAACGCTTAATAGAGAAAATGATACGGTAATTAATTATTCTTATTTTATTATAACAGAGATGTTATAATTCATTAATTGATTTATAATTCCAAAACGAAAAATATCGAAACTGTCATAAGAAATACCGCTAATCAAATAACTAACAAAGACTAGTACTATTATATTAATAATACAATGTAACAAATTTGAAGCTTGAATTTAAAACCTAACTATCCACGCTTTAAACAATATGATATATTATTGTCAATACGGCAGTTAAAATGTTAAGAAATTAAAAATTGCATCTTGTAGATTTACTTTCTGAAATATTAGAACAAAGTATTTTTAAATGACTGACAAAATAATATAATTCTAATCAAATATTCTAATTAAAAATATTGAAAAGTGTATAGAAACTACTATACTATAAGTTCCAAGTTTTTGAAGGAAAATTTGATTTTAAATTACCAATCTAATTTCAATGAAATTTTAGTTGAGAACGCGAATCAAGAAGCTGGAAGAAGAAAACGAAACTGCCAAATCAAGCATATCAACGTTGACGAAGGAATTGGATCATCTTACTTTGTCGCATAGTCAGATTCTCGTGGAGAATACCAAGTTAACGAACGATAAATTACGCTTGGAGCAAGAAATGAGGAAAACAGAGAGCAGATGCGACATGACCGTCCGTTCCATGCACGACAAATTTAACAAAGAGGTAACGTCTTCAAAATTACTATCTCAGAATGGTATAAAATATCCTTTCCCACTACATAAGTTTACAAATAAGATAATTGTACAAATTTTATCTACATCAATTATTATTGTAATTGAATTTTTTAAAATTGTGTTGGAGAATCTCCTCCATTGATATTTATTTGCCAATTGTAATTTCAACTGTACACGAAAGAATATTGTAAAAATTCCTAAAATTTGAGTAGGCAATCTTGAATACATTTACTTTATATTAGTATGTATTTTTTATTCATTTTGATAAGTAACTGTGTATATAAAACTAAAATAATCACGTTAGTTCTGCTTTAAGATATACTGAAGGCTTTATTTGAAGAATATAAACTACTAATTTTCAAATTTACGCTTTTAACTCGTTACTGGTAGATTTATCTAGTGTATGGATATTTTACTGGTCGAAATTATCATGCACTGAACATAATTAACTATACATTGTTAATAAAGAAATTAATTACTTATGGTATGTTAAGAAAACTTAGGAAGTCGAGTAAAGTAAAGCCACAGTAAAAACAGACGTGTGGGATAAGACACATTTAAATTCCAATTATAATTTTTAAATGTCACTATTTAAAAGAGTACTTTACAGATTAGAATATTCAGAGCTTATTTGACTTTTTCTTTTATTAATTATTCAATTATTCCAAATTTAAAGAGCCGGGCACCGGTGACCGGCGGCTTCAAATTTTCTATATTCGAATAATTATTGAAAGAAAAAATAACATAAGTCATAGATACTGCTGGTATTAGACGAGTGGTGTAAACCATCAATTTGAATAGTTACATTTGGAAATTAATCGATAGAATCCTTAATAATTGGATTTCAAGTGTGTCTTATCAGTTAAGGTAATACTTTTTATTGCCATGAAATGTACCTTTAGAATAATATATATGCAAGATAATGATTAATTTAGTTATATTGTAACGTTATCCACAATTTGTCTTCTCAAATTAATACGTAAATAATTGACCCTCGAATAAATCCGTAAATAACTGATAATCGAGCTCTCAATATTGTATGTGCTTGCTTTCGAACGAATTAACATATAATTTTTGGCACTGTCTGTTTCCAGATATCGGATCTGAATCAAATAAACGAATCTCATAGGGTAAGATTACAGGAGTTAGAAGTCGCTAACAAAGAGCTACGTAGGCATGTGGCAGTTTGCGAAGCGAGCGATTCAGCCCCAAGTTCCAGTGGTGTTTCTTCGATACCAACAGAGGCTATGCTCAAACAAACCAGCGAAGACATCATGCAAGAATATCAAGCTTATAACGTTAGTTGATAATTCTTACTCTGCAGTTGCTTCCCTATTATCTCAATCCAAATTAATTTTCTTGTTAAACAATTTTTATAGTTTTACTGTATCAATTAATATTTTAGATTATTCTGTTCACAAGTAATCTCAGCATTTAAAATAGAAGAGAGTTTAATTTATTCAAATTAGGATTATGTATGAAGTTGATTTTGGAATTAATAATACTAGAAAAAATGGGCTCATTTAAATTTTAATTAGCTAACTGTTGTAAAACTTTAACTGCATCAGTTATAGTATATTAATGATAAATAGTTAATTTTGAGACTAATAATAAGAGAAGAATTAATTTATTCAACTTTGATTGAGATAATGGGAATATTAAAAGATCATGCAATGAAATAATATATTATAGTTTAAGTGTAATTACAAAATATTTACTAACTGTGAAACTATTATTTTGTACAGAATTCGCAGTATTGGCTACCTGTAAGTTACCCAACGATGGGTGGACGTAGCAAAACAAGTTGTTCACCAGATTTGGGAATCGAGAGTGATGCGGCTATTACGACAATGAGACCATTGAAAGACACTTTAAAAATCACAGAGTCCATGACTAATTTGTTAAGCGACGAAGATAATGGCAATAGCAACAGACCAATTCGGGAAGTCGATAACGAAAGTCCATTGCCGATAGAAGGTAATTTAATGTTAATACTATCACAATATAACATCACAAATAAAGATGTTGAACTAAAACAATTAATTATCAATAACTCGTAACACGTAGTGGTATAATGATATTACTAAATGTTAATAAACTGTATACATTTCATAAAAAGAAAAGTATCTTATATACTTTCATAATTACTTTTAATAATTTTTATAAATTTTATTGAAGCTTCAACTATATTAAAAATTTCAGTTACCCAAATCCGAAATAGAAATTAACATTTAACAATATTTCTTAATAATAAGACCAAATACAATGTTACTTGACCATGTTCTCTGAGACGAATGTAATTTAATAGTAGAAAACTATTCAATGTTATTGTATCAGGTCTCGACGAGGTGGAAGCTTTGAAACAGGAAAATGAAACGTTAAAGCGAAGGTTGATGAAAACAAGAAGGGCCTTGGAGGATACTTTCCAACATCTGTCCGTGTCGAACAAAAACAAGAAGAATGTGGAGAAGGCGATAGCAAAACAATTACAAATCACCAAGAGTATACTGAAGAAAACAAGGACGTACGAGGAACCGTTGGATAATTGACAAGGATTAAGATACCGATTTGAAAACCTTGCTTGAGACGGAGGAGAAAGCAGAAAGTCGCTGTTTATTGCACAGATTTTAGAAAATTGACCTTAAGAGAATTTTTATTTTACTTCTGTTCTCAACACGTTAATTTTTTTTTTAATTTTGATCTAAAATTACACCAATGGACAGACGACGGCGACTGTAATATCTTGTGAATATTACGAGAAAGTATTTTCATACATTTATGAAAACTTTGAAACGGAAAGAGGAAGGATTTTAACGAAAGAAACGATATAAAAAAGCGTAATTCATGAAGGAAGATGAAACTGTACATTGTGAGTTTTGTATATAATTGTGTAAGCGTTCTAACGTTATTTTGTAGATTGTTTCTTCTCTCCAAAGATTTACGCAGTTTTAATTACCAGAGGAAAGAACAAAAAACTGTCCATTTTATCGTATTTCGTGTTCTTCGTGACCAGAAATTCGCGTTCGTGTACATACAAACTCAGAGTTTACCATTTTACTCAGCATCTGTACATAGTCCCACAAATAAAGTGCCATTGATATTTGACAAAAATTGAAATTTATCAAAAATCTCCCAATGTCAATTCCTAACTCCCTTTTCTTGTTTGCTTAATTATATTTTATAATTCAATTGCATTATATAGTATTTACTTGCTGTATGATTGTTTTTCAAACATAAATACTGATTAATGTTATTTAAATTTGAATTTAAAACAGAATAGCTATTGAAAGAAAAATATTAATATAATTATTATTTAATAATTATTACCTAATAAAAATGATTTAATTATAATAGTATTATTATTATCTACAACTGTTTGTTTGCATATTCTTCTTTAAAAATACTTAAATTTAACAACTGAATTATAATAAAGAAATTATTTATCTAAATGGTGGTTACTTTAATTGGAAATTATTATTTATTGATTTATACTAAATAACTTAGAATTCTTGATAAATTTAAAGGAAGGAAATAGTATAGTGTATAACTAAAAAATTGAAATTCTTGAAAGAGAAATGTACATATTTTCTATACGTAGTATAGAATATCATATTAATTTTGTTTTAAATTAGTTTAGTGTAATCATTATTACAAAAAGAACATTCTGAGATAAAAAATTTAATTCAGAAATATTATTAAATAATGATTGAAAAGCTGAAAATAAAATACAACACTATGTAGATTACGATAGAATTTTTATTATCACTCGATGACTAGATAATAATATAAAGATCCGTAGTAACTCATGTCGATGAAGTTTATGAATTGCGCTAGTCACGCGAATCTTTCTCTTTTTTTCATGTTTTATTTTTGTGAAATTCGGTGAGGAGCACGCATTCGCTTTTAGTAATTCCTGTACAACATTTAATTTCCTTACCCGACGGAGTACAGCATATTTTTTGACGATCCTTTTATCCCTTTCGATTAATCGAATTCTCGCGGGCAAAACGATTCGGGACGACGTATATACAATTCTACAGTGATATTTTTCCCTTTCTTTCGATCTCTATTTTTCTGTCGCGCAATACCTCGACCGCTTTATGGAATAATACGAGGCACAGACAATTTTTTAAACATAATTTCGAAGGTTTTATTAATGAGCATGTGCCAAAATATTTGAAATATATTCAAACGACACGTGCCTCGTATTATTGCGCATGAGCACGAAGATGGCCGCCAGATGGAGAACGTATTCGATCGATCGAATCCGCTACTTTTTGATTATCGATTATTTTAAACTTTGTCGTACATTCACGAGTATGTTTCTCGTTTGTAAATACATATACATTTTATACACAATACGTGTGTGTCTCAAGGGCAATTGACATCGTTATGACTTTGATTATTGAAAACTGTTATCACTTTACCGACTGAAATCTGATCATACTATTCATCTAACAAAAAAGAAAAATAGAACTTAAGAATGATATATAATATTCGTCGAATTATTTGGCTGAACATTCTTGCGTGAAATTTTAAACATAAGAAATTTTCTAATGTCTACAATTTCAAAAAGCATCGCAGACTTTCGTCCGTAAAGTGCTAACTATATAAATCGAACATTCGTTTAAATCAGATCAATCGATCGAATCGTCTCACGGTAGTAGTTTCTCGATGCTGCGAATCGATATAAAACGTGATACAGAACGCGTCAAACGTGTAATTTAATAACGTTCGGTTACCCCAACGATAAACAAACATGCAAACTCCATGATTTGATATTCGATCGAACGCCGCCATGTTTGTTTAACGATCTCGTGTACATTGACGAAACCGGGCAATGATCATTTAATAATTTGCATAAAACAAGACTTACTTTTAGCTGACAATCGCAAACACTGTCGTTGATAACAGGATATAAAACACTTCGAAGGTGGTCACACGATACATCGTTACACAGCTGTACGGATGCGTCTGTCCAGTGACAAGAGGGTCCCATGGGGTTCACCGATCGAAAATAAATTCTTTCGCGACGAAACACGACACGATTAACGGTTCACGTACGACTGTCACGTTCACAGATCACGGTGTTACAAGGTCGTTTACAAGATACTCGAAAATAGAAGCGGTGACACCCGATTTACACGGACCGTTTTCGCGACACGTCTTCTCCATACCGTTTCTCAAAGTCGACTGAGCGGTTCGCGGGAAGGAAAGCACGGCAGCTCTGATTGGTCGCGCTGCGCGCCGAACTTCAAACCACTAAATTCGTACACGTTGCGCCTTTCGGATACTTCTCGCGTGATAATATGATTATTTATATTTTAACCAATCAACGTTGACCTTTCTTAAACGAATCCTCCTAATTCGTTCATGTTTTTATCAAACGAATTTTTGCTATTCGATGTATTTCCATAAGTATACTAATTAAAAAATATTGAAAAATGTCACGTAACCTTTGTTTCTTACACGGCTGATATCGATCTAACGAGCGTCGATTCGGAAAAATTCATTCAGGGTTAATGTTTTTATTTTGAATCTTGCTTGCGGACGGCGTCGCCCCTGCAAACATCGCTGTACGCCAATTCCAATTATCTTTCTCCTTTCTTAAGTTTCATTTCCTGTGTTTTTTTTTTCTTATTGTTGTATAATAGAATCTAATCTGAACTATTTACAATAAATGACACCTGAAACTTCTATCGTCACGTAAGCGCTGCATACCACAAAAACGTGTCCTATGACGTACATGAACGAAACGATGTGATTTACGAATCAAAATCGCGATTCTTTGATCGATACAATGGAATTGTTCGTTGAAACAAGCGAATACTGTCCTTCGAAATATTTCTCCATGATTTTTATAAACACCAAAGTACACTTCCAAGTATGCTAGACACTCGTGAGAGAAAATGTTGTTGTAGGAGAAGATACCAACATTACTTGTAGTAATAAGAAAAAAATTACGATGCACTGCATCTATTTTATATCTGAGAAGTATTCTAATTTAACTCAATTTTAAATTAAGTTAGAGTTATAGGTATTTCAAAGCATGTCGGTAAATTTAGTAACGAGATAAAATAGATGTTTGGCTAAGTCGATTAACATATCTAGTAATTTTAAGGTACTTCTTTTCGTACATCAACATTTTCTCTAGGCAAGACTAATATGCTTGACAGTGTACGCATTCGAAGAGCAGCCAATTTACGATCGATCGTTTGTTCGAGTCGCATCGATTCGAACGAACGTCTAAACTACCTTCTATGTTTCTTTATTCGACGATTAAACTCCATAGTACCGGGAAACGAGGAACTTGTACATAAATATATTTAGATTAATCGTACCTATCGAACGTGTATCGTACGTACGCTATAAATTGTAACGTTATACGACAGCTCAGACAATATCGGCGTCATTTCGATGACGGGAAACCGGCCGGGACGGTGCAGAGTACGGGTGTAGAATGATTCCCTGGCTCGAGTCGGTGCTCGATTGTCAGCTTCCTCTTCAGTTCCGCTCGCAGGATGAATCTCGCTTTGAACAGGAGATCGAGAACACCGAGATCCTCTACGATTGCTCGAGAACGATCAACGATGAAGGACAGGTTGATCGGATGGAGGGCCTTAAGTCTTTCGACCGAGTTGCGCTTCGTCGAATGGCTGGTCAGGTGAACGCTTTGCGCCGATCCGCTCTCACGAACGGTGCTAGGCAACGCGTAAGTTTGCCGGGTTATGTGGCGTAGTGTGAATGGTGGTGAGCGTGTGGAGGTGGTGGTTCGCCGAGCCATGAATCAGGCGAGGGTGGAAAGTCTGGGTAACCGCCTCCGCCGCCACCTCCACCGCCTCCGCCGCCTCCGCTCGATTCGTTGCTCAAATCCGACGCTGGTCCTGGTACCATGCCACCTGCGCCTCCTGCAACATCCATCGTTCAGTTCGGAATCATTGATAGGATTAAATAAACTGGAATACTCGCGATGCATTCGCGTTGCAAGAGAACAGCGGGCAGCCTTGAACATTGGATACGTCCAACAAATAATACCACTAGGTCTGCACTACATTTCTCTACTGATATATATCTATTAACCCTTGCACTCCGAAATGTTTTTCAGATTATTTACCAGCAACTCAAGAATACCTAATTACAAAATAGTGAGCAATATACCACTGTAGAAATTTAGAAAATACCTCGAAATTTAGAAAAAGAAAAATAAATTAGTTATATTTGTCTTAAAATCATCTGCATTCCCCTCAGAGGGGACAACGGTGTGCAAAGGGTTAAACGAATTTTGTTTTTGCTGAAAGTGATTTTTATGGAACTTTTATTTTTAAAAATAAAGAAGGTTTATAGATGATTATCGAAGCTCATGTCCAGAACTACCTGCCATTCTTTTATTCAATTTTTCAGTAATTGTAGTATAATTATTAAGAGAATTTGAATATGAAATTATAATTACTTACCAAGGGTAGTGTAGACGGAAAGACCAGCATCCGGTGGATATGGGAATTGAGGTGGTAAGGACGGTGATCTGGACGTTGAAAGATAAGGGGGAGTTGTTGCACCCAAATAACCACGTGGAGGACCCCCGCCTGCACCATTTCCACCTCCACCTGGACTCGCGCCTTCACCATCTAATCCCATGTTCACCACTGTGCCGTAACTGTCGTTACTCAAATCTAAATGCAAATATTCATTCATTGAAACAACAAGTTTACATACAATTTCTATTTTCTATTTGTAAGAAGTATGTTAATAAATAATTTATTAACTTCAAGTTGAAGGAAAATAATAACTAAAGTATGACACGTAAAAATAAATCTACTACTGAAAAATTTAAATATATTTTCTATTATTTTATCATGTTATCTAAGAATAAATTCACTCGAACAAATGAATCTTTTTAATTAGAAAAATACTCGAAGTACACCTTGATTCAAGTGATCTGGTAATATATCTGTCAGGGTATAGGAAGGACATCCGGTAACGAAGTTATTTAAAATTTACACAATAGCTGAAGTTTACATGGCTTTACGGCGAGGATAGTTAACGATAGGCATAAATTCGAGGATAGTCCGCAATCTTCCTGAAATCTCGGACACGGTGAACTGGCAGTTAGCCACCACGAACACCTGAATAATTGACGAGATCGTCTTCCCCTCAGCTAAACGCCCCGGTACACGAAAGCTTAGATGTAACCAACGTTAAAGTGAAATCAACAAAGGGAGAGAATACTTTCTTTCTTCAACGCATTCTGATTTCCCACGTTTTTCACTGACATAAAAGGCACTGGTGACCAGCATTCAGAATTTATTTCTCATTTATTATTCTTTACTAATTTTGATTATAATTAACAATTTATACTTTTTATTTTACATGCAATTATCTACGTAATTTAAATTTTACAGAAGCCAAAAAATGTCAACGTATTAAAAACAGATAGTTGCGATATTAATGAACATTTTTAATATTTATTTTTTGAAAGGAAGATAGCGAACATACTGAATTGTATTTTTCTATCGTTTTAAGAATTTTTAGCTTTTCCAATGAAATATTGTGAAGTTGGTACTTCGTTCTATTGTAACGAAATCTTTTGCAACACGGATACATTCGGCGATCGTAGGCATTGATTTCAACATTTTCTCGTTTCGCGGAACGAAAGGAATATTTGTGTACATACAAAGAGAAACCTGCGTATATTTCGTGATATTGGAATCCCAAATAACGCGTTATCGGGTGGTATTCAATACCCACTTTTAATAACGTGGCGCAATATTTTGGTTACGAAATCATCAAGAATATTATTTGCTACGGATAACACAAATATTACTTGGAATTCCAAATGAAATAATACAAATTGCAATTTTAAATAAAATAACGAGTAAATTGAATAATTGAAAGTGAAATAATTTGTTATACGATTTGTAATTAGAACAGAGGTCTATTTGTTTTAACGACTATATTTTAATAATTTTGTATTACAAAATTTATCAAGACGTTTTTGTCAAAGTGTAAGCTGATTTTCATTAAGATAAGAAAAGATTCATATTTCATCCCTTATTTATTTCGTTTTTTATTATATTTCCAATTTAAAAGAAAGTGTAGATTAGGCATCAGTAGTTCTAGAGTTAATCACTTGCAACTTTTTCTGTTGAATGTAATAAATAAAATGGGTACATATCCTCCACAAATTACATGCAATTTATAACACTTAAAATTGAATGAGAAGTGAGGATAACTCCCTTATCAAGGACTGAAACGATGGTTATCTGAATAAAAGTGTAATTCACATTTATGATTGGAAAATAATAACATTTCAAGGTAACTGTTCGTTGGAAGAGATAGAAAGAATGATTAAAACTATTCAAGTACTTTTAATTATAATTAAGTACAGTATAAAACGTTTATGATTTAGTTATGATTTAATTAATTGGAGAAAAGGTGAAGTCTTTTAAAATTATAAGAAATTTTGTGCTCCAAACTTTTGAACGATAGTGTACATGAATGGTACATTGATACGTACCATGATGACCGAACGTGGAGTCTAAGTCGACCTTGAGTTCGTCCTTGTCAAGGAGCTTATCATGCCTAGGCGAATGCCCACCTGCCCCCGTGCCCTTCATACTTCGGAAATACTGTGACCATCTCGTTCTACCTGCATCTTTTTTCAGTCTCTTCTCCTTTGCTCTCCTATGAACAACAACGAGCACCGCAAATTGTTACTTTTTGAAATGGCACTGTTACCAAAATGATAAGAACTTGTGATAGGTGACAGAGCCATTAATCAACAGGTAGAAAATAACTAATTTCATAACGGTACCATTCTTTTACATCTTTCCAAAATTACACTTGATTCTTGATTACTTCTGTAATATTGTTCTAGCTCATTAATTAATTATGCCTTTATTTTAAAATATAATCTTTTGATTTTTTAGAACTTGTGTTTGTAAGTCTTTTTTTGAGATACACTTAGGACTTTTTTTAAAAATGGAAAGCGATTTACAACAAAGTGTAAAACTTGTGGTAGATTAAAGCAAACGATATGGAAGATATAGAATTACATTTGAAAACAACATTTTATTTAATAAACACTTAAAAAGATGATAAAGTAAAATTGTGCAAATATTAATAAAATCAAAACGTGTTAAATACACCATGTCAAGTGTAAATAAATCATGTGAAAGATTTCCACGTGTGTATGTTTTTTAAAATTAAAGAAAGATAAGTGAACCAAACTTAAAAATTAGTTCAAAGACGTCTATTATTTCAATATAAGGAAAAATTTTAATTTGTTAAAGAATTCCAGAAAAATATCTAGAAACTTCACAAGTGAATTTCCCACGTTATCAAATCATCAAGTACAATAACGATTCAATTTTTCATGATCGACGTTGAAGAATGTTTAGAGATTACCATTGTTGAAAGTTGTAACAAAGGTTCAACTTTATCATCGTATTTTTTAACGATTGCAATGAGAATGATCGGTTATTTTAGCTTGGCTGAAGAGCTTTCAGAAAACGATCTCGAGGAAAGAGAATATTGTACTACGCGTGCACATTTTTACAACTATCGCATTCCCTTTATCGACGGTCGCCGATGAAAGAAATCCCGATAACGGTGTGGTACATCGACATTTTCACCGTGTTCCGTTTTATATAAAAGAAGAAAAAGAGTGGCAGGATTAACATTAAACATAGACTCACGGTTGACTGCGGTATCCGTACTTGTAAAACTGATAAACTCACTTTTTAGATTCCGTTTGCTACATTGTACGTCAACGTCATACACTACGTTGTCGAAGAAGATAACGCGGGGACGACTTTAAAAAAGTCTAATTTTACAGATAACGCGGATAACGCGGATAACATAAATAATATATAGCGCGTGGCATGCATTACATTGCAATTTGAGGCTATTTATTTTAAATAGAACGTATCAGTTTTGGATGGAAATATAATTGAATCGGATTCGTTGAAAAAGAACGGAGAAATTGATGTTATCTCGTCCAATTAAATTTGCGTTACAGATGGCTTCTGAAACCATGATAAAACTGTTTTTCTATGGTATCCTAACTAGCAACGAGAACATCCGGGCAGGAGGAAAGGCTCGGGTCATTGTAATTGATATTAAAACTGTCGTTTAAATGATTCAGCAGTTGTTTGGTAACCTTTTTATTTTCAAACGTTTTCACACTTAAACCGTATTTCGCGTAATCGATACGTTAAATAATTGTATGATTTGAAATAAAAAGATCGATTTTGCAAATCGGTTCTTTTCTTTTTTGAAGTGATATTTTATGTTATCACGTTAATAATACATGAAGGTAAAATAATATTGACAGTTTAGAAAGGAAATTCATTGTATTGGCATAAAATTCGGTATTGTTTAACAGATAAATTGTATTTAACACTTACTTAATTAGGGCATTATACACTTGTTGATACGAGTGATCATCGTTGACTGGTACATATAAATTCAATTTATAATATATATGAATTAAATGGATTAACAGCTGTTTTTTATGTCATACTTATGGAAATATTCACCAATATATACATATTATATCAATTAAAGGGTATTATTGTTAATTGGATTTCTTCAAGTTAAACAGTTTGACATGAAGCTGTTAGTTACAGAGATGATACCAACGAAGGGGTTGATACGTTTAAAGAAAAGCCTACCTGTTTTGAAACCAGACTTGAACAACACGCATGTCGAGCCCTGTATCCTGAGATAGTTGTTCTCGCACGTGCCTTGCTGGTTTAGGACTGGTATTATAAGCTAATTTCAAAGTTTCCAGCTGTTTTGCCGTGATCGTCGTCCTCGGCCTTTTGTTCGGCTGATCACCGTCTATGCTTCCTCCATCTGCCAATTCTGTAATTTGGAACAATCAAAACGTTCCGTTCAATCAACATGAAATAGTAACTAAAGGAATTTTATTCCTAGATCTTCTTGCAGTTTAATTTTCTTTTTATTCTTATCACATTACTACAAATATTACTAATTGATTATTCTGAAATTTTTAAATATAAAGAAATATTCGTAAACTATATTGTGAACTTCATGACGCAAATGGAATAAATATTTAATGTAATGTACACGATATATAAGCGCAAATTAAAAGCCTCTAAATAAGTATACAGGGCGTTTTTGAAATTCTAGTGCAACCATAAGGTAGGTGGTTTTTATACAAAAGTAACTCGAAAATAAGATCATCTGATTATTATCAATTTAAACTTTATCTTTAGAATGTAGCAAATAAAGGAAGTAATTGATCCTTTCCTAGAGATAATCTTCTGTTTTTTAAAAGACTCACTGTCTGTTTATTCTATTTTTTCACACAGAGGAGTTCCATATTTTTTAGTTACCTTTAATAATAATAAATTACCTTTTAGTATCACGATTTCAAAAGCACCCTATATGCAAGAATTGTATGCAAAATGGTTCATTACCTTTCGCCTTCGCTTGTTCGTAGTCAGGCTTACAAACAAGCTTCCTGTCCTCCATGAGGTAGAACTCGTCGCCAGTGTCCAACTGTCGGGAGCAAAGGGCGCACGAGAAACAAGTTAGATGGTAGACCAATTCTTGGGCCCTACGCACAACTTGCGACGGTGCCAATCCTTGGCCGCAGCCCGCGCATTTCGTCCCGAAACGCCTGCCACACCAACAACACACAACATTTTCACATTACGTTCGTGCATTAGTGACAGCAACGTGTCGCCGTATCACGGTTGATACTGCTTTAAAAATAGAATTTCTTTTTCTCTTATTAGAAACCGCGGGGTGGTTCTTTAACCCTTTAACGCTCACGCTTATGAAATAATAAGGGTGTATTAATCTTTTGAAGAATAGTGGAATTTTACAGTGCCATTTTTCTTTACTTTTAATTATGAAAACACACTTTTTCATATTTCCTTTTTGTAACGCTTAACTTTTCGTATACTTTTTTAAACAGAAATTAGGAAAAGATACACTATACTTTCAGAAATAAATAATTCTGAAAAGTAATTCTCAAAAACACGGAAACTATCGAATAATACTTTTAGAACCTTAAAATTTAAAAGTATATAATATATGCTTATGACATATGTTTTATAACAAAAACTTAAAATTCTGCCTAATGTGTAACATCCAAGGTCGCAGTGCTACTTAATTCAACCCCGATTCAGAGAATTTAAAAAATGAAAATAAAACAAAGTAATCGTTGCCGCAGCTGTCCAATGATTAATTTTTCCTTATCACCGTTTCAATCCATCAAAAAACGTTTGGTCGACTGGAAAATAATGCTCGTTTCCGAAAAAAAAATAATGAAAAGCACCCCCGAGCGAAGACGTCGAAACGCAACAAATCATTTCTTCATCGTACTCGAATGTTCTTTTTATTGTTTCCGAACGCGTTGCGAGCTCGAATCTTCCAATTCCCCAGAAAATTCCGAACCCAAGAAAAGGGCGAGCATCGGGAAGAAGGATGAGACGAAGCGGAAGGAGGGCGAGTTCCTTCGACTCCGGCTCTCGAAGAAAAATGGCGTCTCGTTCTTTTCCATGGTATGGGCGGATGAGAAAAGGCGCGTTCTTCGGACACAATCGATACCCGCTGCCAGATGTACATATATATACGCGAAACGTACCTATGTGTGTACACGTTTGATCTAACTTTTTTCCTGCTCTCCCTTTAATATCCGCTCTTCTATCGCTCGCGATGAATAATACGGAGTTTCGGTTGTACAGGTGCACTTTTTTGCAGGCGATAAGTAACAGCTGATAAGAGTTTTATACCATTTCGATATCGCCTCAGATAGTGTTTTGCAGAAAGAAAAAGCGTACGTGTAACGCAACAACTTTATTACGTAAGGATGTATCGATTACCTCACGGTTCTCACGTATAAGCAACAGAAAGACGTTTTAAACAATATTTCTTTTATAATTCATTGACGCTGCGTTTACGTGATCTTTCGAATTGACTATGTACGTTCTTAGGCAAAATACTGTGATTTTTGTGAATTTCCAGTGCTTCTGGTTTCAGGGGTGGTAACTTATCCTGACGAAACTTTCTGTATACATGTAGCTCGCTTAAATCTATCAAAAGTGTGTTATAAACTTTCATTAAAGGCTCGAATAGAAAACTTAAAAAATGTGACTAATTGAAATTTCTTAAAGATGACTAAAGTCCGTCATATAACGAATCAATTCTTCTAGTTTAACAACTTTAAGTTATTTGATCTAATTTTAAAAAGTAAATTTACACTTCCTCATGTTACTGTGTATTCGTCCAATAAATTTCAAGTTTTCGAACAATTTTAATTTTAATGTTAGCAAAAGTTTTGTTTGCATTTTAAAGGACTAAATTTCGTACAAGAGCAGTGAATATATTTGTGGTTAGCCACTTTCAGAAGTGTTCACACGCAAGAAATGCTATCGATATTATCTGGCGCGAATTTTATTCTCGACCGAGCACCTACCCTCAAAAACGGCGAAAATAAATCATTGCAAGGATAGAAATAATTATTGGTACTTACTTGAAAAAGTCGTCCTTGCAAAAAACGTGGCCGTTCCTCGCGAAACATTTGTCGGTCAATCTTGCGCCGCAGTCTCGGCAGGTGAGACACCTGGCGTGCCAACACCTTTCGAGAACCCTCAAAACGTACTTGTCCAAAATCGCTTCCTGGCACCCGCCGCATTTTGGTATCGAGGCTGCAACAGCAACATCAATTTTCATATGAAAATATTGCAAAACAATTATTCAATTGAGAATTTTAAATTGCAATTTAATAAAATTAAAGGTCTGAGTCTTTATTTCTATGTTTAGTATCCGATCGTATGGTTCCTCTTCAGGGGTGTTAATTATTACCACAAATGTTTAAGTAGAGTAATTCATAAGGTTTATTATAATACTTTAGGTTTCTGATTTTTAATATATATATAGACATTAATTTTTTAAACCTTTGAGGCTTTCACAGTTTAGATTGTTAGTCTTTTAATATATTAACTGTTATAGAAACCGGTGCCTCAAGTTTTATATAATCGAGTCATTAATTCTTTAACGCCGAATCATTTTTTCTGGCAAAAGAATTATTTTTGTAATAGTTTTAATTTTTTAGTGAATATTTTCAGTTTATATTTTATAGTCGTTCATAGGAAAGTTAAAAAAATTTGATTCTCTAAGATATTTATTATCAATTTGTCTTTTTACATAATTTAAAGTAATGTATTATAGATGTTACACTGGGTGTTAAGGGGTTAATAAAAGAGATGAGAAGATAAACCACAGGTAACATTATTACCATTCATATTAACATTTAATATTAAGCTAATCATGTAATGTTAAACTTGAAAATTAATCGACCGTGTCTTTAATAATTGAGGTTTCAGTGTGTCTGACCATATACGACCGCTTTCACTGTGGCAGTCAAACGTGTTAACTGGGTGATTCTTCGGTCGATGGAAAGTTATCCTTCTTTTATACTTATAATAAAAAAAATAGCAAAACATGCAGAGATATGCCGTGTTCACAAAGAATGCGAATACGAAGCATTTTCTTTTGAATAAAAATGTGTTGCACAGAATAATAGTGGTGTATTTTCAATTTTATTAAAAACAAACACCATATCACACTATATGAATGGTTCAGAATAATAATAGTGAAATCAACACGATCGATTTTTAGAGAAAAACAAGCTATTGTAAAATTTAAAATTGTCTTAAATATGTATGTAGCAAGAAACGTGGTTTTCATTCAGAAACTTGAAATAATATATAAATTAATCCATTCAATTAATACTTATACACTTTCAAAATTCATAGCGTATGTATTAATTATCTGATGCATAAGTTACATTTTGTATTTATAATTAATTTAATATAATCAGTTATAAACTTGTTAATGAGTTATAATTTTATCAATTATTACGCTATAATTTAAATTTTAATTAAAACAGGATGTGTAGGCTAACATATTTCATATTGCTATCCCTTGAGTATTGTTCTAATATTATAAATTAATTTCACGTTTTTCAGCTTTTTTATTTCAGACTATAATGTCTAATATACAGAGTACCCTAGTTAACTTGACCAACTCAATTCTACTCGTAGTTAGTGGTTAAATTAGAATTCTTTCCTTATTATGAATAATATAGTGTTGAAGGATTTTTAAGATGATGATATTCAAAATTTTGTGAATTTTTATGTAAATTGTCAAGGTCATTGGTCCATTAGTTATAACCAAGTTTGAGCTGATCAAGTCAAGTGATCTTACATCTTACTTCAAGTAATGTAAGTGATCCTCTGTAAAACTAATAATTCTGACTTAACTGTTATTTAATCCTTAGATGTTAGACAGCTAAAATAACAACAATTACATTCAATTTTAGATTATTTTTCATTTTCGATGGCAAAACTTTAAAATATTTGCATAAACATTATTCGTCTAATATACATATGAGTATAATTAAATATCTTTGCACACATTTGGTTGATTAGATCGCAATTATCCAGTGTCTGTTAGTTAAGTGTTAATTACACGCTAAAAATAACATTTCTATTTACAATTTCTACTTAAAAAATGTATTATTTCTAACCGAAGCGAAAGGGTTAAATACCACTCGCTCCAAAAACTTTATCTTCTTCTGTATTCCTTCAAACTTCTAAATTCTAATCAAATTCCAAAGTGTCTATCCATCAACACCGCGAACTCATTCGCACCAATTTCGATAAGAAACTAGATACTAATTGCGTGTCACCCGATTCGTTCGCACTAGCGGGCGCAAAACAACAGCATCGGCGTTTCTGACTTACAGTAAAGAATCTCGGGAATGTGAGTCGGCAAGCCGAGTTCCAGGGCCGGCTGATCGAGGGGATGCATCTCGTCGTGGCCAGCCTTGTCGAAGCTTGTGACGTTCACTGGGTTTCCAGCGCTGCTGCCGTTCCGCCGGACGTTCTGCGACTCTGGACTGTCGTGTGGCGGTGTCAAGATATCTTGACGAGCGCGCCGATACATCCCTTCCAGAGACAGAGCCTCCCGGCCCAACATTTCCAGGCTTATCATAGTCATAACTGCGGCTTTTGAGTCGATTCAGACGTACCCCCTCATTTCAACCACGTTAACAACAATCAGTCAAACTTCTAATGACAACAAAGTACTCATCAGTCGAAGCCCCAATATCCATAAAATTATGGTGTTTGATCCTTCACTTTATGTGTCACTGATGTATTCTTCCTTTCGAGCTTTCAAATTTGACGTCCTCGTTTAACTGTCCATACCAGTCAAAAATGGTATCTGTTATATTCACCTCACTGTCGTAGAGACTGTCCCATAGTACACTTCATGAAGAAACAAACATAATCGGATCCTTTTCAGCAACAGATTTGTTGAAACTTTTGTCTGTTTTAATCCAGACGCCCAAATACTTCACAGATTTCATTCAACAAACTTATTCGAGTATCGTAAAATATAACACCGTTATCAGTTCATTGATTGGTCGTTTATCAGATAACAAATAAACAATGATACAAATAAAAGAAGGGAAATCGTTGACAGTGGATCGGCAACGAGCGATGCTAGCGATTCGAGGATACGCGACAGACTGTTCCAACGATACTGCAGCTGCTCGTGCGCACGTGACACTTGTGGGCGTGGCGAAATTTTGGTAGGGCAAAGGGCAATTCTATTGGTTACGACTCGCACCCACGCTTCTAACGCTTTGACGCCGATTGGAGGACAGATCGACCGCCTCCAATATGGCGATCGACGCACCACGTAGAGAGCTTTCAGGCCTGTTCTAGGTGCTTGGCTAGGGTGCCGGTGATGCGCTGTTGACACGGTGGTGATACGCTACGAGGACGAGGATAAACGTTTCTTATGTTTGCGATGATTTTGACAGAGAAATGTATCGGTTTATCGCAGGGTGACGACACCTGCGTTTACTGGGGTTGAATTTGGGTTTACTGCAATTTCAGATGGACGCTTTGTGCACGACTTTTTTAAGGAATGTATGTACAAATATTTTTTGTACGAGGAGTTTCCCCGGTAACAAACTATTTGATCTAAATAAATTAGACTAAATGATTTTCTAAATTTGTTGCATTTTTAACAAATAAAACTTACGATTTTTAGTAATATTCTAATAAACTTTAATAAAAATGTGATTATAGCAAAAAAGAATGTAATACAGACTGAGATCCTTTTGGAACCCCACTTGGTAAAAAATTTGGTTGTTTTAGTTTACAATCAGTATACTAAAGGTTACCCTTAATTGTTGCAGTGGTAGCAAACATTATTTGTCTTGAAATTTCTCATTTCTAAATGAAAATAATCGTCAACCAATGTAATAGATAATTTATGAGGTTCAGTCTAACTAAAGATTACTGACACTAGATATGCAATGCAATACTTAGCCAAATAGAGGAATAACGTATGAAGATCATGAATTTAATATTATCAATGGACAAGAAAATTTGTAAACAAAGTAAAAGTCAGGAAGATCATTCACAGGTTCGCATCCGTCTCCTCGCGCAACGCCCAACGGATTATTAAAAAAACAAGAAAGCACGACCGAATCATAAAAAAAAAGAAGAAGAAAAAAAATGACATGGAACCACCCCCGTACTTTGTGCTCATCTATTTTCTCCAGTCGACGATCATCCAACGGCACATCCGTGGATCCATTTCCACGGCTACGGAGCGTGGCTACGGTCTCTCTATTCATCAGAATCGTCACGTAAAAGAATTCGTCGGCCTCTCCACGGCGAGTTCCTTTGGCAACGTCTGGAGAGCTGCGTCGATTGTGAAAGCAAGCGTCGTGGAAAGGCAAAAGAAAGTGGGTGGAGGGCGAGTTCTGGATGCTGACGAAAGAAGCGAAAAAGAGGAGGAAGGGGAGGCTGAGAGAGAGAGAGAGAGAGAGAGGGGGAGGACAAAAGGATCCGGGCGAAATTAAGAACAGCCCTCGGCTTCGTAAGGGGGGTGAGGGTCGCCATTTTATAATCTTAGTCGAGATCAGACGTGTATACTCTTTTTCTCATCCCTGGCTGCTGGCTCTCGCGCGCCCATACACAACCGAACCGAATAAAGTCCAAGAGGGTGGGTATAGGTCGACGTATAAGTAGACATATAGACGCGCCTACTACCATCAAACGGCACACTTTCAATGCTCCTCTTTGTTTTTCTCGGTCGCGTCAGATAGCTCGTATCCTCTTTGTCCTTGTATCTCGTTCACCCCCTTCGCCTTTCGGATGAAAAAGTCTCCCTCCAACCCGACTCTCAAACGAGGAACACCGGCTCACAATTTTTCCTTCTAGCATCCTCGACCTCTGATCGCGCTTCTTTAGCCCTCAAGAGGTTATATACCTTTGATAACTTAAAAAAATGTTCAACTTCCAAAAATTGTATATTTTGTTGATATAAACTTTTTGGAACACTCAGGCTCGCGGTTTTTCCTATTGGGATCATAGATCTCTGATTGCATCCCTACAGCCGTCAATCCTTGAACTTAGTTGGAAATATTCTTGGTAGAATAATAGAAATAATAAAATATCAAATTCGGTAAAAATAAAATGATTATGGGTTGTATGTCTTTGATAAAGTTACTTCTTCTGAAATACCTTTCCAAGGATTTATTTGAATAGTTTGCATAATTACTGGATGTAACAAGTACAATTGTATCTCCCTTATTTTTTCATCATCCCTTCTGAATTGTCCTCTGCAATGAATAAATTATGAAATATTTGGCCAGCAAGGAAAACAAATCTACCCATAAGGTGCAATGGCGCGTAGCTAACAAGCGTTATTTACTATTGAAATAGGTACACCATACCCTGACTGACAGATCGTTTGCGTATCGAAGTTTTTTTTTTATTGGCACGTCATTTTAGGGCCAGAGTGACGCGTACGCATAGCAGATTTTATGGGCATGACCATGGTCATGCATGCAAAGTGTCGAACCATCTGTTCCCCCTGGACCCATTAGGTGGAAAATTTTACATTTTTCGTGGGCTCGATCGATATACACCAGGAATCGTTCGACGATTATGATTCTGCAGCTCGAATCATAAACGAGTGGATGATTTCCCTGATAGTTCTCGGTTTTCACGGTCGATTAAAGGTTCATAAGCTTGTGCCTCGCGAGAACAGGTCTTCGTCTGGTGTTCGAACCGTGATCATTGATCGTTGAACACTATGAATAGATAAATTTCAAAGGGTTTGTAGTTTGCGGTGAAACGAATGGCGAGCGAAGAATAGGAACCTGCTCGAGAAAGTAACGCAATTGAAGAGTTCTTGTAAAAAATTGAAATTTGTTTTTTTTTTTTATTGAAATGCTGTGATATACAATGTAAGTGTAATTGACCCAATTAATTGCAAGTAACTACAAATAATACTAATAAATGATATTATTAGTATGTAACATCGCTCCTGTAGAAAACGCTTAAATATCTCGGAAACTGATAGATAGGGAAATAGTATATGTTGATAAATTTTGTATTCTAGGGTGTTAAATTTTATGATATGAACAGATTTGCAAAAGACCTATTCTTTTAAATATTACAAAATAGTACATATGTGTTCATTTTCCTGGTTAAATTTTAATCTATTTTCTTTTAGATTCGAATTAACAAACAAATAAATTAATAATGACATTAATAATTATCTTAGAAATTAATAAATTAAAAATATTATATCGTTAGAAATAATTACAAATCAGAATGTGTGTTAAAATGCATAAGAAACACGTATTAGAATTACGAAAAGTTTACACCGCTGTCAACAATGCATTGTTACGAGGTTTTACATAAAATTATATTCATAAGAAAGTGTGAACCTTCCTCTTTAATTGGTTCCTGAGATAATTTGGTTCCTGAAATATTTAATCTGAAGTGTTAATATTGAAAACAAATTCGTTGTTGCCGCCTCGTTCCCGCCCCGTCAATGACTGTCTAGTGAACCAGTCACGTGGTCAGTGTTTACGTATAACCCCTTTACTATTACTATTAGTGTGTACGCACTTCCGGGAAAAAATGTAGGTCACGGCAGTTATTCATAATTACCCTCTTTCAGGAAGCCGTGTATCTTAGCAACAAAATGCGTTGTTGCTAAACGCACACCCTAAATACTCTAAAATATGACCCCTGTTTATTAGCTGCTCCGTTCTCCTAAGTCCGCTCCTTATCCGCTCGCGTTTGGTTCCGAAAGCGCGAAGTCGAAGATGTCGCTGGTCGCCGATACATCCGATACAACTCTCTCTGGTCTCCATCGGGAAGATCCATTAAGGGGGTGGCTCTGCGATTGCGCGACCCCGTGATTTCCGTGGGCGTCCTCCTGGAGCTTCGATCACGCGAGCCCACCCTTCGTCGGCTCCGTTGCACATGTCGACACGCCTCCAGGAGTCGTTCGTCACCGTAAAAAGCATCAGTGCCAGGCTTTATCGCGGTCTATTCAAGGGTGAAGGCTCTGCTCGTCCACAAGGTACCTTCGGCGCTGGCTCGTGGCAAGACTAACGACCACGAGGGTGAGGAGTGAAAAAAAAAAAGAAACGAGGGGACAGGGGGTAGAAACGGCAGCGGTATCGTCAGTAACGCATCCCCCCGGCGGTGCACACTTGACCCGACAAACGATGACATTTCTCTTCTATTTCTTTTTTTTTTTTTTCATTTCGCTTCCTTCGAGGATATCGTAAATATCAGTCGGTGCTGGATTCACCGAACGAAAGGTCAGGGGATGAGGGTCGGATACGAATCATTATCGACGCTTCTGGCACCTCCATCCCCCTCGATGATGACTTTCTTCTCCCGCTTCGGTCTGGATGGATGTTTTTCGCTTCGATTTTTGGTCCTTTGTTCTCGCACAGAGTGTAGGTATCATCGAGATGCTCGGTGAAACGCGCGGGGTGTTACTTGGGTGTTTACGCTGTTGCAGATTTGTTTGACCATAAGGGTTTTGTTTGCCGGGATGGTAGCTTTCGCGAGATTTGATTGCGTTGCATATTTTTGACCGAGTTTATCGCACAGGTACAAGGTAACGTGTTCTGTTAACAGTTGTTCGATGTATGCGTGATACGTTTCATTAACGCAAAACTTCTGTTACTGTATCGTAAATGAAGAGTGTACACTGTATTTGCTGCATTCTCCCGCTTGCAATCGTTTCGAATTTCTTTATGCATTTCCCGTTAGTATTAATTGTATTTCTTTTCAGTGAACAATATAAGTTGCTTTAGATTCATTGTATAATTTTCTAATTTTTTAATAGTAACTTTTTAATCTTTCTCTAAATTATTTATTATTCAATGTGACATGTAAAGGGTTATTCGAGGATATAAAGGATCAACGATGCATTTCTTCGAGAAAGAGAAAAGAAGAGCGCGAGGAATAGAATGTTTTACGGGTGGGAAGGAAACCAGCAAAAAGGCGGTATCGATGAAATACACGCGTTCACGAGGTCCGTACGTTTTTTAATTTAACTATATTTCCCGCGGCCGGGTGGAGAGGAACGCGAGGAGGAATCGTAGACGAGATACAACTGCATATAACTGAATTTCCACGGGCAGATATCCTCTCCATGGGCGTTTCCATTACATCGGCGGGTAATAAATTACGGCACCCTCGCCGCGTAAATACGTTTGAATTTATATCGGCCGGTTGCTCGCCTGCCCCATTTACGCATATGGTTTTTTACACGGTGAATTTTAAGCGGGGACCCCCCGTGTCCTGTCGCGTGTTGATCGAATTATTAGACCGAACGCGACACCTTTTAAATAAAATAATGTTATCCCACCCTTTTTCTTAGTCACAAACAACCCTCTAATCCGCAAACATATTAAAAATAAGTATTTCAGAATATACTTTCAATACATATGTTTAATATATTTAATTATCTTAATTAAGGTATACTTATACTTGCATCTACATAATCAGCTTCAAAATTTGTTAAAGTCATAAAAGGAATTAAAAGTATATTATATTTTCTTTTTCTATTTATCTTTAATTGAAAAATTATGCAAGTTATGTTTGTTATTAATACTCTTAAAAATTGTTTTTATTGTTCCTTAAGTTACAATTTTTTAATATTTTACCTAAAAAAGTAATGGTTATTTTCAACATAAAGGAAATAACTTTTTTATTGTTTATTTTCAAATCTTCGTTTCTGATTTATTTTGTTGCAATAGTATCTCCCATCTTTCTTCTTCTTTAAATTTATAATTATATATTTTATTCTGTTCTGTATACTTTTTCAAGAGAATCTCGTTTGCACTTACTTTACTTGTGGATGAAAAATCTTTCTCATAATCGAACATACCAAGGCATTTATTAAGAAAGAGTTTGCAGAAAGAACAAACGAAGATTTTTTAATTGACCTGAAAGAATTATAAGAACGCCTAAAGTGTATCACAAAGAGCGTAGAGAACCTGTTGAAAGGTATCAGCCCGGTCATCAGTGACAAAAAGGGATGACTAAAACCTGACACGATCCATTTCGAAATCCAGCGTTCCGTTGTCATTGTGCGCACCGGGCACAAAGGGCACAAAAGCGCTCGCTCGACGAGCAAGCGTTGTTGAAAAAATAATAAACCGTCATTTTCCACCAACCAGTTTCATCGTCGACTGCAAAAAAAAAAAAAATGAGAGAATGCAACCCTGGCTGCCGTATTCACGGCGTCGCGACGAACAAACGTCAATGTACACCGGCATCGGTGCGATTCCGGTGCCGCAACGAGGCGAAACGATGAAAAACCGAGCGGGTTTGGAACGGGCCGATTTCTCGCGACGAGCAAAGCAGAAAGTTAGCACCAGATGTGCCATTGTGCCAGGGACGTGCACGGAATCGTCCGCAGGATACAGAGGCGGGAAAATCCGACTAAGATGAACCGAATAACAAGTTCCAAAACAAGATATACAGGGTGATCTGTTCAGTTGTTACAAATTATTGCTTTTTAAAAAAATACATAGAGAAAATTTATATCTTCTTGTAGAAAATTTACCAAAAGGAAGTAAATTGGCAGAATTGCAAAATTTTATAAAAAATTATTTAGTAGCAAATAAATTTCATTAAGTTTCATTTATATTTTAAACAGTTTAACACGTTTGGTATTTTATAACCATGGGAAACTTTGTTAATCATTATTAACTTTAGAATAACATTTCTATGTGCAAACGATACTAGCTAATTAATTACTTTTACTTAAAGTTCTTGATGAAAGTGCAAGTATATGAAGTTCCACGATGAAAACTCATTTAACACGTTGAGTGCCACAGTGAAAACAGACGTGTGTGGTAAGACATATTTAAATTCCAATTATTATAATTTCTATCGATTAATTTTCAAATGTAACCATTCAAATGAGTACCTTACGCTATTAGCCTAGTATTAGCAATATTCAGAACTCATTTGACTTCTTTGTGTAGTGCCGATTTTTAATAAATATGACAAAATATACAATATATTATTCTTGATTCTTGTAATCTCAAGTTATATGCAAGGTGACATTAATTCTATGACCAATAATATTACCATTCTCTAATTCACATTAGCAATTATTGATAATTTACGTAGTTAACATGTGTTATAATTAATATAAAAATGTATGGCTGATAACCGACATGTTTTTATCCCGTCCATACCGGCGTACAGTCTAAAAGCACCGAAAGGGTTAAATTTTCGCTCAGAAAGGAAGAAGAAAAAGGGCTAGAGGGGTGAAAGCAGCGCCTGCGTGGGTGTAGTCGCGGCAGAACAACCACCGCCTCGCCAACAACCCCTTCTTCGTCGTTTCCAGCAGCGACCTCGAACCGCCAACCCCTCCAGCTACCTCGTCATTTCGAATTTCGGCTCCGTGCAACAACCCCCTGAATCCACCCCGTTCCGCCGCCCCTTGATTCGTTCGTATGAAAAGCCGCTCACAAAGCCTGACGACAGCTCCCTCTCATTGTCTCCTCGGCACCGTCCGAGATCTCTCAAACGTTTGTACGGTTAAATGGGCTTAAACGACATACGCCCGCGCATTTGCGTGCACCGGTCCGTGCCTCGCTGAACCTTTCAAGTCCGGTTCCCTTTCGTCGTTCCACGGATAATCAAAAGTAACGCGATCCCTGGAGATCAACGATGTCTGACTTCACAACCAGCCCCGACTTCGCGGATCGAAGCCCGAGAGAGGGTGGATCGCGGACAGAGACGGGATCGGCTTCGATATTGTACTCGCCAATCTGACGACGAGGGAACGTTTCTTTCCGTTGGGTGGGAAGTAATAAAAATATTGTTGCGAGTTTAGTTTTTATTTCGAGTTTTTTTTATACTCGTTTGTTCGATTTTATATTATTATTGTGGTATTTTGTATGGCTATTAACTTTTCAGGAAAAACGATAGGATATGGTAAAAAAGTCCCATCGTTCATTTTGTACTAAAAAATTGTTAAGATCTGTGACTATTTGCGGTAGCTAACCCAGTCTATTGCAGTTTGGTAATTTGATAACTTGGTAATCTAATAACAGCTTAATTAATAATTTAATGATAAACGATAAATTAAGTTTGAAATTAGTCAAATAACTGACTCATTTTGAAATACTTGTTGCGTTTAACCTAATTCAGACGTAACCCAACCTAAAAATATTTGGGTATTCTGGCAAATGGCGTGGGTTTTCCCTACGGTACCATTTTCCCTAAGAAAACCCATGCCCAACCGTGCCCTTATGTCAAAACCATGAATGTATAATTCCATAAATTTTGTATTTTACGACGATTTAAAATGAACAATAAGGGAATGTTTATAACAGAAAACGTAAGAAAAAAACCTATTTAAATCCTATACATTTCATTAAATTTTATTGAATCTAGAACAAAATATTTTATATTCGAAAATAACTTAAAATCATGGGGGGCTAAGATATGATATAAAAGCCAATTAGACAGGTGGACAAGACACGTTTGATATCAATGGATAATGAAAGATATAACGTCTGGAAAACATGATTTCAACGAAAGGGATTAATTAGATTTAGATAAGTACCGATGCTTAACGATTCGAGTAACGAAACTGGAATTTCAAGTACATAATTACACTGTTTCATGTCTAAATGATAGGGAAAGAAATATATAATTTATGTTGTTGATAATGTTTTTTTAGGATTGGTACTTTGATTGCATTTATATTTAGCTTAGAAGCTGTGTAAATATTTTATTAATATAAATAATATTTGTAGTCATTTGACAGTTATTTGATAACTACTAAAATAAATAACTTTGATAAGAAACTCCATCAAATTTTCTTTTTTAAATAAAAAATTATTAAATCATTTATCTTTAAAATTGGTTATCGTTATATCTTAATTAAAAATGTTTTCCTTTTTAATTCGTTTTAGTTGTTAATACATTTCTTGTATACTATATTAAACATTGTGAAAGGATTTTCAAAATACAAATTCGAAACCTTGATAAATAATTTTTGTACGTTTTGTTCAATTTTTTAAATTTCTTTCTTGATAAAACTGACTCACGTACAAAATGTAGCAAACCTTGTGTTTCGTGGAGCATGCAATTAAGTAAAGTGCATCGAATGAGTTGAAACATTCAACGAAAAAAATTAGAAAATACCAACGATTACGATTATGGATATTAATGGATGGAAGACTTGAATATTTTTCAATCATTTATATTTCAATTTAAAAACACCTGAAATCAGCAACAACATCCATATCTCTTTCTAATTAATATTTCCCACAATACATATGTATATTTGAAATTTCGGGGAAAAGGAAGTTATTTAATATTTTTTAGAATGAAAATTTTAATTTATGAAAAGCTGCATGTATCTGGGATAAACGGTATCGCGACCATCGAAGATAAAATATCGACGTAGGGAATGATCACGATTGACAATAAAATAAATCCTCACCGCCTAACCGACGACATTAATAAATCCAATAACTTCCGACCGATAAAACGGCAACTGAACCGTCGAATTCGTTTTTCTCCCTTCGTGAACGATCCTGGCTGGCAAACAGTTGGCCAGCACCGACGAAAATTCATCGGGAATTGTGCAAACATGTATAAAATGCGCACAATGTGTCCGCGGGACTGGCTAATATGCGAATGGTTCGTTGTGGCTCAGGGAACCCCCGATAAAAAGCCTATGGACCTGTTTTTCCCTTCTTTCGCGCGGGGTGAACACCATGCCGAAAAGCTCGAGTCACGTTCATGGGCTTTTGTCGTCGAATACAAATTCGACAAATGACGTCGATCCAGTTTTTATACCAATAATTCATACGATTTTAAATCAGCATTAAGTAGAGTTAATAATTAACTGCACGTTAAGCCAAATAATTTTTGTATAAAGCTAAATATTGATTATCGGATAAGGTAAATCTTGAACTGAATGTAGGTAATGCTGCATTTGGAACTCAAAAATTTCTAATAAATCGCACAAAATTAATTTTTCAATGCAAATCTAAGAAATTACACCTTTCTTGCCGCAGGTCGTCAATTTTTGTAAACTTGACTTACGTCGAAAGAACAAACGATCAGGATGAGGCTTCTGCATTAAGCTATCAAAGTAACACGTTAGGTAGAAACGCATGACTAAAGCAAGCACCATGTACACCAAATGGGGTTCATCGCGAGGATGGATGATGGTACGGGGCTTAAATTATTTATGCGCACCGCCCATCGCGTGTCCTGCATATCCATGCGCTGGCTTAGGCATATGGGGACATTAGCTACCCCATTAAGCATTTTATCCAAGTGTTCCTTCTATCCTAGAAACTGGCTGGATCGAAAATGATCCATGACGAAGGACACAGTGATCAAAATCTAACTAGACGTTGATTAATGTCTGTCACTTTGAGTGCAATGAATATATAGAGCGGAGTGTATTCTTCTATTGTGTATTAGTATTTGTAATAAAAGAATATGAAATAAATTTCTACAATCTTTGTTGAATGGACCTATATGATATTTAAATGCAATTATGGAT
The DNA here is from genome assembly GCA_022405125.1 of Anthidium xuezhongi. Classification (NCBI taxonomy): domain Eukaryota; kingdom Metazoa; phylum Arthropoda; class Insecta; order Hymenoptera; family Megachilidae; genus Anthidium; species Anthidium xuezhongi. The sequence continues at coordinate 13,322,566 of CM039647.1, forward strand.
AAATTTTGTCTAGAAAATTGTCTAGAATTGACAAAATTGAATTAGAAATTAAAAAAGGATAAAGGGTGTATACTAATATCAGTATTACAAAAATGACTTTGTCTTTTGCAAAACTTTAAAATAGGAATTAAAGAAAATTTTGAAAATAAGTTGAATTTTCAGGAAAGTTTAATGTAATACAATATATTTTAGCTATGGTTCTTTCTGGTGTTATCAAAAGATTAATTACTTTTATAACACAGTTTTAGAATTGCAGCAAATGCATAATACCATTATGTTTAATGTTCTTGAAATGATTGGAAAATTAATATACTATAAAAGTGTATATACATTTGATATGATTAAAAAAAAAAATTAGACGGCATCCAATGAAATTTCCACTTTTGTAGTTCGAGATAGAAATATACTTTATTTAATTAAAATGTGCAACTGCGACATTAGGTAGTCTTCTTTTGGTGTCATGTCCAATTTTTTTAAAATCGAGTGTTTTTTAAATACTCTTTTCGAATCAGCTTATTATTTAAAATAATTGAATATTATTAATTTCTCTGGAATAAGTAATTAACCCTTTGCGATCGATTGACAGGTATATAATAAATAATTACAAATAAATAATAACTACAAATGTAGGTACCAGATTTATAACATATGCTTCGAAGAAGGAAGTTATTATTTATTTTATACGAAATAAATAATATTCCGTGTGTTCACTATCTAAGGGATAACTCTGAAATATTTAATATTTAAAAAAATTCTTTTTTATTATTTTTAAAATAAAATCTTCGGCAACACCAGAGTATCACTTCAGGGATAAGAACTCGTTCGTTTGGAAAACATTGAAATCATATTTTTGCACAAAAATGTCAATTTGCATAGGTAAACACCCACGGTCCGATAATCAATATTCACCCTTTTCTCCAAAACCGAAAGAGAAATATTCCTTTCAGTGTTTCCACCGATACCGCGTACAAAAGAAAAATGAAACTTTTCTATAGAAATGAAAATAAAAAAAAAAAGAGAAACTGGTCTTCGAAAGGGAACACATGTTCGACCAAACCGGTAATAGCACTCCTTACATAGATATGCCACGTAATCGATAATCGTTTCCATCATGACACCCACTCGTGCCCGCTTAGCCTACTTCCTTCAAGCGTTCCACGTGTGACCGCACACCCTTGTCTCGAAGGGTGTTCGCGTACACGGGCGGAGACAGGAGCACATAGGAGGCCGTATGTATACCTACGGTGATACCGGCTGGTATATGTATCACCGGAGGGGTCAGAGGGTGGAGGGTGGAGGCGTGGGGGGTGGGGGAAGGGGGTTAGAACATTTAGCGAGTACATTAAGGAAATTGCGTGGACTCTTCGCACCGCTCCCTGTCACAGTCAGCCCGGTCTCGCATTCTTCCGTATTAACCACACACGAGCGAGGGCTGCCAAGTAAGGGTTGCCTTTTCCCGACCGACACGGAAAGCACTCGGCTTATGTACACGTACGCTCGCCTAGATAGTCGAATAGATAACAGGACGGAAGAATTGAAAGAGATGCGTCGATATGCCTGCTGTCGCTATATTTTATAGCGAAACGATGATGCACGACGCGAAAGTACCCGGTAACTCTTATCTGTAATTTGTTTGCTGATTAGTTAAAGCAATTATTGAAATATGTGTACTGGTTGTTTCACTTATTGTTAGTTTGATCAATCTTACTCTGTGACTGGTAAGCGAATCATTTTTTTTTTTTTTATTATGGATAAGAAAGATATTTAATTGACTTTTGATCCTTTTTGTGTATTTTTTTGAAAGGTTGGACAGTTTAGGTGGAAAATCCTGTAAAATGGAAGCACATTTTATTACCTTTTTGGTGATTTATTTGAAAAATTAAAAAGTATTGTGTACTCTACATTTTGCTGTGGGTTCTGTGCCAGAAATTTTTGTTCTTTACACTTTATTTAGTTTAACACTTATCCAACAGAAGGGGGAGATCTCCCCACCTTACAGTAAGTCGCTGCACGACAGATCGGGGAGGTTTCCTATTTTAATCTTAGCAACGCATTTCCTTTCTTTTTTTATTATTATTTTTTTATTTCACATTTGGTTTGTATTATTTTTTGAATAACTTACAAAGAATAATTGTTATATACTCTTAATTTCATACTTTGTATAAATAATACGTGAAATTGTTAAACAAGATTGTTACTGCGAAATATAATTCACCATTCAAATAATTTTCAGAGTTCTTTGAGAAAAAAATGTCTGTGGCTAAGTGTTAAGAAATAATTTTAAAACATATTTCACCCTTTGTCAATAATAAATTCAAAACTATATCAATGTTGGGTAGTCCAGTTATAATTTAAAACTAATAATTTTGAAAAGCATATTTAACATATTTCTATCAATAAACTGAAAAATCAGATTTCAATAATAACAGGAATTGGAATACTTTTAATCAACAGGGAACACTGGTTCAAAAAGACAAATGTTCAAGCAGGGAAAGAGAATCCAAAAGGAATTGAGAGACAAACAGCTAATCAAAGGCGTACAAAGACAAACGGCGATGAAGCTGAACGAGAGAAAATTCACAGAGACGCGAGAAGAGGAAGAGAGAGAGAGAGAGATAGAGCCGGTTACAAAGGGACAAAAAGCGATAGAGAGGGACAGAGTGAAAAATTCGGCAGTAAAACAGAGGGAAACAGAGAGACAGAGAGTAAACGGAGCACGTTGAAGGGAGAAAACGTTCCGGCAGGGCCTGATGGGACAAGTAGGGTCAAGTGAACTAAAGCAAAACTACCAGGATAGGGGTGTTAAGGGGACAATATACGCTTCGGACCAGGGGTGGAAGATGGCTTTAATCTATTACTGGTCGACTCGGTAGAAGTGGCTTCTTGTTACACGCTCGTTTAGACGAGACGAACTCTAAATTGATCCTCCACGCTCGCTTGTGTTCTCGTAACGACGATAAATCGTGTGGATTGAAAATGATAATTTATTCTTAAATGCACGCCATTCGAATCTTTTGGCAATAGTCAATTTTAGTCATTTGACAGCAAACTCGTTTTTCAAATATTTACAATTACTTTTCTATCATTTAACATATCTTATCTATTATTTTTTAAATATTTTACTGCTTTTATTACTTATAGTTTCGAATAATTAATAAAGAATAATTATTGCAATCTACAGTCAAAATTTCTATAACACTGTTTCTGAAGTATTTAGAATTTACACGAGATCTCAAATATATCATTTATATTTTTCACATCAAGAAAATGAATTTTAACGGATGATTATCGAACCAGAAACGGCGGCAGCTGTCTTCGAGTCATGCCGTTTCCATTTTTCTTTCCACGATTGACAAATTATCCTGCACCGTGATTTTCGATTCGAAGCCCAACGTCACGGGGTTCTACACACAGACATTGCTTCCGGGAACGGTCGAGAAGCCGGAAATCAACGGATCGCAAGGTGGAGGAATCAAAGGTCTTTCGGTTATTAATATTTTTTTTTTTTTTCGTTTGCCTCAGCGAGCACAGCTGCCGGTTGCTCTTATTTTCTTTTACTTGTTCACGCTACAACTCCAGGAGGGCCTCTAATGAAAGTCCATTTTATTCCTGGTTCCTTTGAGGTCACGTATCGAGGGGGTGGCTGAATCGAAAGCACCCCTGCGGAACGTGTTTTCAATCAAACTCTTTCGCCCGATGACATGATAATTCGAAGAATAACAAAAGTATTCACCGATTACCGTCCTGTGTCATAATTTCGTTCCGAAATGGCTGGTTTGTGGGCAAACGTTTTAATCTGATCTTTTTATGGTTTCCACCTTAAGGTTAATAACTTAATTTAAAAAAAATATCGTATTATTCTTGTAGACAAAATAGAAATTCATTGCCAAGCCATTGACTTTTGACAACAGAAGGGTTAGAACGATGTAAACGATACAGTGAGTACCAGCACGTGGTCCTGGAAGCCAACGGTATCGAATAGGGTAACAAGATACCGGACAACCGATCCATTGACCTGTGCCATCATTCAAGAACCTTGGTCAACTTCTTTCGACGGGAAGTTCGAAGGATGCTAAGGAAAGGGAGAACAGGAGGCAAAGGCTTCACCATCTGTCTGTTAACACGTGCCAACCTTTGGTAACCCTTTGCACTCAGAGGGCAACAGCTATTTGAATTACGATTGAGAGACAATAACATATAATTATCAAATGAGTCAAAGTGACTAGGTTTTAATATAAAATTTATCAAAACATTTTTGTAATAATTTATCTCGACTTTTATCAAAATAAAAAATTAATTCGTATTTCGTTCTGTCTTATCTATTATTTCACAGACAAAAATTTGTACTATTTAATTTTGGCAAACTTTAACAAAATTCAAATCACTTTAGCCTTTGAATTACTTAAATAACAGTTGTGTTCCATTTTGCACCGGACGTAACCTGATTCGTGTCACGTGACACGAGTCACGTGTACGATAAAACGAAAGTTACGTGACGTCACGTTTTCCCCCGTGAGGGAATTCCCTGGAAAGCAATTCATTCAACCAACTGCAAACACAAATTTCGATTCCTAGCTGCTCGTACCAATATTCTGTCTTTGTTATGAAAACCGTGGATCGTTCAAAATTCGAATCTCTCTAGGCTTTCTATCGATTCCGAGCGAAGCAAGACTCTGCCAGTTTCAATTCTCACATTATATCACCGTCGGGTCCCCGGAGATGTAACAAGCCGAGCGAATTCACGGGGGAGTTATGGGAACGGCACTGCAAACACCGAACCCAAGAGTATCCGATGTACTCGCCAGCATATTGCAGGAGGTGCCCATAGGGCTTTCCGTGTTAGAAGTCGAGAACGAATGACAGTGTAAGTGGAAGGACAGAGAAGGAGAGGAACACATGGATCCGCTTATGGGGCAGTGTGCAAGTGTTACGACCTGCCATTGTGTTCACGGTCGTTGTTCATGACCGTTCTTGCTGCACACTTGACACGTACCGCGATGGCACCCATGGGTCATAGGGTGATCGGCTACTTGCCTTCTCACGGTGAAGATCGGAAAAAAAAAAGAACTGCTGGTGTCCCGTGGCGACACACCATGAGAATGTTTAATTGAATTGCTCTTCTGATGGTCTTCTATATGACAAAGTCCCTATTTTGATTTTTATTTCCCATTTTATGTTTCAGGATTTGAATTGTATTTGCTTTCGTTTTTGTTCGGTACTGAAACAATTTTCTTTTACAAATTTTGTTTGTTAATTGGTTCAAAGCCTATGTGGTTATACCCCCGTTAACACAGGTCCTATTTTATGGGGTTTAGTTTATACAAAATAAAAATAATACACTTATAGTTTAGAGGGGTTGATATTCTTTTGTAATTTCTTTTTGTAATTTAAGTTCTCTTTCGATAATAACGAATGGGCTAATTATTAAAACTAACTACTTAAGTAAGTATACTTGTATTGATAGTTGAGTAATTTTGTACTTTTTCAGAAGGCAAGATGTGTTAAAAGACTGTTTTATTTTTAATTGAATCAGGTTAATAATTAATCTTATTGGACATTTATTAAATCAGTAATAATAAAATTTAAGAATTCTTAATCGATTTTTGCAAAATAGTTCTGTACTTAAGGGGTTGATTGTTATTATTGTTGAAAACAATTCCTGTGTAAGATAACCTAGGCCCTCTTTATTTAAGCAGTTTGCTATAATCTGTTCCTTTTTAAAAAATTAGTAATTCTAATTATTAATTGCTATACCTTTTACAAATTTAAATTCCCTACTGTAATACCACTTAGTGTTTATGTTTTGCAGACTTTCGATATCCAAGGGTTGTATGAATGGAGTTCTAATGCTTGATGAGAATTGTAGTTAAATTATTGGTTTATTATCACACTTTGATCGGAGCAGTCGTAATAATTTAGTGGTATTAGTGTACTATTTTGATCCTGATGCAACGCTATGCTATCACTGCATCTGCAGATCCTATTCAAGATAATTTTGCGATATTATATGATCGAATGACAGGGCGTAATAAGCCTCTTTACAATGTCATTGCACCCTATGCTGTTACACTCATATTCTATAAATTATTACTCTGTTAATACTTTACTTACTGGAAGTTTATTAATACTTTCAGTGCCATGCGAAAATTGTACAAAATCCTTCCAATTAATAACACTGCTTGCAATAAATTTACCATATCGTTTTTACGATATTTGATTTCATCCATTCAATGAATTTTTAAACATTTGACAACATTTCTACTTATAATTAGCTAAATTAAATCATATTCAATGTATGACATCGACGTTTTCTTTAAAATTAAAAATAAAGTAGATAAAATAAATAAAGAATGAAACATACACAAAAAATTTGTTTACAAAATTTTGTAATTTAGAATAAGAAACCCATAGCAAGTTTGACTTTGACTTGCTCAGTATAGCTTTAGCGTTAAACAATAATATTGTTTTATAATATTAATTCTTATCTGTTTTACTAAGTATGACCATATTTAGCCAATTCTTTAACTAATTCTTTAAACATAATAATTTTCTAAAAATTTAGAAATGGTTCTGTAATCATAGATCGACGTAGAGGTAACAGAAATGGATCAAAAGTAATTTTATTATAATACTTCCGTGAGAAAAAGCGAGGCAAGTCTTAAGTTTATTTCTGGACGAGTGTCAATCCATCGAACACGGATTATTGGATGACAGGAGGATAACAACTCCTGTAAATGGATTAAACACCGGCCGTGCGAACTGTGGGAATTATCGAAGATCGATACGCTAAGCTACAGTCGACCTGGATTTCTGTTTAACTTTCAGCAATGAGAATTACAATGTGCCTGATGAGCGGGAAAGTTAATCAAGATCGAAGAATTCCTCGAAATCCTTTACGAACGTGAAGTTTAGTATCTTGTATTTTGATTTATTTGATAAATAATATTGATCGCAAGATCTAATAATTAATGTTTATTCTTAATATTTTTAAAAATTGTACAATTTATTAAAAAATAAAAATTTATTAAAAATTGAGAAAAATTATAACTAGTTGTGAAAGGCAGAACAATTGGTACAGAAATTTTGAAACGAAAGAGTTTTAAATATTGGAAAATAAAAATACGGTCTAATAACATGTGAGTATTTTAACATTGTTATATGTATAGATGTTATGGTTCAAGTTTTATAGATAAATAAAATTTGGATGCTCTGTAGCAAAGGAATGAAAAGTTTTTTTTATTAAAGTAAAAATCGTTGCTTAACTTTTCTATTTTAAGTAGAAATATTCGATTTCTTAACAGAAATTAAACAACAAAGTATAAACTTTTATATTATATTTTTAGAAATTTAGAAACTTTCGAATACTGTATTCTTTCTTTATTTTAGCTTAGAAGCTTCGAAATATTATATCTCCAGAATTAAAAACTTCGAAATATTACATTTGTTAGAAGTTACAGTTTATGGAATATTAAATTTTTTACTTTTTAACTCAGAAACTTTGAAATATTATATCTTTAGGATCATATTCTTAGGAATTTATAAACTTTGAAATACCATATCTTTAGAAACTTACCAACTTATGATATTTATTTCTAAGAACTTAAAAACATTAAATCATTCAAGAGTTTGTATATACTTTTCAAAATAAAAAGCCCAAGAGTTATATTTCGATAAAGAATCAATGAAGAACGAATACGAATAACATTCTACGCCCACTGTACAGTGTATCAAAGTTGTAAACTAAATTTTTTTTATACTGAAATTGCTCGACGAAGCAGAATCACATGCCACGGTAATCATCGGGCCCGTGCAACATCTAGTTCCAACGTTTCCATGGGAGAAAGAGAGCACGTATGGGAAGAGGCTCAGTTTGAGGGTGTAGGACTGGTGGAAACGAAGCGCTGGCAAATCCCCTGGGAAATCAGGGAGGCACGGGACTTCACCGTCTCAGCACCGGATGGATCATCCTGGGCGTGCGTTTCGAGGATACGTTCCCGGTTTTACGAGCGTTGACATTAGCCGAATTCCCGTTGTTCTTCCAAAAGAACAAAACATCTCGAATTTTGGGAGAATACTTTGATCGTTCAATCGAACATTAACGAGAAACTATCAAGTATTTAGCTAACAGTCGTACAAATTAACTAAAAGGATAATCTGAATTTTTCTTAAATACAATTTTCAAATATCTTTTGAACTTCTATTGGCATAGAAATCTTGACTTGGAAACAATTTTCATAAAACAGTTTGTACGAAAGAAAATTTATAACAAACTTTGGATTTATCTTCTGACAGAAGATTTACAAGAAAGATATTATCGTTTACACGACAATTTTCTTTATTAATATTATACAGGTGATAAAATATTCCTGAAAAATTAAAAAATTGACATCGTTAACAATCCCTGTACTCTCAAGATAAATGCAATTACCGAAGAATTGCCAATCAGTTAATAATTATAATTATTACTGTTATTGTGAAATTATTTGAGTTAAGTTATTATTGTCATTGAAATTCGTTAGGTGAAGGATAATCATTCTTGTAACTTATACGAGCGAAACGTGTATCTCGAGGATTAGATAAATCCAATTGATTGTTTGATGATCATCATCTATCGAATCTAATCGAAGTCACGTATTTGACACGCGTATCGTTTAAACAAGCCGATAGTCATCTTTTCTCTGAAAGGAAATTCTACGCTAAAAGCAATTCATAATAGTACACATATGAATTGTTTATAAATTAGTTATTTATTTAACTCTTCTCAACATTGAAATATTTTTATTTCATAAGTTAAGGATTTTTTCTTAAAAAAGCAATATCAATGCAATATATTGTTTATATTCTGATTTGTAATTTAAAAATATTAAAGTTCAATCCGTTTATATGCATTTTATTGCAAGAAATTTGAGAGAAAAAATTGCTAGACTTATAAATTAAAGGATTATTAAATTTCTATTTTTCTCAAATAAAGAATTCGTTGTTGAAAGGATTTTAGTTAAAATTTTTGTAATTAGTTTTTATTCCTTATTTTTTAATGTTATAATATTTCGAAGTTTCCAAATTCCTAAGATACATAATGTTTAGAACTTTCCAAGTCTCTACTAATATAATATTTATTTTCTTAATTTCCATTAAAAGGAACCAAAACGAACGAGTTAATGTTATAATATATCACTTTTCAATTTAGCATCTAACATTATTAGTTTCATATTAAAGCTATTTAAAATTTGTCTTTTTTCCTTTTAACAAAATTCAATATTTGATTAATTTACTAATTGAAACGAAAATATAAATACACTAAATCCACGTGTCAACGTGTATCAAAAATAGAGTACACTACACGTCCCGACTACAAATTCGAGATAAATGGAGAACAGACGACAGTCACGTGCACTACGCATTCATCAACGTCGAATCCTTCAAAGGACCAAAGGACCTGTTCTATCTTCGACTTCTCCCTGACCACCCTTCGGCTCTCTTTTTGATGCACACACTCGGATCGACACGTGACCGGATAATTGTGTCCATTGATGCCTCGCAATCGATAATGTTTGAAAAATCTATCGAACAGGTTGCGGACAAGCATCGGCGGCAGGTGATTTGAACGATTGTTCGTGTATCATCCGATCGACCACGTTAAGTGATTTGAAATGACGTAGCAGGAAATAGAAATCATTGAGTTTTTTAACATCGGGGATGATTTCATGATTTCACTTTAGATTGAAAATGAAATAGAGTTAGAATACAGAATGATTTTCTGTCTTCATAAAAATATAGAATAAGAAACCTACAACAAGTCATTCTGACCAGTTTGGTAAATCTTTCTCTTTACAACAGTAGAATTAATTGTTCAAATTTACAAAGGGACAAGTGTACGAGTACTGTAATTTTCGAACAATAGAACAATCACTTTTTTGATACTAAATTGAATTTATTTAACAATTTTTCAGCAAAATTTTATTTACGATGGACGAAAGTATTTTGTTTCTTGCTAAACGTTCTATTGAATACTGTTTCCAAATAATAGGAAATGGGTGTAGAAAGGGTTAAACACAGCTTTGTGACTATTAAATTATAATTTTTCTGCTTTGCACGATAATTAAACCAGGGATATAATTATATCAGATTATTGCAAAAGTTTTTGTGTATTTTGTCTGCTAGCAGGTTCTTTATTTTAAGAATTTGTCAAAATATATATTAATTTAAATACTTTCCTGTTAATTCTAGTGTTAAGTGTGTTTATTTTTTGTATCTGACATCAGCTAAAGCCACGATAAAACCCCCTTAATGATTTTAATCAAAGAATTAAAAAAATACGCGAAGATTTAGAAATTACCAGATACAAAGGTCAAATTCTTACTTTCCATCTCCATAAAAGGGTACGAAAAGACAATTGAATGAAATCCTACTTTGCATCACGCGTGCGAACTTTAATCACAGAATATTTCTACTTCGAATGATAATCGTTTCGTTGAATAACCTTGTTGGTCTTAATTATTCCAACGACGGTAAAACGCAGTAATTAAGGGAACGTCCAAGTTTTCCCGGGGGATACCGCGGTCGGACGAAATCCAGATCATTCCCTTCGATCCCGAGGGATGCAGAGTCCCACGATCGAGAGGCCCGTGCCAATTCTCTGATCCACGGTGGGACACACTCGGGATTGATAATAAAAATAGTTTCTTTCGATGGGGTAGATCGTTATCAATGATACCCGTGGAACCTTCAAAGATTTTGACAAATTGTTGTGACACGTAATCATTGATTATGTTTCAGAAAGACCAATTCTTTTATTTTTCTTTTTAACATTATTTTAAGCGGGTACATACCCTTGGCACTGTGGAAAAAGGGACATATTCAAGAATTTATTTAAGAAATAAATTAATTAATTTAATATATGTAGTCATATACCTGCAGTGGTAATGAAAGGGTTAAGAATACCAAAATCAAGTTGTGCACTTTGTGTATCATTAAAATCAGTTCTGTTTCACGAACCAAGTGACCATCTTTCAATCTCGAGTATGGTTAGCGAACTTTCCAAGTTGGTTTTTAGGTTTCGATAACCACGTCACGTACGTAACCGTATGTACAGCCACGTATTATGCCAGTTCATCGCTTGGCAGGTTGAGTAATCAAGCGTAATGCTTTCGTGTTTCGGCCACGCTCTATTTGCACCACGCATGATAGCCAACGTTAATAACGTCCCATGAGGGCCTAATGTCGAGCCGAGCAAGCCTCGTAATCCAAACTGTGCGTGCATGCTCGCAACTTTTCGTTTCCCTTTCTCAATGTTCATATATCGTGGCTTCGTTAGTCGTTGCAACTGTTAAACACTTTTCTCCCTCGTTTTCCTCTTTCCTTTTTAAATAATTTTAACCCTTTCACGACAGTACCTGGTCTTTTTGATGTTAATTTATTATAATTCCATTCGTTTAAAGGTATTGTTGTAAACGCGTTATAGGTACTTTAATTTAGGTGATTTGCACAGTAATTACTAATTACTAACTAAAATACTAATTGTATAAGGTATTCGAGCTTAACTGGAACTTAAAAGCCTTATGCTTTATAGGAAACTGAAGCATCGAATGTAATAAGTAACTAGTTTGATTATTCCCTAGAAAATCATAATACAAGATTTTAATTATCTCAGAATGAAATTTCTCGATTACAAATTTTTTTCCTTCTCACATACTTTTATTTCTAATAGAAAATTGTTTGCTGATACTTAGTCGGTGAATTCTCTGGGCTCTCGTGTAAATTTAAAATAACATATTAAAATTTTTTCGTACTATAGTAATTTAAACACACCATAAGAAATAATTTATAACGTAATTTGCAATTTATAAATATAAGTGTCTTTAAAGACACTTCAAAATGCAGAAAATGTAAGTTGTGAGGGTTAACTCTTTGCTTACTTTGAAACTTCCGAAAATCAAAGGGTCTATTTCAAAAATTTCTAAATTCATTCGACAATTTGCTGTATTCTAAAATAAATAAAACTTAAATTTCACATTCTTTAAATGATATATGTGCATGGTTGCAGAGGCGCCACTCGAGGGCAAAGGATTGATAGGGGCCCAGATCCCTGAACCTCGTCGAAAGATGAAGCAAAGCAAGGGCTGGTACAAAAACAAAGGCGAACCCCGTGCAGGCTTCCAGAAGTTATCGGGCTACTTCCGAACGTTAAACGTTATATCCACCAGCTATCTACGAAATCGTGCATCTGTCGCACATTTCGGTGAATCACTCCGTTCATGGACGGTGGGCGCTGCTCTACATTATGGCTTCCATAGTCCACGGGTGTTCCGGGATATTGCGTTCCCGTTATAGACTTCGGAGTACTCGATGGTCAGCTGCGGAAGCGCTCGTGCCACCGGTGAAACCATAAGGCCTGCAATTATGGGGTTTGCGGTCGGTCCGTGATGATTTGTTGAAACGATCCCTGTAATTAACGGGATGACTTTCAACTCCGTCCTGGCTTCTGACCGACCAAATCTTCTCGCGTGATTTTCTTCTTTCGACCGGTCGTTTCGACGGAACTTACGATATTTCTGCCCATGGTATTCGTAGGATGCGAGGATTTAATTTCACAAATAAGCAGGCCTTCGTGTACAGAGTAGAAGTGAAAATATAATTATTAATTAAAAATGTATTAACCCTTCGGTGATTTTAATTTGATTCTTTACTTTATTTTATTCATCTTTATCAGTGTATGAAATCGTTGTATTTAACTTTGATTGAAATGTTATTGTATTTTTCCTAAGTTTAGGTCATGATCGAGGGTTAACCTTTTGTGGACGACCGGTGGTGGCAGATTCCTCATATTTTTTTACTACATGTCTCACCGTAGAGAAACTAATTTTTAAAGTCTCTTAGATTTTGCGATAACTTTAACAAATGTCTTACGTTTTTGACACAAAGAATAATTATGTGCGAACAAAAGAGATTTATAACATAAGCTTCGAAGAGGGGAGTAATTACATACTTATTTTATATAATCCACTGTGCCAAGATTAAAAGTCCTCCGTCCTCAAAGGGTTAATACGTGTCCCACACGCACCGTATATAAAAATATTCGAATTTTATTGAAGTTCAGACGCAACCACCCTCGCACGATTTCGGACCTTTAAAAATTCCACTCGATTTTAAGCGAATCGCACGTGTGAAGATTGTACAGCCACCGGTATCCCGTTCCTTGATCAGCGACTAAAAAATTCCACTCCGTTATTCCTCTCAGTTTTCCCTGCAAACAATGAGAACCACCCCTCTCGAGAGGGTAATCAGAGAAAAGGAGAAGAATGGCGCGGCAGACGCGAAACAGACGAGCGCGTTCGGATAGTCGAGGCCTCGTCGAAGCTAGAAGTAGAAAAGGGAATCCGGTGTCCGTGTGTTCGTGCACAAAAACACGTTGGATACCGGTATCTGCGCAACCTGGAAATAAGGGAATCACGCATAATCGGACGTGACAAGTGACGTTCTCGCCGGGTAGTAAGTCAGCCCCCCTCCGCTTTTCGTCGGAGCGTTACGATACCGAGGGGAGAGACCGGTACTCCCCCTTGGCTTGTATTCACGGTACACCCACGCACAATGACTGTCCCTAATAGGTACACGCAGCCCTTGATTAGAATCTAGGAGACGGGAGAGAGAAAGAGAGACGGCCGTGACTTTTGTGAAGAGCTCGCAAATGTATGTTTGCCAGGCCGAGCAGTTATGTCGGGGCTGGCGTTTTTGTGCGGGAGACATCGACGGGAAGCTTTGCGAAAAAAAGGAGCCGTGTTCGAACAAGGGTAGAGTGATTTTAACATTCATGAATAACATCGACGATTCCTGTCTCGTTTTTCTTTTACAGTACAGGGAAAGTTGGATCCTAAGACTTCTCCTTTTTTTTGTCAGAATCGATTTTGTTCCTTAATTTTATAAGCCAAAGAGTAACTAGCATTGTAAATTATTAATTTTTAATAGACTCATTATGACAAAGGTATTTAAGAAATATGTACTTTGAAATTAGGAATAAAGAAACACTAAAACAAAAACTTATGGATATTTAGAACAATATTAAGGAGGTCCAACCAAATATTAGTGGTTAATGTATTAATTGTGTTTTTATTATAACTTGTACAGGTACGAATACTCTTGTGAGACCTATTTTGTTCCAACTTATGTGAAATTCCATTTTTGTTATGTTAACATGTGATTTTCCAGTATAGTTTATATCAGTTTGAAAGCTTTGTAATCCTAATACACAGTGACTCCCAGAAATATTCAGGCACCAGTGTATGGCTAGCTTTATGACTTAACATTGTAGCTATTAAAAAAAGTCATAAAGCTAACCATACACTGGTGTCCGAATATTTCTGAGAGTCACTGGACATTCCTGTTGATAAGAACTTTGAAACTTGCATTGTAAACTAATATCAATTAAAGTCAGCAGTTCAGGGGGGTACGGTTACTCTTGTGACTCGCTGTAATCTCTTTCCGTGGAAGGCGGTTAAAGGGTTAACAAAGTGAAAATACATAATAATTTATTAGGTGTGCACAGGAGCAACGATCGTCATGAAAATTACCTGATTAAGCGTATTACATGGAATGTGTGAGATATTGTTCCTCGTTCAAACTGAAAGCTCGTGCAGAAAGTCACGCGGTATTCACGCCACTTTGTTTATTCATGTAACATGATAAAAAAGTGACGTTACACTCGAAATGATCGACATTTATCTGATACAGGTGTGCACGCGTGCTGCTCGCGTGTAATTATAATAATGTACCGTAATTTATGATTTACGACTCATTTCTCAGTGGTCAATGTCGCGCTACAGTGATAAGATACGAAAATGGTGTGTATAGACGACCCTCCTACAACACGGACATAGAACAAATAGAATTAAATTCGTTGAATTAAAAAAAACTATATTTTTTTACATTTAAGAATAAATAATTAGACGCAATAACAACTTTTTCCACAAAGTCTGTTATATTGGTTTGTCGAGACGAAACCTCGTGTTATGAAGGGATTTTTCTCAATCATCGAACCGTGTTAAACGAGGATTAGCTGATTAATCTTAACGCGGACGACCTAGATATTCTCTGCTAATTAATTTTAAACTTTCCGTGGAAAGTTGTGCGTGTTACGGTTGCAAAGATCCCTTTTCGACTTTACATTTCCGTTAAAGGTCGTCCCTTACGGACGAGCATAATTTTCAGCCACGTTAAATGGATATCTAGAATCGCGAGGATGTCGTAAAAGCGACACAGCAGTAGCCTATTAATAAGCACGAACCATGTTGGTTAAGTTTAATGATACACGCTAAAGCAAAATAGGGCCAACCGTCCACCGTTTGCTCAATTATGCAGGCTTTAGAAGTGTTTTCGACGAAAGAGACTAATCCGTTTTCGGGGCTGACTTTCCGATGCTTCGTCGATTAATACGAGGATGATAATTAGCAAACAAAAATGTAGGTAAATTATTCAGTTGTCTGAAAAGAGGATGCAATTTATTTTAATTCAATGTTTTATGAAAGTTAGTCATTTTAGACATCTTTACAAGGACGAGGGCAATCTCTAACAAAAATCGTAAAAATTAATCGTGATTTTATTGGAGATCTAAAATGTACGACTGAAATTGTGTGTAAAAGTTTTGCTTTAAATCGTCTAATATTTGTGATTAAAAATTTTAGCATCTAACAATTTAAATATCGTGGTATACGGGGGTTCGAGAAGTATCAGCTGTACATACTGCTTTAGCGCGTTTAATTATGACTTCAGTTTACTAATTAGCAGAGTACATATAAATTAAACATTCCTAAGAGTTTAAATAGAATACGAATCATCGTTGTTTCAACATAACACATATTTTATCGACTTTACTTTCTCATTACCTTAAACGAACATGCTCCAGATACGAAACTCCATCTTCTTAAATTATGATGCATCCTTTATTCTACTTTCCTCGAAAGAAACATCAATCTCTAGAAGAAAGGAAGCGTGAAGTGCATAGTCAAAGAATAGATCACTCTGATATGATCAAAGAAACAAGGATCAAAGGAAGTTGAAGAACTAGGGCGCAAAAAACGCTACGACGACCATCTATCAACAATACACCTTTGTATCAATAGTTTTTTTTACAAACTATTTTGTATCTACAATATTTTTTCATTATCGTTCACCTTCCTCTTAATACACTATATTATAAAGTTTCATATGGATTTATTTACTGAATTTGTCTATAATAATTTTTAAAATAATTCAAAATAACTTCTTCTTTTTATGCAATATAAATTTCATTTTAGTTAAAAAACTAGAAAAATTCACAATGGTACATACTAATTTTGGTATTCATACAAGCTTCACATGCCACGTTCTTCGTTACCATTATTTATCATCCAAATTGTAGATTTTTCTCTACAAAACATCATCTTCCATCAAAAATACAAAACCTGAACATATCATTCATACGAAAAAAAAAAGGAACAACCGGCGAAACAAAAGATAAATGTCTGTTAACACACGCGTATGTGAACATTATTGTACCTACAGTAATAAAGTGAAGTGCTTCGGCATGTATGACTTCAAATTTCCGGCACGGGTTTGTTCATTTCTATAGTCTAAACAAAATGAGAGCCCAACACATCGTTGAAAAAAATATGCTGCCCCGTTGTCCGTGTGTGTTTACGAGCACCGAGCGAAGTTTCCGGGTCCCGAAAAAATCGCCGGGCTTTTTCGATATTTATTTTAATTAACTGTCCCAATATTAATTCGCGTGTCGCGCGGGTTGTTTACTAAAACCCTTGGCGGCGGTGTGCAGGGTCGACAATCGATATGAAGCACCCGAGTATCCCGGGAGAATCGCGATATGTATTTTCAGAAGCGACGCGGTCGAGCACACACCCTCGTCTCAAAAGTTTTGTTTGCATGCGGTGCCTTTCATCGAGGATATTTACCGTTTGATCTTATTATTTCATTCGTCTAAATTTAAACACTTCAACCGCCCTGCAAACCGATCGACGCTCGCGATCCCCCTTCGCCGCAGGGTTGATAATTGAATTGAAGATGGTACCGTGCGCGTTTCTTGCGTTTTTTTCAATCCCTACTTGTTTGTTCTTCCTTTTTTCTGTTAAATTCTGGGATCAACCCTCGTACGGACAATCGTGGACACTTGGGTAACTGTCTCCAAATTAATTTTAACAATCCTGTTATATTCTTAAAAAATATTGCAAGTCGAATGATTATAATTTTTGGAATACTTGTGTACTGATTTATATTTTCGGAATAAAAGTTCTCATAAGAAGTTTTAGATATTATTATTAGTTGTAGAAGTATAACGTTATTATAAAAATATTCTATTATCTGTAAACACTAGCTGGCCACAGGATTGATAAGTGATTTAAAGATGATATCATAAACGATTTTGGTGTTTTTCATTTCTCTTTTTTATTAAATTTTATATTTCAAATTAATAATCCATAAACTATTTCTTGTTAGCAATCACTGTAAAAGTATCAATCTTTTTGTATTATAATATCCATCTTTATTTATAAAAGTACTTTGATTAAGAATATTCTCTTATTTGTAAAATATTATTGTACATTAAACATGTATAAAGGTTATCACTAAATTCTGTATGAAAGAAATTAATAATATGGGGTCGGACATTGAAATATTTACATATTTACTGTATTTACTGTATTGCGTGCTGCTTATAATTTGAAAATCATTAATTTTACAGTGTACACTCCCAAACACAATTCTCTCAAAAATTTCTATTTGGGGATAAATAATCGATTCCATAAAATATGTCACCATCAAAGTGTCAAAATACACGACTATTTTTATTATTGGAATTAACATGTCAACCTCTTTTTAAAAGATTAGAATCGAAGCCTGAACATTTAAAACTTCTGGCACAAAAATAAATAGATGTAAATCGTTCAAAGAACGAGAGCCTGGAATGAAATTTCATTACAAAACAGTTCATCAAACGCAACACTTGGACGTTCTAATTGCATTTTCATGCTGTCCTTAGGTGCAACGGTAGAAATAATTAATCGAGACGTATACGCACTGCTGATTACGAAAACGACCGATCATCGTATCGATAAGTGTAAGCGGTGTTCTGTGAAAATCCGTTCAGACCGCTCTAAGCGTGTCCTCCGACGAATAGAGCGAGGAAAAGCGAGCTAAGCCTTAGGAAAGTAAACCGATTCGTTAACCACGTTACAGTCAGGCTGGTGTAAGCCAAACCAAACATTGACATGTTCAATCATTTCGATCTCTCCACCTACCGTGGCCTCACGAGCACGATCACGTTATACACGCTCGAGGAGGAAGAAGACAGGGAGAAGAGGACAGGGGATGAAGAGAGTACGAACGTTCGCCATCTGGCCACGAAAAGAGACCCGGCTACCAAGAGGGTAGAAATTGAAATGAAAACAGGAGAGTCCATCCCCCCCTCGGCTTGTCTACGGTGCTCACGTCAATGAGGGCTATTAGGGGACGATATGTTTTTCTTCTTTCACTGATTTCTACCCGACGCGTTGACTTTCGGCTTGTCAACAGGAATATTCTCCTTTACTCTAGTTGCTCCGTGAACTTCTGACGTTTCTTTCTTGCAAGGCAAAAAACTAGACTAACACGATTATAATTGAAAAATTGAATCATTTATGGCGAGAGCTAAACTCTGTTCGTGTGATCTGGTTAATAGGTTGGCTGCCACGTCAGTCTTTTTATTTGTCTACTTTGAAATACGTATCAGATGCTTGAAATTACCAATATTAGAAATAACTAAATATTGTAAAAACAATTAGTAAAATTTGGTAGAAAATAAGAATATTAGTTGATGAAATTTTTAACAGTTTGTACTAAGCTTCTACATTCAAGGTTGTTGATTATGTTCTGAGTGACAAATTTTTTTTTTCATGTAACATATGCATGTATGGTTTTATGATTTTTATTTTTATTTTCTCCATAAAAAGTAACAAATGCACTTTTAAGTAAAAGAGTTATAGATTTAATTTTGATAATTAATTTGCTTCGAAAATACGAAGCAAAAGTTATTAAAATAATTCACAGTAAATTTCTATTTCTATCTTTTAGTACCTATACATTGCAAAAATCAATGAATGTTTTTACACTAAATATAAAATTCAGTACTGTCAAAAATTCATATTTAATATATTTTTTCAATAAACAAAACAAAAGTCATATAAAATGAACAATATGATAAATTTTATCGATAAACTTTGTGTATAAATAACAAACTCTTTTGTATTTGTAAATTGTGTTTATAATCATCGAGTTACTGAAACAAAATATTTAATATTTGAAATGATAAGCCCTGTCACTTTTTACCAATGATATTTTCATCCATTCAATTGTCAATGAAACGTTATTCCAATTTAATTGGCAGTAGTCGTGTCGTTGAACGAGCGGTCGGGTAATCCGCTTTGGATTATTATTAACGCAACAATGACCGGAAGCTCAAGAAATTCTGTTCGAGAAAAAATGAAAAAGCTCACGGGGCTTCGTGCGTGAATGAATAGAAACCAAATTTCTGCTTAACTGCTTTTTCCCCCTGCAGGCTATGGAAAACTTACGTTCAATTGTGGGATAAAATTGAAAGCCAGTTCAATTTTTTCGTACATTATACGATTACAACAATAAACATTTTAAAACCATTGATTCATTCGATTATAAACTTCGATTAGAAACGAAAATTTGTCTCAATGATTGATAAATTGATTCGAGAGACGAGGAGCAGAATAATTTGACAAGATAGACGATTTTACAAATAGATTTATCCAGCTTCGGAACATACTGTTAGTACGATAATAGAAGAGCGGCCATCCATCACAGTCACCGAATAGTGGTTTTGTTAGCGACCATTGTGGACAAAAATAGTTTTGCACGACAATACTTGGCCGTGCCACACCTACGCAAACACAAATGCCTTCTGGCTATCCGTGGCGAGCATTGCAAATTGTAGGTGGATTTATAGGTGAATCAGTCCCGTAGCCCAGTTCCCATGCTCCCATCGCGTAATCATCCGGGCAAATTCGTTTCCTTTTTCTGTAAATACTCTTGGCTACAACCGACACTTTGTCTTCTTAAAAATTAACACACTTATCGATCTTTTTATTTTACAATAGTCTGATAAAATAAGTAGACGTTTATATAAAAAGACGACATATTCTTGAAATATTCTTGAAATTTGCAGGTATAAAAATATTTTTCTAATAGCGTTCTTCCATATTATTAATATTTTGTATAAGTTGTGAGATGTTATGTGTCTAATTCTATGTTTGACCTTTTATAAATAGTACAACTCTTTCACAATGCATTATAATAATTGCAGTTGTCAAACATAGAGATTAAACTGCGAATAAAAGAGTCTTAGGTGTTGACACGTCGCTTAGAATAGCATTTTGGCCATCCTCATCGAGTGCTCGGCTTAAGAGCGTTGAACGGGGTCACGTGTCGACCCGTGTCCACCGGATGTCATGGTTTTGTCGCATTTAACGCCTCTTCTGCGGACCATTCACTCGGCGGTAAAGCCATGGGCGTTTCCGTTTTCCGCCCAAATGATCGACAGGCTGGCTCGAACTTGTGCCATGCGAAACGAGTATTTTGACCGATATCATAAGTGAATTCCCACCCAAAACGTTTAATTTTAAAATAGAATGATTTCAACCCTTTCATTTTCACAGTGGAAACAACAAATCAGAAAGGGTTTGAAAAATGAATAACTTCCTTTATATTAACCTTTCTTGAAGATTTATTAGAAATTTTATTAGAAATTTAACAAATTTATTATTATTTTAATGTGCGGAATTTTGTAATTTTCTTCCAAAGAACTTATTTTATTTCATTTTATATTATTTTACGAAGCGAGGATTGATATGTGGTGCAGGAATTTCCAAGTGAGCGCCGGTAGCAAATGTGTTAAGGATTATTGTTATCCTTGTGCTTCCGTTTGTTCGTGTTTACGAAGAGGCTCCAGGTAGACAAATATTCCGATGGATAGATGGATAAATGGAAGGAGATACAAAACGGCAACACAATTATCGTAATGGAGTTGTGGACACCGCTGGGCATTATTGATCTCATGTGTCAACCTCCTACGCTACTAATGCGTAACTCTTGTATGATGCAGGATCGAAACAAATATCCTTGGCATTTATCAACGGTGGAAACATGGAAAATAAGTTGATATGTTCGTGTTGGTGTACGCGTTTTCACACAAAAATAGTTTCCTATGGGATTATTAAAGACATTAAGTTGTGTAAAGTACTTTGAGAGGATGAAATCATCCCTTAAAATTTGCTGCATTTTTCAATCTATCTATGCACATATACTTTTTCTCTTACAATTTAATAAATGTATTAAAAATATTATTGAAATATTCATTAATCTTTAAATCCATGTACCCTACGTGATATTTTGTAATACTTTTATGTCATCAAATCATGTCAAATTTTCTACGTTCCAATGTTTGCCATTTGATATGCAACAATTTAACAATTTCACTGTGTCATAGGCAAACTATGAACACAAGATTAATTTATTGCTTTTTTTTAATACAATGTACTTCACTGTTGGTGTATTCGATGCCATATAAAGTTAATGCATTCAATTGAGTATATTTCAGTCTTTCTTCTGTCGAGCAAACCGTGATTGTTTCACGTTTGATCAATTGTTTCCTATTATCGTGTCCCGTTGCAACAAAACCGATGTTCTTTCAGGTTGGAGCAAAAGTGGCTCACAAAACGTTGGAATGAACAATCACTCGTCCAAGTCGCCACGTGAGTTGCACGTGCCAGGAGCGTGCCGGAACAACTGGTGCCCCGTCGCTTCTGGCACCATGTGCGTCGATGAATGTGTGCGCGTGCTGAACACGCGTTTCCATTCTGTCGGCTAAGATCACCTCGCGACTCGTAGGTGTTACTACCCTTTGCTCGTTGCTGCGACTTGCGACTCTTTGTATTCGTTTTTTGTTGCCCAACTCCGTGCCCATGACTTTTGTTCAATTCCTCGTTAGAATCGTAATTGTAATTCGTTTCAATGTAATCATGTGCGCTTATACCTTCAATATGTTTGTGATTAATTATTGGTAGAACGAAGGGTTCCTGTCAGAAGATATTTATATTGTGGACTTTTATACAAATATGTATGTTTTAGTAATTACTTCTGCTTTAATATTTTCGCTGTTGACTGAAATTTTATTCCCCTTTGCAGGACTTTTATTCTTTAATTTTTTGCTTTTGTTGTTTCTCTGATTACAATATTATTTTAATTTTGTTGTTAGAACAACTGTGCATCGTCAATTTTGACTGCCACGTCACCCACATGGGTGACACATATGAATAATAGAAATAGCAAAATATTGTGGAAACAGGATGTAAAGTTTGCCAAAAATAAAATTATTACCAAATGAAACTTTTAGTAGCTGCCGCGTTGCAGTCAAAGGGTTAAAGGACTTTAAAGCATAGCGAAATTGAGTGACAAAGTGTCACCTCGGTTGCCATTTGAAGTGCGAAGATTTATTACCGATTAGTAAAATATCGAAGCAAAATGCTGACAGGTTGATTATCATAATAGAAACAATCATACCTAGTAATTAATAAGACATACGATAACATGGATTACTAGAGATATTAAGGATTAATTATTAAAACCGAAATTGTTAGTGGTCAGTAAAATATTCATATATTTAAATGCTAACACTTCAAATTCTAAGTTAAGCGCCTCGCTGACTACTCTCCTATTATTTTAAGAAATTCGATTTTTTGTGCGTAACTTAATTAACACTTTGACTGCCACCTTGCAGCTACAAAACATTCTATTTGATAGTAATTTTATTTTTGGCAAATTTTATGTTCTATTTGGTCATTTCTATAATTTCTAAAATCCAATGGGAACATTTTCAATCAAACAAATGAAAGAATTCTTAATATTCATTCAGGTGTCACCCATATATGGGTGACGTGACAGTCAAGGAGTTAATATTTAATATCACATTTTGTTCTAAATCCGTCACAATTATAGGAAAAAGTTAAAGTATTATATTATATGAGTTAGTTTAGTGGCTATAGCGAAAGAGGTATTATTTTTTATAACAAATTTTTATGTTGTATAATAGACTATAGATTATATCTATAATTTATAATAGACTAAAACGTCATAGCCTCTATACTATTAAATATAAGCTCATTAATATTGCCCCAGTAGCATAGAATATATAATATAAACGATATAAATAAAGATATCAGTTGTAAGAACCACCATGTCACTCGCTACACGAGATCATCGATTAAATTGTCTTTGATGGTCCTAAAAACGGTTCGAGGGGTTGCAGGTAGGGGCCAACGAGTGGCGCCCGCATTTTCCATCCAAGTTACACCACTCGACTTTGAAAGTTTCAAGGATAAGCCGGCTCGATGATAAACAACTCGAAAAAGCAACTCGTAATCGCACCTAACAATTGCCATTGTACGACACAACGAGCGACCAACTGTCATGGCTGACAGTTACCTCCTCGACAACATATGGGACAGAGTCGATGGTCTTCTACTTAACGTTACGTGCTTTCTACCCCTCTGTGGGATGAACCATCGATAGCCACTTGGAAAGGTAAGGGTCAGTACTTGAAGAGGATCTTTGATTCTGATGATGATGCTAATGGTCGACATGGTGTTCGATAAAATTTCAAAGTTTATGCACAAATAGATATTTTGATAATACGAAGGCGCTTTGAATATAAAATTTAAATTTGCAATATAAAATTTTTCTTTGTACAAGAAATGAAGTTGAATAATACTTTTATGTATTGCAAATGATATTGCCTTTTTTACTTAATAGTTTACACATTTCATATTTAACAATTCTTGATTATATCAATTATAATTATGTACTGTAGGGTGCGTTATGAATATATTATTTAGGTTTGGGAGACGTAAGTCGAGGTTCACAGTGTCGTATTCTTAAAAAGTTTCTAAATAATTTTCGTAAAAATATCCAAATTACCACGATTATTTATAACTGTCATATAAAACCAAGGGGAAAAAAGGGAAAAAACATAAACGTAAATAAATGAATATCAAATTAAAAAAGACTCACGTTCTTCCTTGATCGGAAAACAGCTTGGTGTTTTGATCTTCCGTTCTAAAACAAAAGGAAAAGAACAAACCGATTAAATCTATTAAAATAAATCATATAAAAGAAAAAAGGGAAATAATAAGAAATGTGAAAGAGAATTTCTTTGTTGAATTTAAAACAAAGGAGAAATGAATTTGAATAAATTAAAGTGGAAAATCGTTATCAAAGTTTTTGCGGTAAGTCGCTGAAAGAAACGAACAATTCCGACTGAAAGCTCGATTAACTCGGATTATTTAGCGACTTGTACGTGATTTCATTTGAAAAACACCGAGACAATGTGACGTTTTTATCTTGTCAAGCATGGTAAGGTTTTTATGGGATATCGTGTCAGTCGTGTTTCAGCTCGACAGTACTTTTCTCGCGGTTACGATCATAAATAATTTACCTGCAAACGAGTAAGCTCGTTCAACCTACCTGTGCAACACTCTGATTCGTCACTCATACGAATTAAATTGTTCGCGCGTAAACACTGAAATTATCATGTATATTTTATAAAGCAATGGGAAAACAAATAGAAAACGTACAAGAATTGTATGGATAACATTCACTTTTACAAATTCCCAATTTATAGCACGCATACGATATAAATAAATTAAAAGAGGAAATCGGTAACCGGAAGGGTAAAATTGATAGATTTAAACTGATTAATAATTCTTTCTAAAAAACATATCATTTATTTGTTGCTTTACATTTGTTACTTTTTATACAAGTAAAATATAAAAACTAACCCTTTAACATCTAGTGGAATGTACAAAAGAAATTGATAAAAAATTTAATGTTCCAAAGTTAAACTTTTTAATTTGTAATTTTTAAGGCGTTTTAATTAACCTCGAAAAATAATACCTTTTCTGTAAGTGGTCTGGACGTTAAAGGGTTATGTATAATAGAAATTTCTTTAAGATGGTTTTCTACTTTTATCAGCAGAAAAAGCTCAACAATTAATGTTCGTTCAACAATATCTATATTAACAGATAGTTGAATACAATTATGGTAAGATTTATAATAAATTTGTGCCAAAAATTTAAGCTCTTGTCTACAGTTTATTTATAATGCATGCTTTATTGGCGTGCGTATAACTGTTTATAATTATCTGAAATAAAAAAGGTTGTGTTTTTATTATGGAAAATATTTTTGTGAGCCTGAATCTGTATCTATTTAAAAATATCGTCGTGTCAAAGAAAAAATTTCATGAATATTTAAAAAATTAAACTAATTAACGTCTTTCTGAACTCTTTAGATTGAGGCTTCCAAAAATATCTTTTAATTAATCACAGCCACGTTCTCAGGCGGGAAGCTGTGATTTTCGATAATTTTAATTGTTTATTAATTGACGGAGATG
Source organism: Anthidium xuezhongi (assembly GCA_022405125.1). Lineage (NCBI taxonomy): Eukaryota > Metazoa > Arthropoda > Insecta > Hymenoptera > Megachilidae > Anthidium > Anthidium xuezhongi. The sequence continues at coordinate 13,348,052 of CM039647.1, forward strand.
TACACAAGTTTGTATTACAAGCTCCAACAAAAATTTTATATTTTTTTAAATATTAATCATCCAGTGTATTAATTTTTCTGGTCTCTCATCAGAATCCATCGTTCGTTTCAATCTTGAAAAAAGTATTTAAGGGTGAATACTTTCATCCCCTGCTGTACATAATTGTAAGTTTCGTAAGTGCGCGGTTTAAACGGTGTTTAGTTCCCATCAAGAGCCACTTAATCTCCGATCGCGTAAACTCACGTAACAATAGGTCACGCGTGGCCCACAAAAGGGGGAGGGGGGATTGGGGGTGAGGTGGGCACACACGTGATTGCGCCGACGAAACTTCATCGGAGGAGTCACGTGGCGGCGGAAAAACGGGCACAACATCCGCCACGAGCCCGGTTGTTCTCCATCGAAAAACCTAACCGCAAACCCCGAAAGGATCCACCGAGCACCGCCTACAAGAAAAACAACCCCCGAGTCATGCGTTCCCACGTATATATGTACGTAAAACGAACCCCAACCCCCTCGAAAATTTCGGTGTAACGTTTCGGATTACACGGTGTTTTGCTGTTGCCCGTCGTTCTCCCGCGATACTCGATGTTTACCGACCACTGTAATCGAATAGTTCTCGAGCGCTTCGATGCCTTACTGGATTAAACTTCCCGCCCCTTTCTTCTGGTGACGAGATACATTCTTTTTTTATCATCAAGTACTTCGTTGCCAAGGTATTGAGCAATTGTCAAAATAATGACTTTTTTACAGGTAAATTTGAAAATTGCTTGGAAGGGATTAATTAAGCTATTACAGAATTAACACCACAGAAACAAAAATTAATATTTTTATTATTTTCATTTTATAAACTAATCTTTTTGTGGATTTCTCTTCACAAGTTTACTGGTGAACATTCCTTTATTTGTTACTTCATATTTTTAGAGAATTATTATATTAGAAATAATTACCGTTACTTACATTTGATGATGAATGATTACATCAAATATTCAGATGATAGGGGAAGAAGGGCGCACGGATAATTCTATGGCTCGCTATAATCTAATTACGATTGTGATCCAAATTTATCACATTTAAATGGTTTATAAGGTAAAGGGTTCATGCGAGGGGGAATTTTATCATATTATATGCAATAATTACCTAATGATTTCCTTTTTCAATAAAAGTTTTCGTGGAAAGTTAATCTCGTTCGGATAATTGGATGAAATCAATTTTGCTTAATTCCTACTTGATTAATTAACGAAGGTTTGATTTCATTCTGTCCGATTAATTATGCAACGAATATTTTAATCCGAAAATTGAAGTTTAAAACTGAAGCATTCGAGGTGTTACCAAATGTTACGGGTTATTAAAGTAAACTTACTTTAATGTATAAAGGAGTACTAAATTATAAAGTTAATTCTTTTTTTTTTTTTATTTACATAATAGCTGCAACGTCGATTTAAATAATTCCTTTAAAAAATTAGAAACTTAAGCATTCATTTTCGTTAGAAAATTTGAAAAAGTTGAAGATCATAACAGGGTTAATTTCGATAAGAATCTCCTGTTTTATATTTTATTATAACAGTTAATCAAATATTGACATTTCAATAGCAACGAACGAAACATTTAATCTTATCAACGACGTTCCTGTTCAGACAGTCGTACGTCTCACTTGTCACTGACATACTGAAGTACTTACAATAGTGTTATCTCGTTGTTGGTCAATGTGCTAACTCTCTTAGACGTTTCTGAAAAGGAGGTCGACTTATGGCGCAGTGGGTGTTAACCCTTTATAATTGGCGCATATATACATAAGTATTCATTGTATAAAATATGATTGCAAAATGAATTATAGCAATTTATAAATTCGCATTTACTGCGTTGTTTCCTTGGCACAAAGGGCAATTATAAATTTAGTTTATTTAAAGAAATAATATTCCGTGCGTATACTGTGTCAAGTTCATAACAAAGGTGCTTCCACCGCAAAAGATTAACCCTCGTACAACGACGTTTGGATCTTTCTGGTTGTTAGTATGCGGCAACTAAGCTTCGCTAATTGACAAAAGCCACTTAACATTAGTATTCTTTTGTTTTTAAAGTCACAGGATAATTTAAAAATATGTTTGCAAAATTACATATTTACAGAATTATAGCAGTCTCCTTTATTTAATAAGAACTGTAATTACTTCCATATAATGGTACACAAGGTGTTAATTAATTGTTATTTATTTTGGAAATTTATGTCTATTATATCAGTAGTTATATTTTGATTATTAGCAGCGTGCAGACTGAAAGACTGTTAATAGAGATTCCGATGCTGATAGTGATTGACAGAAAATCAATTAGTAACCGTTTGATCATTAATAATTTACCTATAATTCAATCGATCCTTCCAAATTAAGTGGGCTATAATTAAGAGAATCTTAAAATATAAACTGCTCTGTAAGCAAATAGTTAAACGATATTTTGTTAATCCTGATTCATCAGTATCTTAACTTAACCCTCAATGTTAAATGGTAAAAAAAATTAAAAACGATCCATTTGCTTGCAAACAGTCGAATTAAGTATACTTTCAGAAATTTTGAATTTGATTTCAAAACCGCTCACGTCGGTCCCACGAGTATATCGAAAGATAAGACGAAAAAAATGGAAGAAGCAAAAAAAGGAACTATCGATCAAACCTCGAATTTGAAACGTCAGCCCGGAAATGGGCCGACTTCGATCGTTCACGAGAGAAAGGGAAAAAGGTTGCAATGGCGTAATGACCACGGGGTGAGACGTGGTAACCCGATGCCAAAGGCTCGACGCGTGCCCGAAGGATTCACAGGAGCGGTTCCTTTCCCAGAGGCTGCTTTACGCGCCGTTTTCCTCTCTCGGTGTCCTCGCCAGGCGTTTTATCGTCGCATTAATTTTCGCAACGGAAGCAAAACGACTTCGCGATGTGATATTTTTCAACTTTTTACGTTGGACCGGTATCGTAGCCACGAATTACGGTGCCGCAGCAACGACTTGAATTTTGTCCCATGTGCAAGGAAATTCAGATGTTAAAAATGATCTTTTGGAAATAATTATGAACAGCTTTCGTTATAACCCTAGAATTTATTTTCTGATATTTCATTAGCATGTGGAGTAAGTGTCTATCTAATTAGACTTAACCCTTGAACGGTGAAGCAGGGCCAATTGTGATCATGACATTTCAGTTGTTAAGTAACAAAATTTATAAACACAAGACCTTCGTATATTGTTTAACTATGAAATTAATTAATGAAAATAATTGCCACTGTGTTAATTTTTCACCCCCTTAAATATTTTTTACCATAGATTATTAGTTTAATATTCTCATTGAATATTTGTCATTTTGCTTTATATAGAACGATTATAATTAAGATATAACACGAATGATAAAAAAAAAAGTATCCTTATTTCGTAAGCTAAGGGTATCGACCACTCAGACATCCTAAGATCATCCCCAAAACAATTAAACTGTCGAAAGCTGCGTCTCTTCGGGTTGGCTCGTAAAAGTAACATATCGAACAGCCATCGATATGTGGGCGGCTAATAATTTTCCCTCATAAAGACAGAAACTGGTCATAGCTGGTCGATAACCGGTATTTAACGACGTTACAGGGCCGATGTATCATGCGTGGTGGTTTGCCCGTGGGGCGAAGTCGTGGCGAGAAAACGAGGAACACGAAGGATACGAAAGCCGGAAGGGTCGTTGGGGCTCGTTCCAACGGGGTTTCCGGCGTTGGGTGGCGGAGATGCGGCGATGCCATAAAAAAAAAAGGAAGAAGAAAAACCACCGCCACCGCAGAAACTTTCGACTTGGAAAGCAATTCCCATCTCGCCGGTCCGCGAACATTTCACCAAGAGAAATGTAGGTGGGAAAACGTTCCTGTTCTCTTTTACGGAAGAAAAAAGACCGGCCGGCTTTTTATTACGTCCAAATATTTAGTGCGTATACTGGTTCTTTAATCGATCCACTATGATATCAGTAGTTTCGTCTTCTTCTCTTTTGTTTTCAACCCCTTTTAGTCTGTACGTCGAACGGACAGAATGTGGAGAATCAATAAATTTTTATTTGTTTATATTATTTGTAATAAATATTATCGATGTATAATTTATAGTAAATATTAGTAATATAATTCCCAACAAATCCTAAATAGATTTCAGTAAACATTGAAAGGGTTAATATTTTTAATAATTTAATAAAAAATTTTGTTTTCAATGATTTAATAATTTTGTTATTGGCACATGTCACTTCACTTCTCAATTTTGCAAATTAAAATTTAACAATTCTTATATTTACAAAACCTACTTTAGATAGTAAATTTATATTTTCGTACGGTTTTAATTACACTATTATCAGGTTTAATTAGTGAAAAGTAATTACCAGAAAATCTCGATTATTTTTTGAGTATTGCTAATCGAAATTTATTTTGAATCCAGCTGTCTTGAATTTTTCTATACTTCAATCTTCAACACTAGAATTATCGACATTTTGAGAAAATATAAAGATCAAAGTAAGGAAGTTCTTTAAAGGCACATACTAAAATTTATGCTTCGACTCGGGTAGCCACGAATGCCGAGGGAACAGGCAAAGCGCAAGAGAAACTTCCGCAAATCCCATAAAATGACGCGAGGATTCGGCACACCTTCAGAAGGATCACTTTTTTCATCCCCCTAATACGATAAACTCTTCCAATCACCGGCTTAGGCTAGCTCTCAACGAGGAGGACGTTCTCAACGCTTGCGACACACGCTCGCTCGCTCGTTGCCGGATACAACCTCATAAGCTCGAACAAGAATCTTAAGGTTTTGTCCTTTGAAAGCGGCAAAAGCTGATCCGTCGTCGTCCACAACAAAGATGCGAACCTTCATCCTCATTTTCCCGCCGGCACTTCCATCCCCCGCGCACTCTAACCAGCCGCCATTTTCTTTCCACCCCCGTCACCATCCGGCTCTCATTCGCCATGAGCCACCGTTTCCTATGGTTACCATTTACCCGGGGGATGCTTGACATCCTCATTGGAGCTTTCTACGCTTTGTTAAACCGCGGCTATCTTTTTATCCTGTTGTCTCAAAATTTATTATCGTGTTTGCGATAGAGTATTTCAACGAATAAAATTAAACTAAATAACCTTGTCAAAAATATATGGAACTTTCATGAAAAGATGCTTGTTGAGTCAAATTACGAATTTACCGAGGATTTAAGTCAACAAAGGTGGCGAGTATCTTCGGTGTGCTAACAACTTAACATCGGCCTTGCTTATCATCGTGTGTCTTGGTAGTCGTTTGTGTTTGATCTCCTCTGTTGTCGATTAGGACAAAACGCAAGGGTGAAGTGAGAGACCCAATAGTTAACACTGCTTTGGTTATTTGTACTTTTTAGTAAAATTTAAATCTAGAAAATGTTAATAGTTTTGTGCACCCAGTTCTATAAGGCACAAGATAAAGTAGGTTTTGAGTATAATAGTTTGGTCACTCTGTGCAAACTATGATTATTCATTTTAATGAAGAAACATGCATTTTGAATGAGACCAGATATATTCTAGCATAATAAAATCACGAGGTGCATTAATCCATTCGTAATCACGTTTCAAATATGGAACATGACAAAATTGACATTGTGTCATATCAGATTATTAAAATCTGATCTATATCTTAATTGCATTTTATAATGCTATTACCACTTTTTGTTTCAAAATATAAATATTTACAAATGTAACTGCTAATTTTATTATGTAGGTTTGTGGTTGGTTTCGATATAATTTACAGGGTAAATTCAAAATATCAAAAAATTTTCTTTCTAAAATTTAACTGTATTCCAAAGAACTTTTTCTATGTTCTTGTAAATGATAAACTAATTAAGAGTGCTCAAATTATATGGAACACCGAATATTTATTAACAAAAAGATTGGTAAGAGAAAGGCTAAAGAATAGAAACACAGGTAGAAATGAAATCAAGTGTTAGGGCTTGCAGGGTTTTCAAAATTGCTCACTTTATATGATAAAAGCAAATATAATGGCCACTGCGTTGCCAGTTAGGAAACGCTTAATCGACCGTCAGGGTCGTTAGAGCCGTCGTTGTTTAGACCGTGCTGTTTGGGCCTAAGTTTAGATTTAGGTTTAGATTTAAGCACATTCGCTATCGTGCCCGAAGCAATACCGTATTGATTGTGGGGTGGCCGAGCCTCCGAACACATTACATGATTAAACCGCCCCAATAGCATAGCAACCGGCCTTGCAGCACTTACCTTATTAAAATATCCACCACTCTCACCGCGCCCTTTTTAACAAAACCTTCACGCGGACCCGCGAACTATTCTGTCCTCTATTCTTCCTTATCGAAGAACCTTTTCACGAACTTAGCTACCTTGGTCTGCTTAATAGTTCAAGAAACTATCGTTGCTTTCTTAATTCATCGTACAATAAATTTTCTTTCTTTCGAAAAAGAAAATAATAATTATAACTTCAATGTTTGTCTCTGCAAGATAATGTTTTGATATTCAGCAAAAAATTCAAAAGTATCGAGAAGTGACATTAGAATATTTGCAATTAATGAAAAGTTGACAAAGACAAATAATATTGGACAAGTCGTTAAGTCAAGATCAAGTGCTAATGAATCTTTAGGAAAAGGACCAAAAGTATCCACTTCTAGAATTGTTTTAATTGTTAATATTTATTGTCATACAGTGTAGATTTAGTATATAGTTGTAGTAATTTATAGTTATTGATATTGGTAGCAAAAGACTTGAAGCGAAGGTGTTTATTTTTAAGGGGTGACACCGCTCTAGAATTTTGAAAAAAATCGACTTTTTATTTTTAAATTTTAAGTGGGGGAAAAATTGGAAATACGGATTTTGTTTTGATTAAAAGAACAGATTTCTTGAAAAAGTGAAAGCAATCTAAGGAAATGCAAGAATTATTTAAAAGGAATAGATTTCTGCATCTTGTAACTTATGTGGGCTGAGCTCGAACGGAGCTGTTAAAAAATATTTAACAGCCGAAAATTGAAACTCGTAGACGTAGCAAACGAAACCGAGGAATCTCTGGATAAGGGTGTTCATAATTGAAGAAATCTTCGACCTTGTTCTACTCACCGAAATCGACCGCATAAATAACTTACGAGATAACTTGCTTTACGAAGAAAGTGCAAAAGAAAATCAAAGAAACGAGGATCTAAGGAAACTTTACAACATTTCTCTTTTAACATTGTATTTTTCAGTGAACTGTACGATGTGTACCTCAAATTATTGATGTTTATTAAAATATACGGCAATTTTTGTGGTAATGAGTGGAACGAAGATACAGATCAATGCTGTGTCATTATATAAATAATAAAAAGTAATATTTTTGTTATTTATAAGATAATCATAATTGCTGTTGAAAATAATGTACAACGCAATTTTTCGAGATTAGAGACAACTCTAACTTCAATAGAAGAGTTACATCTTCAAATTCGAAAGATTACACATGAAATTCTGATAACACGATAAAAAATATTCCACGATGAATCGAAGATAGAACTGCAAGTGGTAAAAATCAATCTCAATATGTTTCCATTTATATAAATTATTTTTCATTCTGTAGAAGTGTTGTGTATTTTAGAATTAACAATATTTATTTATTTTATTACGTAAAAGTTATACGTTTGATCAAATTTTAATGCAAAACAAAACGAGACCTATAAAAATAAAAATATGTTATTCCCAATTCTGTAAAATTGTAATTGAAAATGTATTAACAAATCTTTTTCTGCTCACGTTAATTGACAATAAAAGTAGTGGTAAAATTGTAACAAAATTATGTTTTAAAGATTATGCTTCGACTGGAAATATATTTTTTCCAATAGAAAATAAAAAATAAAAAATCGATTAGAATTTTAGAAATTTTAAAACATCCGAATAATATTTTTGAAAATTTATCAATTTAAACATACTCTTTTATCCTACTTATGATTTTATTATGATTTTGATATTTATTTTTTAAGGACGTATATATGCGTTCTTCGGAGTAACAGGGTTAATCGTATAATTTAAAAAGACACTATCAATTGATAAAATTTTTTAGTACGATACACGACTATCGCTCTTATAATTTACTCCACTTGATGTCAGATTGAATTCCACACGCGTAACAAATAGTGAATTAATTTCCGTTAATCGTCCAATTAAATTAGACCCAATAACAAATAATGAATCGTTTCTTAATTCGTCTTAATCTTAAATTATAACGATAAAGCAACGTGTCGTTGATAACGCGCGAACGCAATAAATCATTCTTGAACCGCGTGTATATACTTTTAACCTTTCTATATTTGTCAATCGTATTATAATATCTGATTCAAAGAAATTATCGACACTTTAAGAGAATTGTAGTATATGTATATCGATCGGGTTCTCGTTCGAGGATGTTTTGAATCGGGAATTCTGTCGACGGGACGAGACACCGGATATTTTGAAACCGACACGAATCGTTCTGACAGCCCGAAATTCTGACAAATCGTGACATCCCGATGCGAACGTTTTAATCTTATCGATTATTTGGATCGACACATTCTTATCAAGAAGTTGCCACTGTTCGCGTAATGTGGCACAAAATATTTTAACCTGACCCGATATTAGAAAAACTCGCGATAGCGACGAAACTATTCAGGCTAAAGCTGTCCCTTATCTAAAGATGCTCTTATACAGGGTGTCCTGTGTGTTACCAATAGATTTCAAGAAATTTAAAGTACATATTGGGTCAGAAATAAATAATATGGTTACCGCAGTCGATCTTTTGGTTCCAAAGAACGTGTATGTACGTTTTCGAGTTTCAAAGTTTATAAAAATATGATATTTAGCTATTTCAAAGTTCTTAATGATATAATATTACTATTCTTAATTTCTATTTCAAAAAACGTAATATATTCAGCTGGAATGAAAGAATGAATTAATTGATTAATTATTTCATTCATTTTGATGCAAGAATTTATTTTGCGTCACAATTGATTTAGTAAATCTCTTCAATTTCATATTAATATTATTTAGATTTTTATTATCCGTAATTGATAAAAGATTTTTTTTATATCATTCAAAATAACTCAATCTTGAAAGGGTTAAGTATCACAGTACGGTTACATTTAATCTTCAAAGCTCGCAGATTTTTTTTTATACAATTAAATCTAACATAATTTTATAACGAAACTCTCGAAAACTACATTTTATTGTTAGGTAGTTAAATTTGATTACGTTTTGTACGACTATTTTTGCTAATTTTTAATTTATTTTCTTAAGAATTCGCTATTTGTCTAGTGTGACTTTTTTTTCACTTTTTCGATTTCCAAAGGAATTGTTTCTTTCGGTTTATGAATGAAAATTGTGTATACCTTGAAGTACGTTGATCTTTTATGCGATAGAAATAGATAAACTTGTACAAAGTGTTTGATTGGGCCACTATCTGTTGTGTAAAGTCTACTACACTCTAAATTTACGTTGTGCGTAGATTCTTATACTAATTTCAGGAAAAATACGTAAATACAAATTACTCATGGAAGTATTCGGGTTACTTCTCAAATTTAAAACCCAAATAATAAAATAACATACAAAACAGAAGTGAAGCGTATTAAATTTTAAACAAAGCGGTTTTGTATGATGGAAAATAATATTCAATAGAATGATGCAAATACGCAGTGTAAAAAAAGGGTCAGTTTTGCCAAAAGGAGACTGAAATTTAAGACTGTTCCATTTGTTTACAAATTTTAATTTCAATTGTTCTTCCAGAAAAAAAATTATAAAAATTCTCAAAGCTTAGGGTGCTCGCTTTGGGTGCAGTTTGGTTTTGTTATATAAATGTTTAAAAATCATTTAATTTTATTCACACTTACTAACATAAGTAGTTAGTAGTTTAATAGTATATCGTAAAGATTACGAATAGTTAACAATTTAATTCTATAATTTATAACATTTAGGTACATTTTATTTTCAGTCAACGACAATGAAATATTTTTAAACGTTTAGAACAAAATTGAAATTTAATTACGTTTTTAAATAAACGATGCACTTTGGACTTGTTACCTTGAGAATGAATCCGGTAATATCCATAATTTTCTTCATACAGATAATGCAATCTTGGTGTCAGTAACACTACTTCTTGTAATAAAATTGCATCATGTATTTCGTTGAAAAGTAATCGAGACAAATTTTACGCAGTCGAGTGCCGAACGATAGTCGTTGCTTTGACGTTAAGAAAGCTTATAAATTCTTAAAGAATACGATAAGGAGACAAGTAACAGATATAAATTGGTTGCCAAAAATAAACAGCATGCATCTTCTTAAAGAGGAAAGCAAAGTCATGCGTTTTTTTACTACTCTTTTAAGAATTCTATCACACATTGCACTTTGATAAATCTTATCCTTAATTCATGTTTTCTTGGTACAGTCCAATTTCGTGCTTTGATATTTAATATCATCTATAAATTTTAACTAAGAACAGCATAAATTTTCTATTAATCATAATGTCCTATTTAAATCTCATATAAATATTAATTCAGCAGTTTCGTTCTCCGAGTATAGATGATATTCAAGCTCAAAACTTTGTATCTTTTATTCAATTAAACCTTCGTTATTCAACTTCCAAGGTAATTGTGCCATTTTCTTTTAGAACTAAAAAATTGATTTAGTTTTAAATAAGAAGTAAAACTAATAATCTTCCTTATAAGAAAACACTGTGAACACTTCATTTATTTATTTGGATTTATAAGATTGGTTAATAATAACACAAGAATAAAAGTTTGCTTTATTCGTGCCCAATTGTTCTAATGTCCCATGATGGGTCAATAAGAGCACCTAAAGGAAATTCGAAGAATTAATATTTTCAATAATTAATATGTTATGAAAATATCTATTAACCCTAGAATGATCAAGTTTTGGACTCTTACGTAAAAGACCAAAGGAGAGAGACACTTAAGTTCATCATACTTTTGGAAGATATCTTTTAAAAGGACTGGTATATATGATAAAAAAGGTAAATAATAGTAAATAGGTAAAAAATAGTATTTTAGGAAGTTAAAATACTCTTGGAAGTTAATCGAAACTCGATGCATTTGATATCATACATTCATTATATACTATCATAATACTTTAATGCTTTTCACACAGAATTTTTTATTTGTAATAATATTAGTGTTAAACAACGATTTTGAAAGCATAAGCGACAATAAATAATTTTATGACATTTTTCAAAACAAAGAAAATAGTGCATTTCCAATGTTTTACTTTTCCCTTTTTCAATATAATATAATATCGTTGTTTCTTTTTAACAATTATTATTGCAATTAACAGCTGAACGTGTGTAACATTCCTGCACGATATTTTGTAAAAAGTAAACACGTAAATTAACAGCTTTTAAGATATAAATAAAATTCCTTTCAAGTACTTTAACAAACAGTCATGCTACATCTGTTGCTTTTTCCTGAAAGATGGCGGAACCCATCATTAAAGAACGATTTTGTTATTTCATGACTGTAATTAAAGGGTCTCCATAGTGTCCCTTCCCTTCTTGATTATTCTATGGTTAAAAGACCACAGATTTATGCACCCAATAATAGGATCATTTACCTAAACGTGTTCCAAAATACTCACAAACTATTCGAAACTATCAATTCATATTCGAACCATCTCACAATACGCTCGGATTTCGTCCCTCGAACGACAAATTCGCGACCTGGAACGGTGATCTCGCAAAAAAAAGGCATCGAGGGAATCCTTACCTTCCAAGTTCTTGTTCCTGGCGAGCAAAGCCAACAGGACGTCTTGGTTAGGCGCAGCCTCCGCCAGGTCGGCGGGGTCCTGATGCGAGGGCGGTAAGGAGGGACCCAAGGATGGCATGGTGGTCGTCGGTGGCCGCGGCATCATCACCGGCGCCGAGCCCAACGGCGGCAAGGGCAATCCCCCAGGTGTATGATGAAGCGGATTGTGCGGCGGCGGACCGGCACTCGGCAGCGTCGGCAGCGTCGGCAGCGTCGCGACCGGCTGCACTGCCGCCGACATCGACAGATCGACGCCACCCAACAGTACCGGACGACACCCTCCTGAACCGGGCCCGCTGCTCACCGCCGGGAGGATTCCGCCACCCCCCGGCAGTGGTGCGTACGGCAAGTACAGCTCCAGTATAAGACCAGGAAGTGGCTGTCGCGGGAACACCGACCGACGGCTGGTCTCTTTCGCTTTTCAGATACGATCAGCTCGATACGACTCGGCTAATCGGGCATCAATTACGATTACACACTTGCAGATTTGCTCTTGGTCTGAAGATCGAGGATAACTCTTGATAACGTTGGACACGATAGATTTCCTGTGAATACCCGGCCCTCGAAAACCAAGGTTTCTAGCACCATAAAATTCTTGTATTTGTATCGTTCGTTCACTAGCCTAACATACTTAAGATTGTCCACTCAATTGTATTCTGTTGTTAACCTAAAGATCAAGAATAATTGCTGTTATTCAAATCAATGTTTCTTCGTTCTCCAAAACATAAAATCAACCTCTTCAGCATATTAACATATTCGGTACCGATGATTGATGGAAACAATAATTTGGTCCTAACCTGAAAGTCAAGAATAATTGCTGATATATTTCTTAATATCAATGTTTCTTTGTTCTTTAAAACACAAAATCAAACATTCCAGTAGCACAAAATCTTCGTGTTTGTATTGTTCCTTTGCTAGCCTTACAATTTCAAGATTTTTCATTCAACTATGATCACACATTTGGCGATGTTCTTTCATAAATAATTAAGTCTGGATCTGATTGCTATTATTCTAGATTCAGTGCACTTATCAGATCACTGTTTTCTCGACGTTCCCAACACTGAATTCACTGAACAAAACAGTTTCGTTCGATCGAAGACACAGGAAATCGACACTCGTTCCCGACTCGGCTGATCACTTTCGATGACGGCGAAGAAAACAATCGTTTTTCGCGTTCTTTTATCGATCGATCGTCCAAAGTTCCCGTCGTAATCTCGTTTGCCGCTGTTGCGAAGTAGACACTGATGTCGATCGATCGTCGAGAGCCTCTTTACTTTTGTCACCTTCCGATGACTTTGTCGCCACGGGGTTGTCAGGCCGAGCGATCGTGGTATCGCGCGCGCAACCGAGTACCACCCGACGTCTCTTGTTTCGAGCTGAACGAACGAACGCTTACGAGTGTTTACGAGCGTCGCTGCTACCAAACCCGAGGCTGAATGGCCTGTTTGTAAATAGCCTCTGTCTGCGGCACCGCGAAAAAGAAAGAAAGAAAGAAAAAAAAAAGAACCACGATTTACCGGCAACGAAGCAAAGAGAAGCGTATTTCGCGTATTTACACCGAGGCGTCGATCATCAATGAACTCTGACGTCTCGAGCCGTTAATCGCGTTATCCGTTCTCAGGAAGATGTCCTTCGGCTCTGTTTACGTCTCTCGTTGTATCGTCGATACGTACAACAAGAATTTTCGTCCCGAGAGAAAATGTCACGATAACGATTCTGTTGTCCGCTAAACGTGACGCTCGAATCGTTTCAGGGAAAAACTGTCACCGAGATGAACGCGTCACCGGAGGCGGATGATCGACATCACTGAGATTCTCGGGCGGGATTTTTGCTCGCCGGATCGAGACACGAATCGACAGGTCGAGATCAAGAATCGAACTGACGGAGGACACCTCGGTTTCCGGCTAGGTCCGAGCGGGCCTGAAGCCAGCCGCGCACTCGTTGGGTCACTCTCAGACCGACAGTCCGCGTCTTATCGGCTCCCGGCTTATCTCGACCATAACCTTGGCTATCCGATCGTGGCCGATCTTCTTTGCAAAATCGTCCACGACTCGACCGATTCTTCTCGTTTCTTCGTATTTATCGACTCCTTTCGTATCGTTGCTGTTGCATCCTTAATTCGAGATTATTTCGTAATCGATTGCATCGCAATCGACGCCGGATAACAAATCAAGATTCTTCAAGTTTCGAGCGATAACACGAAAACGCTGTTTGAAATTTTGTTTTTCGATCCAACATTAAAACCTTGTATTTCTGATGTATGAGTAAAATGGTAAAATCCCAGGTCCCAATGAACTAAAGATGAAGCCTTTCTTACGTGTGCTCCTCGCGTTCCGATCCTAATACGAATTTCAACGTGGCGGTCGAAACGAGCCCTTCTCGCGACGGACACAGAGAATCGTGCAGGACGAAGATCGTCGATAGCAGCATAGGCTTTCTCGGTTCTATCCTCTAATCTCGTTTCGCAGCGCGTCTATCTCGAGCGTTCGGCTTTGATCAGCAGCAGCGGGAGGCGGTATGGTTTTTACACGCGTGTCGATGGAAATCGTGGCCGGGCCCGATGTAAATGCCGAATGCCAATAGAGAGAAAAACCCAATGAATCACGTAGCAGCGATACTTTCGGACGAGGAGTCCGCCGTTCGTCGCGAGTCTCCTTTTCGTTTGGCAGATACGAGCCGAATGCGGCGACCGGTAAGAAACGTCGAATTCCACGGCTCTTGAATCGCGATTTTCGTCCTGCCACGCTCTCCTTTTTTTCTCCCTGCGGAGAGGACGCGTCCCGAGACCCCGTCATCGACCGACGCTCGCGTCCATTCAGCCGACGATGATTATCCCCCGCGTCCACTTGCCAATGACTTTCTTTCCCTCGGAACTTTTCTTGGGAATCCTTCGAATTCCGTCCGGTGACTGATCTTCCACGTCGATCGAACCAACGATCGAATTAATCTTGCTGTCCTTTTATGCCGTCGCGAACCACCAGTCCGTAAATGGTGCACCGATCAGTCCGCTCGCCGAGGTAAATGAAGAACGCGTATTACGATACGACGCATACTTTCATGATGTTTCGGTAATGTTCTGCATTCGATTTGCCGACCCGTTGTTCTCCCTTTGCCCACGAGTTCCCGTCGATCCGTCAACCGGCTCGTGCGACCACCGATACCTCGTCGATCATCCAGCTTCCAGATTCGAGGAGATCGACGATCCTTCGGAACATCTCGAAGACGTTCTATGTACCGAACAAAAAACCTTGCCGGGAGAGACTGACCCGTGAAAAAAAAAAATCACGTTGCCACGAAGATCCCGGAATGTGCGATTTGATTAGCGGGTACCGCGACACTATGGAGTCGGCTTCGCGGGATTCCCGGCTTCAGCGTCGAGGATCAGAAGGTTGGAGGGACCTGGAGGGACTTGGAGGGACGTACAGGAAGGTGGAGGTGGCTTTGAACGTTCTGTGAAACCGTGTGCATCGCCCTGCCGGAGGAGAGGTTTCCACCCTACCATCCACGGTCACCACCGAACCGTCTCGGACTAGCTAGCACCAAAATCGGGGGTGGGGGAGACTTTGGTGGGGTATCGATGTTGGCACGCTTGCGCCGCAAATCTGTCTCCCTCGTGCGAGATACGCGCAGGGGACACCGAGACGCGTCCTACTAGAAGATTTTGGAATGATTTGCGGTACGTGCGAGCCGAATCGAATGGAAAAGTCGAACGATGGGAACACGCCGAACAGTCGTGTTGCTTTTCTGCTGGATGTTTTGAAGGTTGCGTTTAAAGGGAATGTGTGAACTTATTCGAGCGTCTTTGTACAGTATAACTGGTATCGTTGGTAATTTTCAGCTCTGTCATTGATGCTCGTAGTAAATGAAGCGCGCAGAGCTGTGAAATGTACGAAACTATGAATGAAGCTTGTTTCCCTTAGATCCTTGTACGAGTATTTTTCTAACTTACTCCACTTTTTTAACAGATTCGTGGTTCTAATTTTTTTTAATCATCAACTTCTGATTGTTAGATATTTATCTGTGAATTTAATAAACTAGATTTTCCAGTAACTGTACATCAGTCTTTTTCAATCACCTCATACTGCATTTGTTATTTATTTTACCCTCCTGCACTACTTTGAGTCAAATTGGCTTGAAAAACAAATTTAACATTTCATAACTTCTTAATAAAATATTCTAACTTAATTTTATATTTTATTTTTTGTTTACTTTCCATATTTCCTATTATTATTTGAAATATTATTTGTCGATGTACGAAACCCTTTTCTTAAAATATTTGTACACTTAATTTTGATCAAAATATCATTGTATTCTTTCTAGGTCCGCTGTTATTCAATGAAGTTTTCAAGGACTCCAATATAGCAGTCAATGTGTTAAAACGTTAAAACACATGGAATCATTACACAAAAGTTAAATTCGACAGTAACGAATCTTCCAAGACTAATTCTTTCTCTCGTCCGTCCAAAGAGCCGAATATTTCAACAATCCTAAATAAGTAAGAAGAATGTTGTTTCGGTTCTTCGGCGAACAAAAGATTTCTTTTCGCATAGCGAAGCGGAAAATCTTCAAACATCTTTCGACGGAAAGTAAAAAAAAAAAAGAAAATAGAGAAAAGAAAAGAGGAGCGAAGGACAGATGGAAGAACGCCACGAAATGAAAATGAAAAGAGAAAAAAAAGAGGGAAAAAGGTTTGGCGACGTTTCGGGAATGTCGAAGGTTGCGAAAGGAAAGAGGCAGAATGGTATCGTGCTAATCAAGACCGATGGTCAATAATGGCGGCCACGGGTTGGTCGGACCCAAGTCCAACCTACCCTTCAAGCGTCGGGCGTGTACGGGGGTGGTTTAAGCCGGCACTTCGCCCCTCTGGAGTCGACAGGGGTTGATTCTGACCGTAGCTGGAGAGCGAGACATATTTTTATTGTACCTAGGTGAATCACTGCTACAGCCAGCCTCTTTTGTATGTGTTATTCACTCGGCCCGTGAACCGAACGTACTACCGCGGATGTTAGCGATGGGAACGAGGTGAATTGTATCGTTTAAATTCTCATCATGTTGATTAACCGCTCGTGAAAAAATAAAATTAAACTGTATAAAGCCTTTGGTTCATTTTTATTGGCGAGGAATTTTGGAAATTTATCGATCAACGAACGCTCTACCAACAACGTAATCATAGATAATGAATCACAAAATAAGATTGATTATTTGGTCATTACATTAACCTTCGAATGGCGGATGCTGCGTCCATCACGACCCAATCTACCAAATGTATACGAGGATATTGCAACTAAAATTAGGCGGTTAAATTTCTTAACGATAGACTTGCATATTTTAATATTTTGGAAAATAAAAATGAGAAAGGGTTTAAAATCCGAGGGTTAATGACACTAATAAGTGTTATGAATCTAACATATACTGAATCTTAAAATTAATATTTAATGTAAAATGATTTCTAAGTAAATCCTTCGTCATAGTCTTCCTTTTAAAATTCTCTTGAAACAAAATATCTTTTAAGTTTCATATATTTTTCAAATTTGCAAACATTAGTATACTTCAGCTTTCTTTGGACGTTTGTCTGCATTTTCTTTTTCTTCTTTCATTTTTATAAAGAAGCCAAGAAAATCTCGGTCAAGCTTTAGAGTCAACAGACAGGCTTCAAGGTACAAAATAAAACCGCACGAAATGTTCTTAAATGAGCTACGCTTTATTATTTAACGACTCATACGTATTTTGAAACTTTAATACGCTTTACTCAATTCACCTCACGCGCCATATTTTATGAACCAGCATCTTGCACCGCAAAATTTCTCGAAATATTCAAATCTTTAAACCTAAATTTCTTTAGACCCAACATTCCCTTAAATCGATTGCAGGGATATATTAGATCGTTGAAGTTAATAATCTATTATTTTGTGGTTTGAAATAATAAATCTTAAACGATGTTCCAAACGTGCAAGCTTAGAAAGATGAATTTATTTAAAAAATAAGTTTGTCGTGTGATTTTATTTTAAAGAATCATGCCTTTCTTGAGATTTGTTGCGGTTTATCAGTTATGCCACATTTTATGACCTCGCGTTTTACTAGAGTATATTTTTTACTGTTATGTTGGAAAATAAAAAAAACTTTGTGTGCGTTTTATAATCCACCCCCTGTTCATTAATAATGAACAGTCTCAGATGCCAGTTTTTTGGTCTAGTCAAAATAGAGGGTGTCAAGGTATATAAAAATGAAATTCACTTTAAAAGCTTGTGTTATATACTAAAATTCATAGATAGTGTCATATATTAAATATAAGCTTACATAACAAAGAATAATAAAAATCTAGTTTATTATGTGGAAAAGAGTTAATTAAGCTTCGATGTGTAAATATTAATTACGATTAAAAAAACTAGCAATGAACGCGTTGGATACTCTAGGGTGCTCGTGTCTAAAGAACAAGTCACTAAGAACTAATACCTAAAATAACTCGTTACTTTCTTAATTTAATTCAACTACGATAAATATATATTAACACTTTGACTGCCACATCACCCTTATATGGATAACACTTGAATTTCCCTTAGAAACTGTCGCCCATATTATTAGGAACTCTTTCCATTATTTGGTTAAAAATGTCTCCATTAAATATTAGAAATTAAAGGTAATAGAAATAACAAAATATTGTGGGAATAGAATATAAAAATTGTCAGAAAACTTCTGTCAGCACGATTAAATTACATTCTAAAAGAACAAAATTTCGTAGTTTTCATCAAGTGAACGTAATAAAAAAACTGTAGGGAGCAAACATAAAATTTCCTAGTTAACGAATAAGGAACACCCTAACAAACGGCGAGTAATAAAAGATTCGGAACACGAAGAGGACGGATTTGCACGAAAACCAAACGAAGGGTGGATTGAATGCCCATCGCTAGGTGCACGCCCGCGCGCGCATAACGACTTACATGCACATGTTTCTGAATAGACACATATCCAGAGGGTAGCGTCGACCCGTCGGATCACCCGTTGGATGCACTCAACGAAATTAAACCTACGTTCCTCGACCTCGGACCGACGTCGCACAGTCACGTCCAGCCGAGATATCGGCAACGTTAGCTTTTACCACGTTTCGCGCGCGCCACTTCAAACTTATCCCCGCGAAATTTCTCGGTTACGAATCTTACAAGGTAACCTACTCTTTGCCTTGAAGATAATTCCGCTACAACATGAATTTAATTTAATTCGCACTTTTAGTCGGATCGTAAGCTGATTTGACCCCCTGAGGCTGCTTATTAGGCTCCAACACTCAAATCGGATCTACGATTTAATCCTTAACTTACCAGATACTTATAAATAGAATAGATTGAGCATATCAAGATAAGGCCTTTAACACAAGTTCTTTTATGTCATTTAACCACTGTTAGAAATATATTGGCAATGATTTTCTATATGCCTTATTATCAACTCCGATGAAAATTAGTTAAAATAATTTTTGGTATAATTGTCATTTTGCTCTTCTCAATAGTCGATACAGCAATTATATAAAAACAAATTAATAACACTATGTGAAATAAGTGAAAGTACGATTCATAAAGATGCATCCTTAACACGTTGACTGCCATAGTGGTCACCAGTGAGCGCTTAAAATTTTCTATACTCAAATAACTATTGAAAGCAAAAATACAATAAGCCACAGATATTACTAGTATCAGACTAACAGTGTAAAACACTAATTTGAATAGTTACATTTGGAAATTAATCGATAGAATCCTTAATAACTGGTATTCAAGTGTGTCTTACCACACACGTCTGTATTCACTGTGCAGTCAACGTGTTAAGAAATTGTGATTGAATGCGTCTTCTAATGAATTTCATAATTTACGCATTTTTAAGTAGCATCCTCAAAAGCTTGAATAAAAACTAAAAATAATCTAAATTAACGTAACAGTAAAGAAGCGATGAGGTGCCGATGGTTTCACCTTGATACGTTAAGGGTTAAGTATACTTTCGACCAACGGACCGAACCAACCTCTTCGTTTTACCGAAGAGCTAATATAATCGAAGCTGGCAGAGCACAGGATGAAAATTAGGTTATGAGCAAGACGGTATCGAGGGTGAGGATCGTCGGACGACTCGAAAGTATCGAAGCGTCTCGTTGGAAAAAAGAGGTTTTTTCAGATCGCCGCTCTGCCATCGGTGCTTCCACTTCGTTTTTCCTCTCTCTCTCTCTTTTCTTTTTTCTTTTTTTTTGTTGAACCAACAGGGAAAATACTTCGCGAGGCTGGCTCGGAAAAATGTGGAACACGTTGACGTTGGAGCAACGGAGCAGACGAGAGGATATCGAACCGGCAAGTCCAGAGGCGGAGTCGCCCCACCAGGTTTCCATGGAAACGTGACACTCTCTTTCGGGCTTTTCGAGCTTTTCGAGCTGTTCGGAGCTTTTCGAGCTTACTATGGTCGCTATATCCCCCCACGTTTTGCACTCTCCGCCACGGCTACCGGCATCGCCTAGAGGATCGCCCCGAAAGAACGATATTTCCCGTTATTTTCCTCAAACCGAAGGGAAAAATTATTTGCTTTCCTGGAAACTGATATTGCAGCCCGGCTAGTTTCTATTTCACGGTTTTATTTTGCCGTCGTGTCGTTTCTCTTTCGTTGCCTCCGATGCGGAGGATCCTTGTTCCTGCTGCCGCGCTTCGGGGCGAATGACAATCGAAATTGACGCCATAGTGATTAACACGAGACAATTGAAACGTTTCGAGTGGCAACGATAAATCCAATGAAGCTATATTCAGAGAGGAACACGTTTTAAGCCCTCTGAGCCAACGCTTTCTATGATTAACGCGTTGACTATACAAATAATGACGATCGAACTATCAACTAAAGTAAAAGCGTTATAGCATTCAATAAGAAGAATATGTACAATCCCTGGACATCGAATTAGGACCACTGCAAATGATACTGAACGTAACATTATTAACATATGTTAATATTTTGTGTTTCCATCCTTTGCTTTGATGACAGTAAAATATATACGATATTATGCTATAGCGATAAAAGTGAAATTTTCATACGTGGTCCTAATTCGATGGCCAGGGACTGTATAATAATTTTCAGTGAATAATTATTAAATTATTATTGGGCTCTTGTTAGACAAATTATTAATCAACGCCAGTGATACTTTGAAGAAATAAAATAAAAAGAAATAGTTTGCTATGGGTGTATCACTGGTAGTAGTATACAAGAAGAAAATGTACTTTCATCGGGCACACATCTTGTTCTGTCCTTTCCAATGTACCTCGTATTTGCTGGCTCGAGCATGTGCTCTGTCGCGTGTGAAATGTCCCCACGATTTGCTGTTCGTCCTTTCTCTTTCTTTCCTACTCCACCCACCTAAGCAGGATGCTCCAAACGGCAGCGTCGTTTATGTAAGTTAGAACAGAGTTTCTCAAACTTATACGTTTGGAAATCGTCTCAAACGCGGATTCGTTATCGAGGAAAACAACGAGAAGTAAAGTCGACAATTTTTCTTTATGTTTTATGAAATAATAGAAGAGATGCTCGGTGCTATTAATTCAGTGACAATTTAATCCTTTCGATACAAATGGCATTAAACGCGAAAAATATTTTTGCTTTTCCATCAGAGTTTAAACTTTCAGTTTAGTTAAAAAATGATTATATCTAATATTATACTCTTCTTAAGTCTAGGCCACGGTTGACCCAGGATCCATACAATAAGAAATCACCGCTGATCAACACCATGAATTCAATATGTTTAAATAATATTTATGCATTGAATAATATATTCTTTACGAAATATAAGTAACGTGCAGAGATTTATATTAACAAGATAATTTATAAAAATAGTTTTGGGTCTTTATATTTAACAAGAGTCACATAACATACTATTTAACACAAGAATCTGTTTATTCTTATGTAAAAATATCTGATGTAAACAAACGATCTAGAAACGTATTTCTTTATATTTATATTACCGAAAAATATATCACCTGATTTTATAAAAAAATCTTCGAAGCTTAATATAAAAGTATGCAATAAGGGGGTAGTTTTCTTTACCTTGATATGCTATAAATACATAAAGTTTCGCAGTCTAGCGATGATAGTCGCTTCCACACTACAGAAATAGTGAAGTTTCTGTAAATGCCTAACACTTCCATCAATTTTACTGGCAGAACATTGGTCTGAGAAGCGCTGGGTTAAAAGAGAACCGCACACCTATCTGTCTCTACGTGATCGCCCGCGAGTATTCGTAAAGTGAACGAGAAAGAGCAGGAATGACATATGCGGAACGTAGCCACCTCTATATTTTACTTGAAGCTATTCGCGAGAATTTACGAGGAGCACCCGATACTCCCTTTCTCTCTGTCTTCTCGTCTCCCACGTCTACTCTTTAACCATACATCTATCTCTTCGTCGTATTTCTCGATTTTCTTCGCTTCTGCTAACCGTTTCCTATCTTGGTATACGTATTCAGTCTTTAACCCTCTCATAACTAACAGATATCCATTTTATTTCATGTTTTTTTTTTTATTTTCAACCCTTTTGTTAATATTTTGGGTCCACCAGATCCTATAGCAGTAACCCTCCGTGTACTAGGTGTGATATAACAATACAGGGTGTCCCAGAAGTAGTGTAAGAACCGGAAATGGGGAGTACCTGAGACGATTCTGAACAACAATTTCTGTTGAATTATTAAGGAAAAACACTGACCAATCAGAGCGCGCGTACAATAACAATATATTTTTTAAAATACTTATTCAGAAACCACTTATTTAAAAAAAGCATTGATTGCATTACTGTACTGATGTACAAAATTCTCAGTATAATTTATTACAACCAGATATTTAAATTAAAAGTTTTTCTTTTTTCCCCTATAGCTTCTACATAAGATAATAATGTATTAATTATCAGAACGAAGAATAATCTTTCAATTCATTTGACGTACAATTACGTTCTTTCATTATTCGCTCTTATTAAAAGTAAATCCCCTCAATATTAAATGCACCGTTCTTTTTTATTCTTTCAACGTATCGTACGCTACGCCGTCTTTCTATAAATTTACAATTGCCGACTGATTAATGCATACACAATTTGATTATATTTTCTGTTTCTGAAATTTGATTGCCCCTTTTGTGAATACGTAACGCATTTTGTAAACAGAGCATTTCAGAAGATTTCTTCCAATTACGAACGAAGAAACGGATTAAAGGCGTAACCCGGGGTTAAGGATATTCCCTTTTCGACGAGTTATCTCGCTTACTTCGTTAACAGCTAATAATCCGTGAAACCGGATTGCCCGAGCCACGATTCATTAATTTCTTATTAATTCAGCCGTTAACATTGAAAACACGACTGAAGAATCTGCCGCGAGCTTTTCACCGCGTTTAATCAAACTCCCTGCGGAGCTGGATTCGTTGATTCGATCGATACATCTTAAGTTTTATTCAGAAATTGACATTCATTGATAGTCGAATTTCATTAATTAGTTGTTTCAAATCAAATGATTCTTGTATTCATTTATAAACGTTAATAGGACGAATAATTATCTAGATACAGCACCATGGGACGTCAAAAAATAGTTAAGTTTTAGATATTCTTTTTTATAAATGTAATTTTGAAAATATTATTCCAATTTCTTAAAAACAAAAATATTACAAACTGACGGAGATATTATAAATACTGGACTGTAATATAGATTTATAATAAAATATTTTGCTATGAGATTATATTCACAATAAATTGTATTCCTTCCGTTGCAATATTTTAAGTTAAAATTATGAATTTTTAGATTAAGAAAAATGGAGTTCTAAATTCCTTTCGTTGCTATGAAAGCGATAAATAATGTGTTAAATTACATTCCAGCGATTTGTATTGTGTATTGAAATGAAAATGTCATATTTTTATTAATTATAATTTAATTTATTTACATTAAGTGTATTACTTACCTTAAATATTTTCGGATCTGTCCACCATCCAACGGCGCCGTGGCTTAGTTGGTTAAAGCGCCTGTCTAGTAAACAGGAGATCGAGGGTTCGAATCCCTCCGGAGCCTTGAATTCCTAAATCGAATAATTTAGGAAAATTAATTTTTTTGTCGATTTTTTTAATAACAGAAACTGTAAACGAATAACACAAAGAAAAAACCTTTTTAATTCAGACCTTATAATTGAAAATTAAATAATGCTATCTAGAACAATTACTAGAGAAGTCCATTGTTACTGCGGTAACTTTTTCCAAAAGAGACATTATTTTAAATTAATATATACAGTTTTTACATTTCGGTTTTATGTACAAATTGAAGGCAAAAATGTAGTTTAAATTTGTTTTTATAAAAAAGAAAGGAACACATTATGTTTATTACAAATGGCAAAAGATATTCAGAAATGTATAAAGACGTCAACAATAAACAATAAAATACAAACGAAATAATTATAAAATGATAATAAGAACAGGGAAAAGATATTTCTACACGTTTTAAAAGGGGTTGAAACTACCAGTTCAGACTTCAATGTTTAGAAATATTAAAATCTACTGCATTGGAAGTGTTTAATGGATTTAGAAATAATTAAACAGATATTACACGGAATTCTGTTAATTTCACAGATTGATTTGATTTTAAACCATAATGAATCACGATCAGTCGTATCAACATCGATTCAAACATATCAACACCGTATTGACTGAATATTATTATGGAATGTATTATACAATACAAATTAAATGGATATAAATAATTAACTTTATGGAGTTATATTTCGTAATTCAACTTTTTTACCAGTTTTAGAAATTTTTACAAATAAAATTGAATATTAAAACTTTGATAAGCTATCATAATAAACTCTATTAGTATTGTCAATCATCGTTATAAGTTAAGTGATATCAATTGGCAATAATAATTAATTGATATTACAATATGACGACAAACGATCTGTTTATAGTGGATAATTAAATCATTAGAGTTATAATCGGTAAAATATTCATGTTTTCTTTTGCCTTTGTGTAGAATTAAAATTACAACTACGGTGGATAATTTTTAATCAATAATTAACATGTTGAATGCCGTATTGAAAATTACCATAGAATTACACAGTAAAATTACAATTATTCTCAATGTAATTATTTTATTTTGCAATTAAAACTTGCCACTCGATATTTATCATAGATAATGTAGAATAAATTACCAATAAATAATTATGAAAACTTAAGGAATTTTGTAATTATTTTTGACGAATTTTAAATGATACTAATATTAATAAATATTCAATAAATGAAAATTAAATTTCGTAATAGTATCTATACATTTCTATAACATGTAAATTTCAATTTGAGATATTCAATTAACATAATTAAATTAAGAAATAAAAAACACATATTTTTCTTTGAATAATATTTGAATACTAAATTAGGAATTAGGAAAAATCAATATTAAATTATTTTTTCTTCCTCCACGATATTCAACATGTTAAGCTTAATTTATTTAATTATAAAAAATTCAATTTGAATGAAACAATAAAGTGAATCATGCAGTGACTGTAATAATTTGATCATCTACTGAATCTTTTTTCGTCGATAAGTTTTATATCCTACAAAAGTAGTATCTGCTGTTCTCTGTCGAAGATTTGGAAAGAAAAAATACGGATGATTACTTATCAAAAGGCAATGAAAAACTTTTTAATTGGAAGAAGGGAGTAATTTCGACGTGTCTAACGCGAGTACCGCACAGTTTGGCGTGGAACTTTGAGCAAGTTTTATCAGCCGTTATCTTTTATCTCGGTACTTCGCCAACTTTTTAAACCTCTGCCGGAGCGGGTCAGCATTTTTAACCCGCAAGACGTAAAGTTAAATATTCACTTCATGAAAGTGCCGTAAAGGGGCACAGTTCTCTCTTCTTAGTAGCTTGCCAGGCCGGAATAGCCGCCGAGGAATTCATTTACTCCCTATGAGAGCGTACACCTAACCCTCGATTCGTGTAATTTACAATTTCTGTTTATTATATTTTCTATTGATGTCCGAAGCGAGGAATAAAATTGAAAAAATAATATTATCTTTTTAAAAAATCATTAACTATTTTTATATACAAAATAAACGTTCTTGAACAAAGAATGTTATAATGTTAAAAGTATAAAACTTCGAACTTTTGAAGTTCCTAAAAATATAAGAATCTCAAGTTTTTACGTTTATTTAAAAATGAAGCATTAAAAGTTATTACATTTTTAATAGAAATTGTAAAAGAAACAAAAAAGTTTTCACTTTGCTATATTCCATAAAAATATTCTGAACATTTTTAAAAACATACATGATATTTTCTTCACTTCTATTAAAATTTGTTAAATCTCGGTTAAAAAATATACTTTCATCCGAAGCGAAAGAATTACTACGAAATATCCCAAAAAATTAATTAATCTCACTACTGTATATTTCAACGTAAGGTGATTGGACTAGAAACAAATTTTAGTACAAAATTTTTAATTTATTTAGATTGGTATTTGTTCTAAAATTTAAATTGTTGATATTAATAATTTGTCACGTTCTATAATGTAATTTTATTCGATTTCATTTCGTTTCCTTCCTCGAAATCAATCGATACATCAGTGTTTTCGGCTAACCCATTTTTCGCGAGGAGGAACGTACCCCGGTATATATGTGACATTCTATCAGTTAAGCCACCCCAACTTGGCTGGTGATCTAATTTAATTGACACCCTAATAGCGAGCCTGTACGGCCGTTAGAGTTTCGGGCACGATGCTCGGCTGCTCGTGGAGAAGGATGAAAATATAAGGGTGGTTTAACTGGGAGACGCATGGGGCGAAGACAATTGAATTTCATGGGGGTTTGGCCGCTTAACCAGCTAATTGGTTTGTTCATGTTACTGCAAGTACGTAATTTGTCCGCTATTCGACTTGCTCGTTATCTCACTTTACTTTATACTTTATACAATTAAACAATACAGAATAAATAAAATGAACAGAAATTAAAATAAAATGTATAAATATGCAACCCATTTATACATAAAAGTTATAATTTAGTTAGTAGATAATTTTAAAATTAAAAATTGCAGCGTAATAAATTTAAGTAGCAGTTCAAACTCCATGAGGATAGAATTCTAATTAGTTTTATCGCGCCTGCTGAGAAATTCCCATTTCCTCAAGAATCGTATATAGATATGAGATTTCAAATCATGTGCTCCTGCATGTACGATTACGTGTCACTAATCATTAGATATTAGACTCTAATATCTTTCATCATGCTATTGGACATCTGCACGAGGATGCATTACTGCACTTTCTGCTATCGGCTCCAATGTGTACACCTGTGTTCTAACCTGGCTGGGTACGTGTGCATCGATGTGCAGTTTCGTACGTAATATAACATCCATTACTTACAATAAATAAAAGAATGTTTAGCAGTTTATCTTTCAAAGGATTCTGACCTTAGGGTATAACATCGAACCACGATTGTTTCCACAATGTTAAACAACTCAGAAACAGCGATCTACAAACTTTTATCATCGTGCACTCCTTTTTGGCTTTCAGGGAAACTTTTTTCCATCCTGTTACCTTCGGTCAGCAGAATTCTGAATTGGTTTCCATCTTGGATTACCTCTGAACAAAGAGACTCTCGCGAACTCAGGGAAAATTAAATTAGCGTCGTAAACGATTCTTTCGATGCAGGCATCATTTCATCAACGTTTTATCAAATTGATTTGTTTGCAACAATGGTAATAAACTTTCCTTTTCTAATCGTTGCGATATTATTACGTTTTATGATACTAAACTATACGAGATATTTAAAAATTTCACACTAAACGAATGCTTTAAAAAATTGCACAATATTTAACAAATATTAGCATGGTAAAATTGTATATACTGTTGAATAAAAGTTGCAATCATTTTTGCATCGATATAATAAACTTTGTAAAGCAAGAAAAAGACATGGCGCCTTGGATGAACACATTACAGGCATACGCAATTATTTTCTGTGTAAGTAGACAGCGACAAAGAGTCAAATATTAACTGGCCAGGATGAATTCGAACCTAGCGGGGACGTTATAGCACGTAATAGTAAGTTATATTCTACAAATCACTCGACTGTTTATGAATAATTTAAACGTTCAGCCCTTGGATATTGGCCTGGGGTGAGACTGACAATCCTCCTAGGACAAAACGCAGAAACCCCTCAGGGACGAAGACCCTTTGTTACCGCCTTGCTGGTGGTTGAAGCAAGGATCCTGCTCTTTGAACCTATCGCACGTGGTAAGCCACTGTTTGCGTTGGTCTTCTATGTTATACCATGCTTCCCGACCGTACAGGGGTTGTGAATTTATAAATAAATGCGTATGAAAATATGAAATTATTGGCATTCGAATCGTTTCGATCGACTTAGAAACATTCAGTAATTTTACAATAATACTTCTTAACGTCTGATTATTTCAATCCTAAAAAAGTTTATTCTTCTAATTTGGTTGTTTTTAGAAGAAGTATTATGATATAATTTACTAATTATATTAATTTTTAGAGGACTGCTGTAATTTGAATTTAATTTAAAATTATTTTTTTACATATTTCATTATTAATAAAATTATCAAAAATATTTCTTGCCTCGTGTAATTAATTTCTTTGATCATTTGTTAGAGTTTAAAAAACATTCTCTCTTTCAAAAGTGAAAAAGTCAAGCAACGAAGAGTTAATTATGCCGAAAGGGAGTTACTTACATATATGGATTCTTTTTTTTGACACATCATTCGTTGGATTAAATCGGTCAAATCGATCTACAATGATTCACGCGATTGCTCATGACAAAACTAGCTTCGGGGTGAATCCCTAAGCCCTCTGAATCGAAAGTATCCTATTCAACCCAGTACCGATCATTGGCAACGATAATGGTGGATTAGCGCGGTACCATCTGTCATTTGACTTGGCCAGTATCGTGTAAAGGTAGCAAACATACCTCATACATTATCGGGAACCAAATAAGCTTATTAATTAATTTTCAGTCAATAACCACTGACATCGAGCATCCTAAGATATTAACAACGATTGAATATTTTCAAAACTTTATACCTGGCTATTTTTAAATACATCATAATTTTAATAAGGGCGATCTTTATTTAATTTTACATCCCTTCTCATTTACGTCTTCGAAACTTCAAACTGTATCAGTAGATACCGGAAATGGGGGGTAGCTGAGGCGATTTTGAACAATAATTTCCTTTGCAAAAATGTCGAATAAGGCTTCATTCTTGAATTATTAAGGAAAAACACTGGCAATGAAAGACTCAAACATCCGTGCCTAGTTCCTTTAAGTTGCACAACAATGAGTTTGATATACGATTGACTGTTTGGAGAAACACGTGATAACACTTAAAGCTAGCAGGTAACGCAACGTTGTATTTCTTTGAAGAATTCGGGCACTGTTGTTAAGAGATAGGATCAGGGAATGGTAAACATTACGAGGTGGGGATGTTTATAGACAGAAAGCTGTTCTCCAGGATTCATTTACCGAAGAACGTCCGAGAAGACCTCTCGTACTCTGTCTCTGTGATTCGGTCAAACACAGAATAATACAAATTATTCTACATTTTCGCGAATTTTGAAGGCTAATTAGGTAGAATAATTAGTCAGGGTAAATTGTAATCTGTACTTCTTTTAAGTTTTCTTTGCTGACAGTGAATACCATTGTTTTACTTCAGTGAAATGTGCGGATACGGAATTTGCTCTTCTTTAAGTGTTAATGCAATTTTACCGTTCGAGCAGTACGTTTGATATATCGAATCGACTCATTTGTTTTCCTTCGAAGGACTTTGTTAAAAGTGACAGTGACCGTCTATTGTCATCGAAACAGGCCAACATACAAATAAATGGGTGAGTCCAATTTAAAGTCTCCACTTTTTAACATTTAACGTAAGAATTATATTAAAATATACATATACAGCAAAATATCTAAAATACTATAAAACCTGTCAATGAATGGTTCTTTAGTACCTTTTTAAAATACTGCAAGTACCTCTAATTCTAAATCATCCGTGCAATGAAGTGTGCTGGTGTTATGCCGGTCTTTATTCAATCCATTTTTCACAAAACACTATACATACATGTATCAGTTACCAGTAACGAATGACAGTATAGGAGGGTGCACGAATGTAAATACGACAAACGGGTCAAATGGGGAAACTTATACCGGATATACATTTCATTTGGCGAAGGGCCAATTGGCCTGATCATCCGGGCCGTGGAGGGCATTTCACGGATTTTATCGAATATTTCGTGAAGCTTATAGATTTAACATTTAACGCCGGAGCAGGTGGTTCTTGGTTGGAACATTCATCTAGTATAACTAGACAATTCTAAGGATTGATCGATGACTTTAAAATTCTTAGTTTAAAAGAAATAATTTTTCAATTTCCCTTCGGTATAAAGATGCTCAATTACTTTCCTATGGATTGCCTTTTACTTTATGAATTCATCAGCTCTAGGAATCTTAAGGTTGTTGGAAGGTTTAACATGTTGGGTCCTATCGTGCTCTTCAAAGGCACATTTTCAATCAAGCGAAAAAAGATGTTTTTTTTATTAAGTTTAAGGAACAGAAAATTATATTAATTATAGATAATTACTAATAATGTGCTAATATAGAAATTATTAATATAAACGGTTATATTAGTGATAAAGAGAATTATTTAAAAAATGTCGATAGTGAATATACTGATTAAAGAATTACCAATAGTAACTTTTCTACCAATAATAAAGTGTTATAATTAAGCATTAGAATTGAATTTTTCACGTAAACATATTAATAATGAAAAAAAATAATTATCATATTTAATTTATTTGTTTACTAACATTTAATATACGTAGTTCACTTTCTGATAATACCAGATTAACAGTAGCCTGCAAAGTTATTTAATGAAATAGAAGAAACTAAAATTTAAAACCTTATTTTCTGGACATTGTCATAAAGTTTCTTGACTTAAACACTGATAATAGGATTATACAAAATACAATTATCATATTTTTAATTTGCTATGATAGATGTATATCATCAATACTTGTACCGAAATTTTGAAAAAGTAACTTATGACTTTAAAATTGAACCAATCAGCATTAAAATGTGGTTCATTTTAAATTAAAAATAAGCACACTATTAATGGAATATAGATTGACATGTAAGTGTATTCATTTTTTATTTAGACAAAGATAAAGTAGATATATAATAGCAGGTAACTTAAAATCTGATATGTTGTGAAGATAAGGTTTTGTGGTAATTAATTGATTTACGAATAATATCAAAGTATAGAATATGTAAAAATAGCAGGGAAAAAATGTAAAAAGTAAGGTCAAGGGGGCACCCGGGTTTGAACCGGGGACCTCTCGATCTGCAGTCGAATGCTCTACCACTGAGCTATACCCCCAGTTGATATAAGATCGCCTCATAGCACTTTCAAACTACCGTCTTAGGCGATGCTAATTATTAAAACGATTTAATTATTTTAAAAATATAATCAATTCTATGATAAATAAAATAGTCAATATTGTATGTAATAATTTCTATGCACACTTAAACTACAAATTATTTGAAAAGATAATTAAATATAAATTGTGATTTTAAATGTTATAAATTAGAACAAAAATATAGTAATATTATAAATATCATAAATAAATACATTAATATATTAATCATAGGTGTCATTAATTAGAAATATTGATATTGGTGTTAGAGGTTATTTTCAAATTTTTATTCTGTACAGAATTAGCTATTAAAACTTAATAAACGTTCATTTACAATCAAAGATGGTATTGTTCAAATTAATCTCTTCTAATATTTATAATAATATCTCTGATCTAGAATTTAAATAATTTTGACACAAACACACGATATCGGTCTTAGATTTAATTGCCAGGCTTATATAGAATAGTATAGTCCATCAAATACAATATAATTTCAATACAGAATTATTTGAAAAAACAAAATAATTGCTTACATATGATAATCTATATCTTACAAGAAGTTAAGCATAATAATTAATATTAATCATATATTAAATATGAAATATCTCTTTTATTTTGAACGCCTGGTTTTTATTTATTGTTAAATCACAAAATGGCATTTTAATTTCAATATAAAAAAATCTTTTCGCTATTTAATAATATTGAATTTGTAGTCCACTACGGCAAAAGGAAGCTAATACGTTTATAATGATTATTGAAGAGAATAATGTACGAGTTCGCAGGTACCACAACTACCATAGAGTTTATAGTAATTGCAGGTCATCAATGAATGACGTTGGACGGTATAAAAACAGCTCTTGTTGTCATACAAATAGCCATGAGTTCAACCCCCCATAAGGAACGGACGGCGACAGGTAGAGTAATATACTGAGGACCACCTAGTGGCTTCATGACTTAGCCATATGCCACCGTGACTAAGGCGCACATGGCCGGGAACCGATGTGTATAGGACCCCATAAGGGCACGGGATTCTTCAAAAGGGAATTGTGAAAAGAGCGTGAACGTGACATCAATAACTTGTCTTTCCTCCCTCTGTTGTTGTTTTTTTTGTTATCAATATTTTTGTTTCCGGTGATTCGAATTAGTCAGGTGAACAAACTGTGAATTGATATCCCGTGTACTTTACCGATATCGAAAAATAATTCATTATCTTCTTTACTTTTACATTTTACACTGGCCAGACCGGAGCTTTTATTTCAAATTAAAGTGACCAATGGTTTCTGGTAAATATAGAAGATATCGATTTATTCTTAACAATAGTAAATTCAAATGATGAACTATATTTCATTATTTGTTTATTCGTCAAGAAAATTTTGCTTTAAGAAAAAGTTCTATACTGAGTTTATTAGCATTCGAATATTTTATAGTAATACAAAAAGACAAGTAATATACAATACACTACTAATAATATAGTAAAGTATGTCAAGTAATATTTCTGATAAAGAGTTTTATATAATTGATTATATCTCCATGTATCGTTTACAACGAGAGGGTTAATTAATAGAACACTGATTTAGGAAAACGACAAGACATTCCAAATGAACAGATAAGCTTGTATCGTTCTCATTATCGAGTACAACAGATTAGTAGTTGATAAAGTGTGCTGTTAAAATTCATTTACGCCTTTTAATTGTATTTACAAAATAATAATAACGAGGGACTGTAAAATTACAAATAAATTTGTCGATTTTGTAACAGAACTGTTATGTTCAGAACGGATTGTGCAACAATTATCGAAGAATAATACTTGAATTCGAGGAATCAACAAACGGATCGACGAGTCGTTTTTCAATAGTTCCCTGGCTAACTAAAAAAAATGAAACGAACCCAACGCCGAAGTCGGTCTTTGCAGCTTTCCGTTCGGTTCGCGAATTAATCCATCAAAACAGTCACGATATAACTCACGCCCCCGCTTTTTCTCCACCCTCCCCCGCCTCCTACCCCTTCCGTCCACCTTCAAAAGTTTCGAAATTGATTGCGCGCCGTATTTAAATACAGTGACAACTGGAAAATCGGAAGGGAACTCAATTTATTCCGGTTCGATATGAATTTTAAACAATTCTCGCTGCATACTCTGCTTAAGAATTTGGTCCTCTTCGATTCAAGAAATATTACATACATTTTTCTTTCCTGCTTCATAATTTTATAGCTATGTAAATTTGTCACCATTTTAAAATTAAGGATCGTAAGGATTCACGATTAAAAATCAAAATTTTGTCTCTACTTGTACCTTACACTGCTTGTTGTTTATAATTGTTTATGTGCGGTCGATTGACGCATATATGCGTCTAAACAAACCAGTCATAGCAACGTACAAAATCGTTTATATGTTTAACAAATATTGCCCCACGTTTAGACAACAGAGATTTATCACATGTGCTTCGAACAAGAGAATTATTATTTATTTTATTCGAAATAAACAATGTTCCGTGTGCTCAAATTTAAAATAAAAGGTAACAAATAGTACTGTTATAATTCCTAATAAATTTATACAGTTATTAATATTTGGGTAATATATTAAAAATTAGCAGTCTGAAATTATAATAGGGGTCTCAATATTATTACTATATTTGCAATAAAATTATTTTTTGATTGGTATATTATATTCAAGAATACGATAAATAGAGTAATTTTATTTATTTCTTATAGTAATTAAATCATAGCCTTATAGTTGTGAATGAGCTTGTTTTTTCTCCTGACAACTAATATTCTTAGATGCAGTCTCAAATTTTTCATCTTAATAAAAATGATGATTTATGCTTTTATAATTTCTTTTTAAAAAAATTATAGGTTCAAAATTAATTTACCATTTCAATTCAAATGTTCATAAAATTTTTAAAACTTTTATCTTTCTTTTAATTTTCGACATTTTTGCTATACCCTATAAGATAAACCCTTTTTGTGCAAAATGTAAAGGAATTTGTATGAAGACACGGGTAGTACTTGGTTCTTACCACACGTCTACCGCGTAAACTATTCTGGCTTCAAACCAGCTGGCACCATTAACCCAAATATATGTGTCGTTTATAATGAAGAGAGAGATTCTAGTTGATAAATTAATCACGCGGTTCCCTCATGCATTCTTCGAGACTATCGACCTCGAAATCCCCCTCCGATCCGATATTCAGGAGTGAATGAAAGATTCAGCCTATCGTCAGCAGGTATTATCCGAGATTTGTTTCTGTATTATTAACATTGATATGTATACATATAATTCTTCTATAATACATTAATTTATGATATTTCAATAAATCCATAATAGTAACTGCTTCTGATAATTTATTAAATTTAATCAAAATTACAAGAATCAGCTTATATTATTGTTTAATAATATAATAATTGTTAATCTTAGGGGTACATATTTATAAAACTAATAATTCTCAAATATTTTTTTAATTAGCTTAATTGAATAATAAAACTTTCATATTTTATGACGTTAATGTACCGGTTGGATTAATTGCAAATAATTTGGTACCTACAATAATAAGAACTAAATATCGAAAAAATAATATATAATAGTTGTTAGAGATAAATTTATAATTCGAAACAATGCTGAATTTAAAATTTGATAATTGCAATTTTTAATTATATTTCACATTATCCGGAACTTCCACAAAGGCAAGTTTCTCTATTTTAAGCACTGTCAACATCAGAATAAGCCTTAATATCATTACACCCACTCTTTTCTAAAATGAAATTATATTTTTTTAATTTTAACTGCTGAATATACTTTATTCGACAATCATCAAAATATCTATAACACTCATTTAAGAATGAAGCATTGCAATTGCTTGAAGCACGCCATGCGTGTGCAAATGCACCCTAAGCTCGTGATAAGAGATCAATTTAGACTATAATTACATTTCTACGTATAGAATGCATGCCATGCAAATGCACGTGTTGCACCTAACAATCGAAATTTGTATGAAATCTAAAATAATCGATCGGTCTCCTGAACCTCGGTCCCAACAGACCCAGGCGGCTGGCGAAGGGTTAAGGCCGCGGCGCGGGTTCCGGCAACGGAAACGGAAATGGACGCGTGTTCGGCCGTGCGTGCATGGATCAGTTCGCGATGGAACGTGGGCCGCGTGCATGTGGATCAACGTCGGTGTGTGCCCACGTCGTTCTCCACCGGCTGGCCCGAGTGTAGGATCAATATAAGCGATGACATAGCGAGAGCTCATCTTTAAGCCACGCCCGCATGGCCACGAGCACCAATGCGGTCACGATCCACCGGCTACGCGGCCAATAGGCGTTCGCCATCGATTTTTCGCGGGTTCCCTTTTTTTCCTTTTCTTTTTTTCGCGAAAGTGAATTTCTTCGCGATGCTGACGGGAGTGTCGGACGGGAGCAACAAAGAGGGACACGGGACGAGAGGCAAGAAGTCGAAGAGTCGGCCTGTGGGACAGAGCTAGAGGATCGAGGGAATCGAGGGAGGGAGGGGGGCAGGCAGGGGGAAACAGAGGGTGGTGGTGGAAATAGAATGAGGCGCTATACGAGGGATGGTAGTAACGTGCTAGAGAGGGAGATACAAGGGGGGTGGAAAAGAGGAGACGCCCGTAGAGAAGGCGGAGGATGAGGATCGATGAGGACAGGGTGACTCTTCCAGGGGTAAACGAACCCCCATTTCATCTACCCTTCGCGCTGTTATCGGCTGTCCCTTTTTCAATCGACGGAACCCCTGCCTTGCCGTTCCTATCGAACGTTAGCCCGCAAGTTCATCTGCATGCGTGGCCTGTTGCCTGTTGCAAGACGCGAACGCATGCCGATGTCCATACCGTTCGTCACGCTTTTTTTCACGCGTTTATCCTGAACACGCGACACGCGAACCTGTCGGTCTGGTGAGCATTAACCCTTTTGCTACCGTGAAGTTCGCCGATAATGTATTGTACTTTGTATATATGGGACAACTGAACCATGAGCGTACACTTTATGCACAAACGGTCGGGGTTTATCAATTCCGCTACTGTACTAGTCAATGGTATTCCTAACGAAGGACCACTATCAACTTTCCCAAAGATTCACTTTACATGGTCGATTCATATATTCTACACGAAAACGAGCCATCGTTTATTAGTTAAAGCCCTGCTGTGCAGGATTTATTTTAAAAACTTGTTGATAAGTATGCAAAATAAACAATAATAATGAAGAATATCAGGTAGCTGTAGAATCTAGTCTAGATACATCCCAGATTACTGCAAAGACTTTTACAATAAGAGCTACATATCTAAAGAATTAAAATCTTTGTTCTCCCGTATTTTGCCAATTAATCTTATATTTCATAAAAATACAAAGTTTAGTCATAAAAGTGTGCTTAGCCCTTCGCAAATTCAGGGCCATTTTGAAAACAGATCACCTTTCCATAGGAAATGCAATGAAATTTGAAAGAGTGAAGAGGACTCTGTTTCAAAATGACCCATTCTATTTTAATAAGAATTCGTAAAAATTACATGTCCAGAGGTGTATAAATAAACAATACGATCTATAATATTTTTATGGAAAATCGTGTTGTAACAGGGCTGTTTATCTACTTAGCAAGAAATTTAAAAAACAGTCAATAATTAACAACAGACCTCTTTTTAATCCACAATGATTGTAAGTACTGCCGAACTTAATGACGAAACCAAAATATAATTAGTTATTTTTTATTAAATATTCCATTTGTATATGAAAAAAGTATGTTAAATCATTTTATTTTCATTGTCGAAAATTTAAGAAAAATTATTCTAGTTTATAACTACACAGAATTTATAATCACCCAAAAGTAACAAATCATTTTATCCATTTAAAGTTAATTTAATAAAATATATACATATATGAGAAATAAATAGTTTCATATACTAAATTTGAGTTATGTTTGTTATAATTAACCTTTGAAAAAATGATGAAATAATTTATTTAAACATTCAAAAACTTAAAATTCTGAATTATAATTCTATTTACGAAATTTGGCGCGGAAAGGAACTTAACGCCTCCTTTCGGAGGTTAAGCGTACTATAAGTTTGTGAATTAACATGTTACATATAGACATGCATTAAAAGAATATTGTTAAACGATCTAATAAACATTATATGAAGTATAATATAAAGAAATCACTAAAAATGACATTTAGTTGAAATAGATGTTATATCTAAAATAAAGCTAAAAATACGTCGTTTGTATGGAAAGCGAGTAAGGTACCTATGCACCTTACATTGTTAGAATTAAAATAACGTGTAACACATGTAACACTTACTTTCAGTGTCTGTAACTCTGTACAACGATGGAGTACGATGTATCTGAAGTTTAACAGCATTTTTGAGGCACAAAACACATTTTTCACTGCACTTTTTAAAAAAATACACGCGATAAAAGAGCCCGCACTTTCATGTCCCACCATCAAGGGGTTAATATCGCCATCTGGCAGCACCTTGGTAAACAATTTCAACGTATGCGCATGTTTTTAAACGAACAGTTCAGGGAAAATTTCTTTTCAATCATGTAAACGTAATTATAAATCAATATTAAGATGTAATGATGTCCATTATTGTATAATGTATATTAATCATCTACCTACTAATGAATTTTTGCTTTTTGTTTATTAAAAAGTGTAATAATATAAAAATTTATAATTGTGTGAAACAGTCTATTAAATAAACCATAGCATTATGTTTGAGTTTTCATATAATGCTGAATTTGATTATTGTTAAAATATTAATATTTATAAGTGTAAAAATAGATAATCCTAAAAATCCAGTGTGTAGTGTTAGTGGTGGTCGCTGTTTAGTAAGGTATTTTTTTTTTTTGTTGGTTTAGTACACCAAATGGCCACTAGGTGGCGAATTTTCTCACTGCTGAAAAGTGTACCCTAAGCCTATATTTGATGAACGAGAAGAAGGTTCCGTACTCTGGTTTCCCTTCAAATCACGCATAAATCTTTCGCCTTTTACTAAAGATTTCCGTGGAGGGGAACAATTGATGAGTCTTAAGACTAATTTTTTGTAGTACCCAACGCAAGTTGGGTCATAATTTAATTAAAAACATAAAAATCTGTTTACAGGTGGTATATACAGATACTATAGTGTATCCCATTTGACATGGAATAAAATTTTTCTATGTTTAATACTTTTAAATATGACATAGAAAATTGTTTATATCCATAGCAATAACACAAAACTTGCTTATAAATCAAAGTATGTTTAAGAATATATTTTGATTGTTGTATTCTTCAACCAAAAGTTGAAAAACGTAGTGAATAAATACTTGTAGGTTGATAATAATAATTTTTTGTTTGTAAACGTTTTTAATTTTTTTTCTCTG
Source organism: Anthidium xuezhongi (assembly GCA_022405125.1). Classification (NCBI taxonomy): domain Eukaryota; kingdom Metazoa; phylum Arthropoda; class Insecta; order Hymenoptera; family Megachilidae; genus Anthidium; species Anthidium xuezhongi. The sequence goes on from CM039647.1 coordinate 13,386,620, forward strand.
CATCGAAAGACTACAATTTTTATCATTTCTTAAAACACATCTTCTGTTAAACATATATTTAGGTTTTAAAGTCACCAAATGCAAAAAATTTTTGCTAAACAAAATAATTATTCCGTAATTGTTTATATTAATTACGGATAGGCCCCGGAGGGATTCGAACCCTCGATCTCCTGTTTACTAGACAGGCGCTTTAACCAACTAAGCCACGGCGCCGCTGTTTCTGTGTTTCTTGCAATTTTATAACAATCACCACAAACAATTGCTAAATATTTTTATTTTTATAATCTATAACCTATAATTAAATGCCTCTGTTGTATTAATAAAAATGGATGAGTGCGGAAGGTAAATAAAAGAAGTTAAAACGTTATGCACGGTATATATGTAACAATTCTTGACTGATCGTGAATTGATCGCAAATTGTAATAATAATTAAATTTAAAATTCGACTGTACAATAAATAGAATCTAGACTTGTTGTATTTGAACTCTTAATTGTACCACAATTCTAATTTAATGTTATAAAACACAATGGTTTAATAAATCGGTTACATTGGTTTCTCCCAGAAAAAAGGTTCAAATTAAGGATCTTTGTATACCCTTTTATACAGAGTATTAAAATTTGATAAAGATTCACATTATAATTTCCTTTTAAAAAAGTCCAGAGTTTTGAAGACAGGAATTTTATCCAGTGTCTAGGCATCTGATTAAATCTGTGCTAAACTGATTGTCTTTAAAAACATATAATTAAAATTTTAATTACCATAAAGACCATTTTTCATTGACACTATAAATGTGATGTTATTAAATAACTAACGGAAATTAAAGAAAATTTTAAATATTGATATTACAATGGTGACAATGACACAATTATAATTCGTAAAGTTATTGCAGGATGTATGATGTGTAGTCGTATTCTCTTTGGTGTTTAATCAGGCTCTTGCAAATAATTACTAAAAAATCAAGATCAAAATATATGTAATGTTATAAAATTACTGGTGCAAAAGAACAAAAATTATAATTTCAAATTGGAGGCGCCGGGTATCGATCCCGGTACCTCTCGCATGCTAAGCGAGCGCTCTACCATCTGAGCTACGCCCCCGATGTCAACAGTTTTCTTATTTTCTAATTTCACCGGAAAATATAGTATACATTAATTTATTAAATGTAATCATACTTAATCAAATTTATTACAAACCTGATAATAAATAAGATATTATATTTATTTTAAAACAATGTATGTTTTCTTTTAATGATTTTCTTTCAAATTTCTAACTAATGGCGAAGAAACATTTAAAAAGACCTGACCATGGTAATTACCATATCCATGAACATATTTCTTATTACTTTCAAACTTGCAAATTTAGGTAAATCGTCTCTTTGTTATCACGTTTTGGTTAAGACTTCGAGAAATATTATTTGGCAATACTATTATGTCGTTAAATCAAGTTGGACTTTTTATAGCTTGAAATTGGTCAATTAATGTACACCAGTGTGTATAATAAATCATATTGGGTTTTGAACCTAATACAAAATTTTTGTCTGGCCCAAAAATAAAGTAATTCTTTAAATTTTATTCAAATAATATTTATCAGATTCTTTACTTTGCTAGTATTATAAATAAACTTCAATTTGTATGGTTTCAGAGCTCTTATTAGTGATCACATTTCAAGACCTTTAATACCTATTTTTTATAATTCTCTTTTATTTTAATGTAATTAAATATATTCTTAGAACCTTCATTTACCGTATACTATCGGTACAAAACGTTTAATGTGCTCTGATACGTACTAATACGTCAAAAAAATTAGTTGATTCGAGAATGGTATACGGAATTTAGTTCCATTAGTTCGTGGACGCCATCACTAGGTGGCTATAACGTTTCAGTGCCACAAACTGCATGTTTTTTCAATTTCGTTAATTAACGCTAATCTGGACAAATAATACATTACTCCGATAAAGTTTTGAACAAGGAACACGATCCAGACGCCAGAAAATCCAAAAAGCAGTTTATGTTTCAGAAAAACACGATTATCTATTTCAGTAGTTCCACCGCTTACTGTTAAATGGCGCCACTTGTACCGTTTTGGGGTGCGTCACATATAAAATTGCAAAAATAATAAAAAACAAAGCTTGTGCGATATTGAATTAATCATTATATAATAATTTAATGTTTCCTTCCTCTATTACTCTGGTTTGGTAGCCATATAAATTTGTTTGATTATACAGGGTGTCCCAGATGTATAAACTTCAATAAATTTATACTTGACGGATTTATCTTCACATTTATTAAATTCTTATTCAATTCCGACGTTATTTATGATTTATTTATATTACTAAGAAAGCATAAGTTCTGCAATTATATTATTCAGAAAGCATAAGTTCTGCAAATTATATTATAAAATTGAGATTATACATTTTTGCAAGACGCTAAAAAGGTTACTCACTTGAAATATTTGACTAATAACTTTTAATTACAAAATTTTTAATTTAATCCCGATCTACTATGAAAGGGTGGTTCGATGTTGCTATGGTATTAGTATACCGATGGTTTTATGCGTACCAGTATTTTCTACAAAGTTGCAAGTTCGAATTATTCATTGGAGAACATTGGTACCGCTATAAATGATTAAAAAAATGGACTAATTGACATTTTGAGCAAAAAAAACTGGGCTCGTCCGGGATTTGAACCCGGGACCTCTCGCACCCTAAGCGAGAATCATACCCCTAGACCAACGAGCCGAATTAATAAATAAACCTTTCACTAAAAAGTTGATCGTGGCGAACAAATTGCTGACAAATCGACATAAGTACGTTTCCTCGGTCGGTAATACCCATTCTACATCTTAACCTAGTAAAATAACCCCCCCAAACAGTTCTATCTTTAATTTTAATAATAAAGATGTTGATACATTTTAATTTTATTAATTACATTCAATAAAAAAAGAAAATGATCATTCGATAGGTTTAACATATGTAAGTTGGTGTTTTGAATTTGTACAACCTGTTTGGAACAATAAAATGGTTAACGATTAGGAAATACTGTTTAGTCGATTTTATTGTATGATTATAAAAATATATTGTTAAATAAATTTTGCTTATCTTGTCAGGACTATAACAATGCTCAAAAGGAACGGAATTTTCAAGTTGGCTCGTTGGTCTAGGGGTATGATTCTCGCTTCGGGTGCGAGAGGTCCCGGGTTCAAATCCCGGACGAGCCCAGGTGAATATTTTTTTTTCTTTATTAATCATTAAATTAAAATATGTTATACAATTTTTATGATTTATAAACCAGAATGCTATTAAGAATTTCTATAATGTAGATGCTTCTTACATTCTTTAATTTGCATTTGAAATGTATGAAATCTTAACAAATATCCTTCAATAAACTTTAATTAATTAAAAGGATTAATACTTCAATAAAAATTGATTAAACACTATTAGACAATTAAAAAGTTTCTTAAATGAAGAGTGGTGTTAACTAAGAAATGTGAACAAGGTTGAAGTGGACATGAAATAATTATCTTTAGAAGAAATTGAATTTATTACAGTTAAGTTTAATTTTAGATGTTGTATTACAAGCTCAAATAATTGAGTTACATTAAATAAATATAAATGTACCTTGCAAAATAAACAATAAATCAAGTTGCAATGATTCCATGGATTATCTACTTTAATTGTAGAAATACGCTATTTATATATAAGTGCATAATTAAATTAAAAATTGTGCACTGTAAAAACAATTTTCTTCATTCAATACAAGCATTTGATAAAAAGAAATTGCACAGTTGCGTAATATAGTTCCTCTCACATCCCACTCGAATGAATTATTTCAGGGAACTGAAAGACATAATTATTGCAAAATAGAAGTCGTAAAAATTATTATGCTACCGCGATTGATCAAGGTTGCCCACGACAAACAATGAAAATTCTAAGAGAAAGAAGCATACACAGAAGTGCCAGCCATTTTATAAGTGAAAAACTCTGTTAGTCAGCCGAGGGTATATAAAGGGGGATGGTTTTGCCATCATTCTCATGTTAGTGGAATACGTTCTCCTTGCTGATTGAAGCTGACCATTCAACAAATTGCAATTTCATATCATCATTTCCATTTATACTCTTTGGCAAGTACATTTACTTTTAATTTAACATCTTGAACGCCATGGGAGGTCAATGGTGACGGGTATCGAGATTTTAACCCTCAGGCGAAAAATTCCGTCAATTTAATTCAAAATCAAGGTATAAACACATTTTTCTGTTATTAAATGTATCATTTAAATTGAGACTTCATCATATTTCCAAATTAAGATTAATTATTTTTCTTTCGTACAATCTTATAAATTCTGTGCAGTGGTTAATATACCTAATCGAATAATTAATTAAAAACAAAACGGATGTAAAGGAAGATTGAATAGAGGGAATCAATTATGGGTACTTAAAGAAAATTTTAACGATAATTGGTAGTTCATTAATACTTCCTGTAGTTTAGATGAAATATAATTATAACGTGTTTTGCTATTGAATATGGCTATTTTCATTACAGCATTTGAAGTGATAACACGTTGACTACCACAGTGAAAACAGACGTGTGTGGTAAGACATAGTTTAATTCCAATTATTAAGGCTTCTGTCGATTAATCTTCAAAAGTAACCATTCAAATTACTAGTTTGCATTATTAATTTAATACTAGCAATATCCAAAGTTTATTTTATCTATCGTTTGATTAATTATTCGATTATAGCAAATTTAACGTGTGAATAATTGGAATTAAAGTGTGTCTTACCACACACGTCTGTTTTCACTGTGGCAGTCAACGTGTTAAGATGAAATACAGTAGATTTCAGAATGCATTTGATGCATTTGATAAACATACTTTTGCTCTAAATGCTTTTTCCCGATTCGGATAATTTCCTTGGAAGAAGTGAAGGCCGTCATGCACTGCCGCATTGATTTTATGTTTTTCCGGAATTAATTCAAGGACATCCTTTCTGCATATCGTATTGTTGCAAGTTTTGTCGTTTTTGCTTGTTATTTAAAACGATAAGTTCATAAATGGATATATCCAAGAATATCAGTATAAGTTTATAGCATTTTCTTTAGACAGTTCATGTTTCTAGTATTAATTGTTACAGTTATAATTTTGAGAGACATTAATCTCTTCCTTTTTATAATTTGCAATATTTGTAATGTTATTAGTTTTCTTTAGTTGTTATTTTATGCTGCCCAATAAGATTTTTACCATTTACAAATTAATAATACAAGTATTAATAATACGTAATGTCATAATACATAAAATGCCGTACAACTTTAGCAAGGCACTCAAAGTGTTAAAACAAGAAACTTATTTAAGATAGAAAATTATTTTGATTATTTGGTAATTTTAATTAACCCAATGTTTATTTCTTTCTAAAGAATAATTTGCAAAAGTGAAAGAAGTATCCACGACTATTTTCCATTCTCTAAGTATTATTTAAAATGTATTATTTTACATAATTTATTTAACATAGTTTATTAAGTTAATATCTAGTGCACTGTACCTGTTCAGTTCGGGTAATCAACTTTCTATCGTATAACTTAATTGCATTTATGTAATTTCTTACGCTAGCGTTCAATACCCCATAATTGTCTCACTCTCTAACATTTATGGTGCATGTAACAAACAATTTTACGCTGCTAAATTTATTATACAATCAGCAACGTCGGTAGATTCGTGTGTCTCGTCGATTGATTAGCACGAGATTTGAAATTTCGTTTCCTGAATTAGAACGTTTTCTGTGTCTCCTTCGGGCACAGGCAGATTAATTTTTCTTTCATTTTGTATAATTATGGAGAAAGCGGGAGAAAGTTTTCTATGTCTTATGTGTCGGTATTTAACTTCATCCGGCGCTGTTCAGAAGCGGACTCACTTCTTCGAGGACCGTTCTCAACTCGACACGTGCGTCATAGTTTCCGATCGACCACGATTGTTTATCCTTAGATTGTTTCCGGTCAAATTTCGCGTGTGCCATAGAACATCGATATCGAAAGAAATTCACCCCCAGAAGATCTTTATTTCCATCCGATTATTCTTTATTTACGATTTAATTGTTGTTCTCTTCTACAACGTAGGATTATTTAAATTAAAAATTAAAATTTTGAACGGTAATGGACACGAAAGAATTTGTTGATTTCGGCAAAGCGGCCATCGATTTTGTGGCTAATTACACGGATAACTTGAGAAGCAAGAATGTCCTTCCGGATGTCGAGCCTGGATATCTCAGCGAACTGTTGCCGGAAGAGGCGCCGCAGAAGGCGGAAACTTGGCAGGAAGTGCTTAAAGATGTCGAGCAATACATTATCCCGGGGGTAAGTTCTTTTTGCACTAAATTTTTTGTTCTTTTGTAAAATGAAACTGGTAATTTTAATTAAACTGGTTATTTAAATTGCATTATTATTTCTATATTTAATGAATTATACTTTGATAGAATTTACTTTTAAATTGATGAAACAGGTATCATTTTATTTTTTATTTCTCATACATTACAATTAACCCTTATCTAGTACGGTCATTAGGTTTCTGTTTAAAAGATGTCATGTTATAAAAATACCTAAAAATTAATAATTAAATATAGCAATAACAACAAAAGTACTGAATGCTATTATTTGGTTTGTCAGGGGAAACAACGTTGCAAGAATACCGTGTTATACGGGGGTTACCTGTATTTTTAATACGTCTTATTGAGTTCTTTATATATGATGTGAGATTTGTTTAGTAATTAATAAATTTTATTAAATAATGCACCAAAATACACAAATACGAATAAATATTAGTAACGATAGCTTATTATTCTTTAATTAAGTAATACCATTTTAGTATTATTTTGAGTTATCTATTGAAATGTATTTTAAGTAAGGTATTAAAATAATTATTTAAAAATGATAAAAGTTCAAAATAGACAAAGTCATATAATATTCTCAAATGATTTATTACATTTTACCCCTGAAAGGAGTGTCGTTTTCATCATACAAAGATGAATAAACCTTATTAAACGGTACATTAATAAGTGTTAATGATTAATACTAGTATGTAATATACATTGTTGCGCAATGGTTACTAACGCTTTATCTATCCGAGGTCTATTAATAAGCTGTTTGATGTCGTTAGTTGTCAATTGAAAATCGATTAATAAATCCTTGATGATTATTGTTAATTTAATACAATTGAAACAATAAAAATTAGGTGTAAGGCGAAATATTGTTTGAAGGAATTTAGAAATTTCAAAATATTATACTTTTAGAAACTTGACAGTATAGAACAACTATATTTTTAACGCAATAATTATTATAATTTATTATAACACTATTATATTACGATTTATATTTTTTGAGGACGTATACTAATAATACGAAATTTGACACTTTAATCAATTTAATTGCTCTTTATTTGCTCGTCGTTTTGATTATCAACATTTTTATGATCCTTTTCAGGTGACCCATTGGAATTCACCGCATTTTCACGCGTTTTATCCAACGGCAAATTCGTATCCCGCGATCGTGGGTGAAATTTTGAGCAGCGGTATCGGTTGTATCGGATTTTCATGGCTAGCTTCGCCAGCTTGTACCGAGCTCGAGGTTATTACGATGAATTGGCTTGGAAAATTAATTGGATTACCGAAGGAGTTTCTAAACTGCAGCGAAGGTCCTGGAGGAGGCGTAATACAGGTAGATACTTGGAAATGTGTACCTATTGGTACAGTGAGCAGTAGGTACACACAGTTTGTGTGTAGAATTGATAAGTTACGAAGTCCCACTACTACGTATATTATTTTGACATTCTTTTTAGATAACAGAGTTCACATTTTAACAACAAACATATATTTATTATGTATTCGTATATTAATATTTAAATAATTTTTAATTTTTGAATTATTTATCATTAATTAACTATATTACATTTTTAACACTAGTACTACTAACGTCTCACCTACATGTCCTTTAAAATTTAAAAATGAAGTAATTAACAAAGTAAATAAAGGATGAAAGGTACACTAGCATATATAATAACTTTTTATCTTTAGAAAGATTAACACTATAATCGAATAATTAATAAAATCGTGGATGTTGCTAGTATTAGACTAACAACGTAAAGTAGTAATTTAAATGGTTACGTTTGAAAATTAATCGATAGGAGCCTTCATAATTGGAATTTCAGTGCGTCTTACCACACACGTCTGTTTTCACTGTGGTAGTCAACGTGTTAGTATAGACTTGGATGATAGTACGCTTAAGAAATTTTGTAATTTAAGATAAGAATCTCATAGCAAGTCATTTTGACTTATTGGGTTAGGCTTAGTGTTAATATACATTTTCATTTTTTAATTAAAATATGAACAAAAAAATTGAGGGCTCGTCCGGGATTTGAACCCGGGACCTCTCGCACCCTAAGCGAGAATCATACCCCTAGACCAACGAGCCACGATATTTTGTCGTTTCTTTTAATCAATTATAAGGCGGAGCTAATGAAATTAATTATAAATCTGGTTTTGAAGCTATTCGATAACAATATTACATGATTTTAATCATTATCTGCAAGTTATTTCTTCAATAAGGCGATATTACTTCTTTCTCGTTTGATTTATAATTTATTTTTTAATTAACTTATAATATACTTTTTATTAGTTTTATAAATTAAAATTTACCATTGTTATATTATATAATATAGTTACTGACTATGCTATGTTTCTGGGAGGTCAGTTTTGTATAAAGTACTTCTGTTTTATTTAATTAATGATTTTAGTTTCAAAATTAGACATCTTTTTAATTATTTCGAGGAATTTGAACGTTCTTAATACTTCGACGGCTGGTGTTACATATTCGCCTACTTACTATATCGGATTCTAATTAAAAAATTATCCACTAATTTAAAAGTTAGTAGACATGCAGTTTTATAAATTAAAAACAATATACGATTGTAAAGAAACAAGTGGACTTCAGTGTTGATTAAGAAACCTTCACAAACATACGTGTTGTAATAATAAAAATGAAATAAAGTAAATCATAGTCAAGTAATTAATAATTTTATGTTATATATTTCTTTTTTTCTTAATTAGGGATCTGCAAGCGAGTCCACATTGGTTTGTCTGTTAGCGGCAAAAGAACAAACGACACGTCTCGTAAAACATCTTCATCCGGACTGGGATGAGGTTTCTATCAGATCGAAATTAATTGCATACACGTCAGGTAATTATTTCATATTATACGATGCCCTTATTGTATAGTTAACATGTTTCAATAATTTTGCTAATAACATTGTCAAATTCGTTTGTCGCAGATCAATCAAATTCCTCCGTAGAAAAAGCAGGAATTTTAGCCTCGGTCACCATGAAACTTTTACCTGCCGACGAGAAATGTGTTTTTCGAGGTGAAACGTTATTGAAAGCGATCAAGGAGGACTTGGTGAAAGGTTTGATACCATGCTGTGTCATAGCCACCTTGGGTACCACTGGCACGTGTGCCTTCGATAATCTTCAAGAATTGGGACCTATTTGTAACGAATACAATGTCTGGTTACACGTAGATGCTGCATACGCAGGTTAACAACCTTATAATAAGCAACAATTTTTATTTACAAGTATCGATCAATTCAGACAATAATTTTCATTTTAATAGTTTTTAGATCACGAATTTGAATTTTTAGTTTAAGTAATTAGTCTTAAGTAACTTTTTATTTAATCAGCTTATTGTCAATTCAATTTCATATAATTAACTTTTTATTTAATCAGTTCATTGTTAATTATTACCCTAATTTAAATACAATTTTTATAAAAACATAATATTCCAATCACGTTATTTTCAAAGGGTTAATAATAATTACTAACGTATTGGTTAAAGCTACATAGAAACACATAAAATTTGTATGTTTACGTATTATTTTTCCAGGAGCTGCGTTTGTCTGTCCAGAATATCGATATTTGATGTCTGGCGTCGAATATGCTGACTCTTTCAATATTAATCCACACAAATGGTTGCTCGTGAATTTCGATTGCTCCGCGATGTGGTGCGTGTATTGTTGCTTCACTATCATTCACACTTTATTCAAATATCGAATTAAAGCAACTGTATAATTCCAAAAATTGTAGGGTCAAGGATTCCAGGCGACTTGTCGAAGCGTTCAGCGTCGATAGAATTTATTTGGCACACGATAAACAGGGATTGGCTCCTGATTACAGGGTGATTATTTATTTTAGAAACACATAAGAAGGTTCATTTCTATCATACCATTATACTCTCATTTATATTCACTAATCACTTTCAAATACTAATATTTATTTAAAAAGAAGAACCTCATTAACACGTTGACTGCCACAGTGAAATCAGACGTGCGTGGTAAGACACTTTAATTCCAATTATTAAAGCTTCTGTCGATTAATTTTCAAAACTATCCATTCAAATTACTAGTTTGCACTATTAGTCTGATGCTAGCAATATCCATGGTTTGTTTTATCTTTCCTTTTATTAATTAATTAATTGTAAACAATTTGAAGCGCCGTTCACCAATGACCACTATGGCTATCAACGTGTTAAATCAATCTTTTACAATTCTATAGAAAATTTACATTGACATATGAAAATTTACACATTTACGATTTCAGTATTCATGAACATATCTCGTTCAATCCTGAAATTACTTTTTTTAGAACTGGCAAATTCCTCTGGGCCGTCGTTTTCGTTCTTTGAAACTTTGGTTCGTCTTACGTCTATACGGTGTGGAGGGTTTACAGGAACACATAAGACGCACCATAAAATTGGCTCAAATATTTGAGGATTACGTTAAATCGGACAGCAGGTTCGAATTAGTGATAGGTAGAGCGATGGGTTTAATTTGCTTCAGAATAAAGGTATGTACAAATTGGGTCTCAATCTTCTTAGGACACTCCGTATAACAGTCTTGAATTAAGACATGTTGACTGGCAATTTAACTTAGAATTAACTTTTAAATTTTATTTAATATTTAACTTTTAATATAAACCAAAGCGCATCACGAATTTACTCGTGGCCAGTCAGCAACGTTTGGGCATGAAAACACGACTTAACAATGTGTTAAGATACAGTTCATTCTAATCGATTCATTCATTATTTCCGCAGGGTGACAATCAATTAACCAAGGAACTTCTGAACCGTCTAACAGCCGAGAAGAAGATCTACGTAGTCGCCGCGTCTTATCGCGAGAAATTAATCGTTCGATTCGTCGTTTGCAGTCGTTTAAGTCGAGAGGAAGATATCACGTTCGCTTGGAACGAAATTACGAAACAAGCGACGGAAATTGTCGGACCTGAGATTCCTTGTCCGGAAGGAACACCGCTCGAGTCGTTCGCGAAGTCCTCGGGCGATCTGGCGACGAGGATAGAAAGTTTGAATCTCGAGTCAAAAATGCAAAAGATATCGTAGAATGTTACAAAATAAAAGTAGGAAAAATTGTTCGACTCGATTTCGAAGTTTTAAGTACCTGTTAGAGCTTTCATTTTTTGTCGTAGGTTTGTTTATAATCGATAAGAAAGTGCTTAAAATTTTGACGTTGGAGAGATTTGTTTTAATTATTCGAATTTAGAGTACCACGTGAATTGTGTGACGAAGGTAAATGATTGCAAAGTTCTTTGCCGGAGAAAAAATGAAACTTCGTGATTTAATTTAAGAGTAATTGTTGTAAAGATATTTTTCATGAAATAAATATTTATAGTTCGTGTTAATAGTGTCCAATTAATTGATATATTCAATCATGTAGTTTATTGAATAAATGCAGCTTTTTAGTACCAGGAATGTTTCTAAATAATTAACAGTCGCGAAAATGCAAGAAAATAATAAAAGAGGCCCTGAAATGTACATTTATACTTTGCCAAGAAGGAGGCACTTCTTCCCTCCACCAATTACAAAGTTTAAAATTCGATGCTCGAGGCCACCCCTCAGCTAAAAACAGTGGAGATGCACCTTGAACGTCCCTTACCTGCCTGATGACAGTGACCGGGTTTACAATGAGTATTTCCTCAAAAATTAAAATAAACTGATGTCTGAATCGTAACCCTCAGGTCACTGTCCCTAACGGCTCGACGTCTGCCAAACAGACTCCAAAATCGGTAAAGCGTACAAATTTCCTAGTCACTTTGTATACGTTTTGATAAAATGCAAATATGAATAATTTCACTGCAATAAAATTAGGGAACTGTTGCAGCTATCTTCGATTTTAAACAACGAAGCATCATGCGGGCAATGTCGTTTGTTTACGCGTGTGACATGCTCCCCTCATAGCAACGTTCACCAATAAAGACCCCCCTTCTTAATAACATCTAAATTTCAACTAAGATTAAGTATCATCGTCTTCATGACCAAATTTACCAGTTTCGCCGGTTTATGTCCAATGAGATGCTACTTACCAGGCCTAGATTATCGTTTCGAAGGATCCAAACAGTCTTGGTAAGGTAGGTCAATGGAGTAATTTGCATTCACGTTTTGATGTTTAAATTTCGAATTTGTATTCGACGGTTTTTCAATTTACACCCCACGCATGTTTTTTAAGAATAAATTATAACTCATTAATATTTGATGTTTACATTTTGTTTACGAAACACTGTAAAGGTGTTTACATGAAAAGGTTTTGTGAGGTTGGAATGTATACTTGATAGTTTCATTATTTTTATTTAAGTTTAAAGAACTACTAATGTTAATTATCTCTCCTCTTTGTTTAGTTAATTAGCTACAAATTATTTATTTCTACTAATTCTTTTATCATAGTACTGTTAATTCATATTGTTTAATAAAAATTTTGTTTATACGTATAACTAAATGAATCGATCTCTCAGATTTCTTTCCTTTCTTATCTTTTCTTATCTTTTATCAATTTTTTCTAACTTATAAATTGACTTACGACAAGACGATCGTAATTATTATTAAAATTGAAGTGTAAGGTGCATCGATAAAACTAATTGTAAGGTGTGAACAGTATTGGTTATTTTATATTCCTTCTTAAAAGAAATTTCCAATAATCTAAAAATGATCTGATAGATTATTTACAGATTATAGAGTATAATCTATATTTCAATTCAAATAATTGTTTTTTATCGATGATGTAAAAAGAAGAATGTTAAAAGTCAAACGAAGACGTAATTTCTTTTCCAAATTTCGTGATATTAAAATGAAATATTATTTATCAGTATTAGTATTACTTTTTGTAATTATTCCAATTTACAAACAAGTTAAGAGCAAAGGGTTAATTAGTATTACGAATACGTACAGAACTTACTCATCAAAGAAAGGAGGAGGAGAGAAGGAAATACCAACATGCACAAAAGTAGCCAGATTCGAGTCCTGTCAACTGGATCCTTGTATGTTAGATCCATGCAAACCAGAACCAACGGTTGTGATCATCGGTGCAGGGATGGCTGGTTTGTCTGCTGCCCATCGTTTAGCACAATGTGGTCTCCAGAATTTCACAATTTTAGAGGCAACGGATAGGTATACTCTTTATTTGTCAAGAATTAGTCTTTATTTGACAAGAATTAGATTTGTATTATTGGGTAAACGTTTGCAAGACATTTGCTAGATATTTGCAAGGCAAATTCATATTTATCATTATTGATTAATATTAGTACAGTGCTACGTTTGGAATTGCCAATATAATTTCAAAAGCATTCGTAGGCAATAAAAATTTGATCACACTCCTAAATGACTTTAAATCCTATTTCACGACTTCAACCAACCACCGTTTCACATTTTTTAGTCCAATAGCGCATCTTTTTGTATAGAAATTAATTCCAAGATACGGATAACGAACCTTCTTTGCAGACCAGGAGGTCGAATCCATTCATGTTGGCTGGGTGACGTGGTGGCGGAAATGGGCGCAACGTGGATCGAAGGGGGATGCATGGCGAATCCTGTTTTCACCCTGGCTGCTCAAGAGGGTCTTCTGAAACCACCGTTGTTCAGGCCGGATCCAAGTCGCGGTCTTTTCTGCACGAGCGACGGCCGGGCTATCGATCTACCTGTCAGCATCACCGCTTATCATACGTTTCGTCAGATCGAGCAACAGGCGGCAACCCTTTTCTCCTTAGGCTGCGGCCGCACACACGGCACGTTGCTGAACTTCATGGGCGTCAGAATTCAGCAGGAGCTCCACAACTTCCCGGAGGAGCAACGGTACAGTTGCACAGGTCAACTGCAAACTTTATCAGCAGTGATGTAAAAGTAGCTGTACCATCTAGGGCGATGTGATTCGCTATACTGCTTTGTTTATAAGGTTGGTAGGAAAGTTCTGCCGTGTTCAACCTTTCAATAACAGATCTTCTGACTTTGAAGGATGGGAGTTACTTTCTTTAAGTCCTGTACAAATAGTCCTGTAGATAGATAAAAGAAGGTCGTAGAAAACCATATGATCAACATATCATTAATTAATCTTCATTCAATGTTGAAATATAAAGAATTGAGTTATTTTTCAAAAACGACAAAACTTTCTTGCCAAGCTAACAGTTAAATTGATTTAATATTTCGAAAATTGAAAGGAAATTGAAGACCATCCTTGTTACATGTTAACTAACCACGTGGGTTTTAAGTTTCTCTCATAAATATTGCTGTGTTCCAATATAATATGATACCAGGTTATTTTGAAACATAATTAAACATTTTTTATTCTCAAAGTTACATTATTAATTTCTTGACTTACGGATTACTCGGAAGTAGACGTGTCTGTTTAGAGTATTTTATTTAAGACTATAGGAATTTCCTCAATCTTTGAATCGTGTTGGACTGAAAACATGTATGAATGTCGTGTTATGCAAGAATCTCCTACATAATCATGACAGATCCATTGCAAAAATATTTAAACTTGATTTCTCTAAAATTGTGGCTTTTGTGACATACCTTAGTAATCGTTTCCAGAAATATATTAATTTTTATCTGAAAAACAATATCATAAATAAAGAAATATAATGGTAATTGTACACATATTTTGGACTAGATTTTCAAACATGTTGCGTTACATCACTGCGTTTTTAACAATACGACCTCTTTGATCGTTCCTTTTCGATACCGTTGGTAATTTTCTGACTTCAGGTATGACGCAGCCAGAGTGATGTACGGAATGACGAACTGCGTGAGATGTCGATGCGGTGATGATCTTTCGCTCGTTTCGGCCGATCAGTTTGGAAGCTACATCGAGATACCTGGTGGTAACGTCAGGGTGCCCCTTGGATACGTCGGTGTGCTAGCTCCTCTGCTACGAGATTTACCAAGCTGTTCCCTTAAGTTAGTTAACCCTTCTACTAAGCATCTTTTAATATTACTATACTTTATTCAGTTAAGATGAGTAAGACGTTATAGTAAGAAAGGCAATATTACAATAGAAATTGTTAAGAAATAATTAGTACTTCAAGTATCACATTTTCTATGTCTGAATCAGAAATATGCTACCTACTTTAATGGAAACCATCTTATATAGCTAATTACAAATAATTTTATTATAAACTTGAAAATCAATAACTCTTATTTCTCGATAGAATCTACAATAGCTCCTCCAGATGTATTTAACAAATTTTGTGGTGCAATGAATGTTTGATATTGATTACTTCGGTATATTCATTACTTCAATCTGCCATCAATATCGACATCGAGTGCATTAAACGGTTTCACTTATTCACGAATGTTATTTATAACAAATAAAACGGACACATTACTTTGATTACATACTGTAAATACCAGCTTTTAATTATTGAAACCACGTCCTAATTTTGTATTTGAGAGTTGGATTAATGCAAATCCGTTTATTAAAAAATGAAATTGTATCGAGTATAGTATTCAATCACTGACAATAAAAATAAGTATCAAGTATCAATAACTGGAATAGTGTCAATTATACTGAGCCTCTCACCATACATTATCTTATTGTTCCTTTTCTATTTTATGAGAACAGTAAGAACTTATGTATACTCTTCTCTTGCTTTATTGAAAAATACCAAATTATTTATAAATACTATATATAAAAATATAAGGTGGACCTATCTTTGTTTAGGTACTGTAAACCGGTTAGCTGTGTCAGATGGGGTGCCATAAGTGAGTCCTGTCCTCGAGCGGTGGTGAAGTGTTGTGACGGCGAAGAATTCCCCGCTGATTATGTTATCGTTACCGTATCCCTTGGCGTCCTCAAACATCAACACGACAAACTGTTCTGTCCCGCGTTACCTGCGGAAAAGGTCGAAGCCATCTGCAAATTAGGATACGGATACGTTAATAAGATATTCCTGGAGTACGCGAGGCCGTTCTGGGTTTGGAAGGAAGGTGGTATCAAACTGGCGTGGTCGGCGGACGAACTGGCTGATAGATGCGATTGGGTTAAAGGTCAAACTTATCTCCTTGTAACACGTTCAGTTCACGTTCACTTTAAAAATCTGGAGAATTATTATTACACGATTTTTGGTGAAAATTGTAAAGCTTCGTGTTCATTAAAATTAGTTGAATGCCTAAGAACAGTAAAAGCATTAATGTGACAACCTTTAGACTATTTAATATCATAATACAATAAAATTAAACTGAATAATCCAATGCTGAAATGTATAAATTCAGAAGTGCCGTAATTTTTTAAACTGAAGATGACACGTGCTGTTAAATCGGAGCAACGAATCAAAATTTGCATTAAATTGTAGGAATTTCAAATGTAGAAGAGCTATCGACTTCGCAGCATGTTTTATGCGCTTGGATATGCGGTCGCGAAGCGGCTGATATGGAGTTATGTTCCGACGAAGAGGTCGTTGAGTCGATAACAAGAGTTCTGCGACAATTCACCGGCGATCCTACGCTTCCTTATCCAGCAAATCTTCTCAGAAGTAAATGGTGTATGGATCAATACTTTGCCGGTTCATACAGTTACATGGGATTGGACAGCACTGTTGGTCATCAATGTGATTTAGCCAGTCCATTACCAGGTATAAACATTACACTTCATTTATTAACATTTTTATCTCATAGCCCAAATACTCAAGTTCGTGTAAATTATTCGCAAATAATTTATAAATCATAACAAAATGAATTCCATTAAAAGAAAACAATAAGAAAGTTATCAAAATTTATTAAGTGAATGCAAAAGTATTCGTTCTTAGTAAGGCAATCTTGATTAATATTCCATATACTACCGCTTGTTGGTACTTTTAATTGTTAATAAGTTGTTAATAAGTAATTTTTTTTTAGTATAAAGTGATTTTGTTCAAATTTTTAATTTCTGAAAGAACGGGGACCACTATTAGTTTAGACAAAAGTGTAGCAAGAAGAACCTGTTTAAGAAAACATGACTAGTTTTATTTACAATAACTGATATTTTTATAATTTGAATGGTTTTATATTTTTAGGTACGTGTGAACCAATACCACCAATACTTTTATTCGCTGGGGAAGCTACAATTCCCGGACATTATAGCACCGTCCACGGTGCTAGATTGAGTGGTATTCGTGAAGCTGAAAGGGTGATTCAGCTGACGAAACGTTTTGGCGGCCCACCGAAGAAAATTATCGAGAAGAGTACGTAATAAATCCTGTGAGAGTACGATAAAATAGTATACGTCGAAAAGAATATGCGTTTGCGTATTTCGTCTATAAATAAAATCAATTGTCCATGAGAAGCCGCTCAAAATTGTTCAGTTGAACACAAGATTTTGATCCAATTGTAAAAAAAAATGATGTATTGTTCTAAATTCTTTGAAAAATGTATTTATTTCATTCATTTAACAATTATATTTCTTTTTATCGTTGTAATTTATACCCTTACTATATTTTTACATTGCGTGAAGTCAAGTTCAATAAAGATATAATTTTTAATCTGCTTCTGAAGTTTTCATTTATTCAGTGTTGTTGAGCGTCGCGGTTTTCGGTATCGCGAGCGCTCTTGATTTAGTTTCAAATTAATGATGCTAAGTCTGGTTGATATCTTCTGTCTTCATGGTTTAAGAATTGCAGAATCGATTCTATTGATTTAGAATTGTTCGAACCGATTCAATGGTGAGTTTGACGATACGATATGATTGCTGGAGTAAACTCGACTGACAATGTAGTTGGAAGGAAGAAAATATATATATCTGAAACAGGCAATTGGTGGAGGTTTACGTAATTCGAAGAAGTAGAAACTTTAGAAATGTAAAAAAGTTAAGTGAATCGAAAAGGAATAAGAAATTTAATTGGTTTTGTTGAGGCATGGCCAACAGTCTGAGGATATCGTATAACATCGGGTTCGGGGGTGCGCTCGGACATCATCTTTCATGAAACAGCGCCTCGACAAGTGTCAATCCTCGCAATTTGTTTTCCTGAAATATTAAAAGTGTAAGTTTAGGGGGTTTAAAGTATCTTCCTATCAAATTGCTTAAAAAATAAATGGAGACAAGTAATTGTTTATAGTACATTTGGACATCACTTATACATTTATTTATAAATTAAATATTCTGTATTTCTCTGAATCCATTGTTGTCTGTGACGTTGTTTTTTTATTAAAAAAACTACGATTTTTTACTACCAAATCCTATTTTGGAGTATATTGATTGAAGGGGAGGGGGTATTGTTAGATATTACCGTGATGCAATCAAATTACAGGTTTTACATGATTTATTGCATCGATATTATTATAACGATAACTTTCACAGACAATTTTAACAGTTACATGGTAAGCTAATTATATACGTTCTTTTTTATAATGTGTCAGCTTTAAATCAAATGAAAGCTTCAAACACATTTTTGTATAACAGGTACGCACATATAGTTACATTTCCCTTTATTACTTTCCGTTGGTCCCGTTTAACAGCAATTTGTGTTATTTCACCGAGAAAACGTTCTTATTCCTTATAATTAACAAAACTAATGTCTCTGTTCATTCAAATTCACTCTTCTGAGTTTTAAACTAACACCTTGGTATCTGGTGTCAGATACCATTGTATTTACGATTGTTTAAATTATCCATGTTTCTAATTATTATACCGTCCAATCAACATCAATTCATTCAACAAACTATGAATTTTAATTTTAAATGCCATTACAACAAATTAATAAATTTGTAATAATAAATACTGAACGAAATTTATTTAGTAATTTGTTATTGGATTTAAAAAGAAACTTAAAATTGTAAGATATCATGAAATATGCAACCATCGAAGTGTTACTACTTTTATCTACGCTAATAATATTTTTCATTATTTTCATGTAAGAAAATATACACATTTGAATAATTATAATAACCGTGTCCTCCAATATCCGTGTATTGCTCGATATTAAAAAAGTAGAAAATGAGTGTGCCGATCTTTAACCAGTGCAAGGTGGATTAATTAATGTACGATTAGTTCGTTTGCTTTTTTAAGAACGTTTACTCGTTCGATAGACCAAACAGTGCAAAGTAATTCTAGATCTATTTATTGTCCCAGTTGCAGCACTACTTTACATTAAATATGCCATAATTGTGCTCGAAACAACTTACAAATAATCTATTATTAATTGTAGAATTTACTTGAAATAAATTGTACAAAATATTTTGCAATAATTTTTGAATATAAGTAATTTTGTTACGATGTGTTGTAATTTGAGCACAAACATGGCAAATAAATATAATATTTGGGAATGAAGATAGCTTGTGTGAAACAGGAGGATAAAGATATTTTACATACATACATATACTACATATTTATGATTATTGTATGCATAACTTATTTACAACGTAAACATGCTACGTACATATTAATAATTAATACAAGAATAATTGTAGGAATTTAAGTCTTGTGTTTGCTTTCAGAACTTTAATAATAATAATGATTCGAAATTTATATTTTATTGTTATCACTGATAGAAAGGTAATTTTAATTGAACTGAGATTTAATTAATCAATTGCTCGATAATTTGTTGTATTATTATTATTATGTACCTACTTTTGATATTTAATGTACAGATTTACTAAACACTATTGTATACAGTATTGCCTTCCATGTACAATGGAAATTCCAAATTGCAATGGAATTAGGGATGAACGGATACCATCAAAGTTGAATAAAATGTTCTTTTTCCATTAAAAAATACGTTGTATTCTTTCCTTTGTAATTTTTGTTATATTGTTTCTTGCAGAATTTAACTACCTCGGTTTTCCAAATCTCTAATTAAATAACCTTTTACTAAATTTCGAGTTTTTTAAAAGTATCGATTTATCCCTAAACAATTCTATGTTTACTAAACTCACTTAACTAAAAGTATTTTTAAGAGGATGCCTTGTAAATAACTGAATTTTTCCTAAAATGACATGAAGTATTAATTACACAAAATTATAAAATTACAAAATATTTTCAAAACGAAGGGACTAAATAATCTACGCTTTATCGTAAAATTAAAAATGCTTTTACCATCATGCTTTCCAATAAAATATAAGAAACTTTAAACGACATATTCATAAAATTTCAAAGCGTTCCCCTTAATGACACGTATACACATGATTCTGTGAATCAACGATACAGAAATTGTATTCAGTGTATTATTTAGAACACGATTTAATTCAACAACAGCGTTTATGTTAATTCGTTTCTCATATTGCACTCGATATCTACACTAATGCTATGTACATTCAACAAGGATACATCATTGTGATGATAAGTGTAGGATGTTCCAATTTTTTCAGACCAAACTTTGTCACTACGTTCTATAAACATAAATGTAAAAGGATAGATCGTTTGAAGATTTACTAAAACTCTATAATAAAAATACGAAATACGGAAATCAATATCCTTTAGTCAGAAAAAATTGAACACCTTCTATAATAGTATGTTTTCACAATTTAATTAACAAATGCAAAAATTCTGTTGGATTTATATCATTGCCTTGTACAGTTTATACAAGATAAGAATGGCAAAAGATATTTAATTTCTTAGTAAAACATTTAAGTTTTGTGCAGCAAGAAAGAAAACGCTATATTATATTTTTCAAGTAGTAAATAATATATTCCTTGAATATTAAAAATAGTATCTTTAATCACACAGAATTTCATTTAATTCGTATGTCAAAGGGTTAATAATTTTGTACATCTTCGCTGAACAATTGTAAGTTAAACATTCTACATAAATATGAAAAACATATTCCTCGTTTGGTGGTTTTAATAATTTGATTAGTTATTATGTATGAAGTTAATGATATGAGCAAGGATCAGAAAACCAACAGTACTTTTGCAAGCTTCACGTGAGCCAACAATTATGCAATATCGTTGCAACAGATGCACAGTGTACAAGTATACGTCATGTCACTCAATGATCGAAGAAAGCGATCTAATGGATCCAAAGTATGTTGGCTAGCTGTTGGAAAAAGTAGCACAAGGTGATAGTAATACTGCGTTTACGCGAATTACGTGCCTGTTTGCGTAAAACGGCATTCGAAGAACGATCTTTGGCATTTTACGTATACATGGGACACGTCCAACGTATTTCCAAATCTTATTAATTAGCTAATAAACCAAATTTCTGATTAAGTATCTGGCATTGACCGAATCTCAGATAGTAAAGCCAGATCTTACGGTTTAAATCTTATTTTAAATTCGTTTTCATTCCCATTTCAGAAATACTATGTCATTTCTTTAAATAATATTTTTTAAATGTACAAAAGGCTTTTGTTTGGAGATTAAACTTTCAAAAGAAAAGAAGTCTGAAATTAAACTAAAATAATTACTAAAAAAAAATTATGTTATGTAAAAAAAAACTGCTTGAGAAAACCAGAATTTCCATAGCCATAAAACATAAGCACCATAATAGATTTGAATATCTTAATTCGTTGATCTCTGTAATTAAATATAAAAATGGAAATACGTAAGACAAATCACCATTTTTTAATTATCCACTCGTTCTTCCAGGACTACTTAGGACAATGAAATAATTAGAAACTAGGATTGATTACAGGTCGCGGGCGCTAAGGATCTGCAACCACGAGCTATCTGAGCCCGCCATCACTTGGAAACCGACTGCTCCTCGAGGACCTCATCGGCTCTGAGCTTTATCTCCTTCCAGGAATCCTGGATATCCTTGCTCTCGCTATAACGCGAGCAAATCGCAAACCGCAAGAAATACATGTCGTTTATCTTGGATGGCACCAGATGAATGTTTCTGGCAGCATTGATTTTCTTCAATAAATTCTCGTTTATCTCGTTCGATCCCTGTGAACAATTTTGACAATAAACAATGTAAAAATCGAAGTAAATTATGTGAGAAAAAATATAATAATTGATATAAATAAAATAATTTTGCTTTTCACGTTTTACGAATGTTCTTATATTAAATTGCCATTTAAAATTTCTATTAACTCACATAGGACGGAATATGGACCATTTTATTAGTTAATATAAGAATAAAAATAAATTTGCAAGATTCTTCTATTCTAGAAGAAAAGAGTTGCAAATGCTTATAACCTACTTCTTTCGTTAATTGCTACGTTTCACTTAAATCTCACAATTTTAAATATTCTAATAAATACACAGGTCGCCCTAGAGGCGCCACTCGGGTGTAAAGGGTTAATAAACTGATTAATGTTAGATTGTTAAACATATGGGTAAACAATTTACCTTTAAACGGAAACAAACGAGTCCTAATATTACTTCAGCCACAATCTCGAATCGTGGATCTGCAAGGACCAGCGCTTCGAATTCATGAGCTTGGGAAACGTGAGTCCTGATATGTCGTTGAAGATTCTCCACACCATAAATTCTCAAAACGAACCACAGTTTCAATGCTCTAAATCTACGTCCCAATGGAATTTGCCAATGCTGTGTAAACAAAATAGATGGTCCTTTTATGTTCTAATAAACTTCTATTTTTATGAAATGGACAGAGATAAATGTATGTCGTTGCAAGTTTACAAACGATATTCGATATTCTGAAATATTATAGTACTGAAGATATTTATTCTCGACAAATTAAAAAAGTATTATCTGAATATCAATAAATAATTTTACAGAGGAAAGTGAAAATCGTAAATTCAGTTTTCAACCTAATCATTTTTCAAAACATTGAATTATTAAGAAACAGACTACAAATTTGAATTAGTAAATTATTTTAATGTATTTGTAACAATTTTTAAGATACTGTAATCTTAATCATCGACCAGAAGATTTATTATAAATAGAAGTGCAAACTTACCCTGTAATCAGGAGCAGATCCTTGCATATCGTGTTTCAGGTACAACGGATCGACGTTAAATGCATTTATAACGTAAGTCGGATCCTTCAGCCACATCGTTGAACAATCAAAGTTCACCAACATCCATTTGTGTGGATTGAAGTTGAAAGAATCAGCTAATTCGATACCCTTCATCAAATATCGGAATTCCGGGCAAATGAAGGCGGAACCTGTTCAAATGGTTACATTTTATCCCTTAAATCGAAACTGAGCTGAGAGCAACCCAAAATCATGTCACAAATTCTTTTTCTTTTGTTATGAAACTTTCAGATATTTAAATATCTAATAAAGATTCTTTCTTTGAAAAATAGATTTGTACTTTTGTTTTATAAAACAGTATAATTCTTGAGTAATTTACCAGCGTAAGCGGCATCCACGTGTAACCAAACATTCTCGCGACTCGTAACAATTCCCATTTCATCCAGACGGTCAAACGCGCAAGAACAAGTTGTACCCAAGGTCGCGACAGCCTATAAAATAATCCTACTGTCAACTTTGGATGCTACTGTATTTGTTACATTTATCGCTGCGAGTGAAATTTTCAAGTATCTTGAAAAGAATCATTTGAAACTTACGTAGAATGGAATCAGTCCTTGTTCTTTATCCTTGCGAATGGCTTCGGCGAGTGTTTCACCTCGAAGTTTGTATTTAGAGTCGACTTCCAGCAATCGGAATTTCACGCCTCCCAGAAGGCCAGCTCGTTCCACGGAACTGTGAGCTTGACCTGAAACATGTACAAAATAAATGTATCACTCTACCTGTTATACAGAATGAAACTATATCGAGAACTGTTCTAATTTAACCTGCAATAAAAAAAAAACATAGTAGATCTTCCTTTAACTCCTTGTCATACTTTAACGAGTCAAACTCACCTTACACTTCAAATATTACAAGCCTGACTTTCATTTTTATTGCAATTGGATTTTACGTGTAATTACTATTATAATTGGTATGGTATACTATCGTTAAATGCAAATTATGTAATATGTAACACTAGAATTTTTTTTAAGTGTTCTAATATTACAACACTTGTGAAAAAAATGATATGGCAAGGGGATAAGACAGAGTATATTAATTTTGCAAAGGATGGTGTAATAAATAAGTGGAACAAATTAAGTTAGTTAGAATAATACTGTAGAGTATCGACTGAGGATTAAAAATTTGATGAAATAATTAAAGATTATATAAATTTTAATTAATTATATCTATGCTTTGAAATTTCGAGAGGGCCTACTATAATTTAAAGGGTTAAAGTTTTTAACTAAACTAGAACAAAACTAGAATCCAAAGCTAATATCATTTCAAAGAAAGATCGTTTCATACGAAAAATATTAAATTAAAAGTTCCATTTAAATCGTTAGTTATTTCAACAGTTCATTGAAAGAGGGTGAATTTATCGTTGCACGTTCCACAAAACAATATTTGGTCCATAAAAATAAAAGTCCTTTTCAATTTTTCAATCTCTATAGAACAATAATCAATAATCATCGTTTGGAAGAACCAAGTACTCATGGGACACCCTATTCTTCTTCTCTTTTTTCTGTTAATGCATCGGACAGGCTACATCGATGATGGAAAATTACGAAATGCTTTTGTGCCGGTAACTTTCTACGATTCGACGTGCCAGAAGAGAGAAGTGGTAACAGGAGCACAGAGCAATCGAGGGGGTGGGTACGGGGGTGGCAGAGGATGGAAGGGTTGGAATAACTCGAGTGGTTATTACGGGTTGCCATGGTGACAAAGTGCTGGTTGATGAAGTGCTGCAACCCCATACTCTGCCTGTCAACCCACCCCCTTCGCTCTCGTGCCTTTGTCAAATGTTAAAGAGGGCCGGCCAACGTCATCGTTAATCTTGTTTACGGGAAAATCACGATGGTATACTGCCTCGAATTTTTATCCACCTAATCTTCAATCTTCCTGGCACTATTATTTTTTGACGATGAGAAGTGGTGAAACGAACAGTTGGAAATTCAGCCCTTTGTAGTCGGATACTTTTTTGCACGAAAATTAATCAACGTATGCCTGGCAATTTTTAGTAGAAAAATTTCATAAAATTTGTTCCACTCAGACGAATTTTTGCATTTTATTAAAAGATAATTGGACTAATTAGATGATGGATTTGATACAAATAGTGTAAGGTCGATCAGACCGTATTGTACTAATTAATTGGATAATTAATGAAATTGCATTAGAAAAAAATTACTTTTAGAATTAACTTTGAAGGTAAACATAACACGAAAATATAATAGTATAACATAACCGTAATTTCTGTATAACTAAAAATTATAATACAATTTTTTAATCAACCACTGACATTTATTGAAGGCTTTACCTAGTCTTTAAATTACCAAATTAAAATAATATTCTGGAGTCATTACTTATGGACTTAGTAAGTGCAAACGAATTTGCTTTACACGTAATAAAATGAGCTTAGTTCGAAATTCATTAATAAGATAGAATTGAAATGTCGGATAAGCAAGCTGATAAATTTTAAATTAGTTTAAAACAATTACTCACAGGAACTGTAGGCGATTAATTTTCCCACTATTTCGTTGTCTGTCCAGTCAGGATGTTGGTCCTTGACCTGCCTTATTTTTCTAGCCTTGGCACCGAGGAGTGCCACTAAAGTTGCTTCACTTGCGGTTCCCTATAAAGTGATACACAATTCTTATTTACAAATGATTAATCGATTTTTTCAAAGGTGAAGCTGAAAATCCAACGTAAGCAGTTTAGCAGACGAGCAACAGGTGACGGATGTATGCTTGCAAACGTTTACTTTACAAAGAATACATTGTTAATGTATTAAATCTTGAATCACGTGCATTATTTCTACTAATTAATAACTTCTATTAATTGCTCACACTTCTACATCTTTTATCTATACTTTAATACAAAATTATTTCATTCAAAAATCTAACAAACGACTTTTATAACGTAAAGTAGAAATAGATTTATTTGATTTAATTGAAAAACAGTGTTATACAGTTTATTCATTTTTAATTAGTGAAATTTAAATTCTGTAGTGATGTTATTATAATTTAATTTATTTTGCGTTAAAAGTGTTAAGAATTTCAATTTCTTTAATTGAAAAGCTTTTACTATAAGTATGTTTGTAAATATTTTCAAAATATCACCTGAATAACACCACCTCCTTTCCCGCCGCTGCAAGCTAAAAATTCTTTGGGTAAATCTAACATTTTCCCCAACCAGTCTAACATTACTACTTCCAACTCTGTGCAAGCAGGACTCGCGATCTGCACACAAAAATAAAATAATTGTACATCAAATGTAAGTGTAAATACAATCAGTGTCAAATTAATTCAATTTTTGAATAATTGAGACAATGATAAGTATAAATATCAGTAACTGATTTGAATTATGAAGAAAACTGTTAAAAATATCGTATCATGCAGTAAATTATTGTTTATTCTTACCCAAGTGAATCCAATGCAAGCAATAGCACCGCTAAGCATGTCAGCAACGATTGCTGGGTACGACTGAGCCGTGGGAAAATAGGCGTGGAATTTCGGACTTTGCCAATGAGTCACCTGGAATCAAATTGTTTTTCCAGTTAACTTAAAAAAGAAGTGAAGAATATAAGTTTTTAGATTAGGCTACTTACTCCTGGCATGATGACTCTTTCAATGTCTCCCATTATATCCTTCCAACTTTCTGGTGCTTGTGGAGCCTCAGATGGTAAAAGGGGTTTCATATAACCTGGCTCCACTGACGGCAGTATTTTCCTGCAAATTGTTGTTAACAAACATTTGAATCCAAGAATTAAATCATCTAGATTTATTTAAAAAATACGTCTTTTTGTTACAGGTGTTTGCTTTGTAGAAATTATGTCTTATCGATCGCCATATTCATTTTTAGATTAAAATTATTACAATTTTAAATTTAACATTATAAGAATCACGCATGAATTAGTAACAGCGTATTCTAAAAATATTTTATACGATTGATTCAAAAATTTTTGTAATACGAATGCGTCATAATATTATGATATTACGCATTCCAATGCAGGAATGTGTGGCAGAACACAATGGATAAATGATACAGATCGCAATAATGAAAACAATAAAAAATTTTACCTGTCCCTGATATTCTCCAGGTAATTAACGATGTATTCCGCCATATCCTTGGCAAAATCCTTGAAACTATCAGGATCCATTTTACGTTCCCTGCAACATTTCCACAATCTAGTTAATTGATATTCAAACTCACCCACTACGTAAACGAGTTTCATGCGCGCGCGTAACTAAAAAAAATCTTGATCTTGATAAGTTACAATCAATTGATTGTTCGTTTCAATGCCAAGACTGTGAATACCTTAATAATTATAAAGGAAAAAATCACAATCATTATGAGGAATTCATAAAAATTACAGTGACTGAAAATAGCAATATCTTTTCTGTTCGATTATGTTAAAAAAAATACATAGAATTCTTTGTTAAAATTGGAAATATTCAGAAAATTAGGAAATCACTTATTGAAATTGAATGCAATCAGTTTGAAAGTATTCACAACTATGCTTTCCAGTGATTGCCTTTTCAAGTATAATGTAATGAAACGATAAAGGGCAAAAGTTTAAACGCCATTACTATTAAACTGATAGTACAAAATAAAATACTATTAACCCTTATCGGGCATCAACTCTTCGGACCTAACTTGTTGCTAGGTCGTCACTTTATTACCTATAGGCGTTATTACTGAGATGATTTGTTAGTTAAAGACTTTAGTTAAGTTTTGTAAATTAATTATTTGCGTTCTTAATTACTCGAGTAAAATAAAAGCCATCAGAAATAGGTGTTATAAATTTTAAATACTTGAACAATGGCAAAGGGATCACTAAATGTTATTAATAATAAGGCAATATAAATTAACAATATAACATTAAATTTAAATGTAAAAATTAATATGTTTTAATAATCAGTACCAATGTATTACTACATAGATTCAATTTCGTTGTGGCAATTAACTTATTAACACGTTCAATGCTGTAATGAAAACGGATATATGCAGTATGATACCCATGATCACGAATAATTATTCAGAATACGATCGATTTGTTTTTTGATTCACATTTTTTACTTGTTAGTTCATGAAATTAACATGCATGCTACAAATAATTTATACATAGGTACACTATTTTTTACTTTATCCAAACAGAGTCTTCAGATCAATAAAATGAAAAATGATAAATATAATAAATTTTCTTTTTCATTAATTGTGCTGGTCACTGATGATGACCAGTGGGTCTTTAGGCAAATATACATTTTTATATATTATTTTTTTTCTTCAGGTTATTGAAAATACTACGTTAATTCAAACACTGAATATTTTACAGAGTTTTAATAATTTAATTTGTTTGAACACCCGAACTATGTACAGTGCGTGTCATAAATATACCAACCCCACAAAATTTTAACAATCAGGTATTTTGCAAATAAATTATACCATAATTTTACTTTATACACCACAATTCTTTCCTTTTAATTGTTTAAATGACATTATACGTATATTAATTTATGACACACACTATAATTTATATATATCTTTTCACAGATTATATGTTACAAATGTATAAATTACCGCAGTTGGTTGACGATTTTCAACGGAGTTCAACGTGCTACCCAGACGTGAGTGACTTACGTTTAAACCAGATGACAAGGTATCACTAAAACTATTCAAGTCACGACGGACAGATCGTTGAAAGTGTTCTGTATATTCGATGCAATAATTGGCGAGACTAGCCTTCTCAATGTGGGTCTTTATAGTCGAGGTAGGAGGTAGAGACACGTGTCTCCTCCCTGGATAGATAGCAAGAGAAGGAGAGAGATTTGGTCTCCGTGCTACGGCTAGTGATGGAATTTATACGAACGATACTCGAACAATTAAAGGATTCGAGCAAGAATGAGCTATATCATAATAGCATTGCAAGATATTAATGTTTTTATGAAACTTATTTAACTCATTTACATCATAACTTAAATTGCAGGGCCTACCACTTATCAGAATAACAGTAAAAAAGTGAAAAATTTGGCAAACTTTAAAATATTACTTATTATACAGCTCGATACCTTCTATAAATCTATAAGGTTCTATCAACGACACAATTTTTGAACTAAGGGATTTTTCTTATAAATGTATTTAAATATCGAGTTGTTTGAATGATTGTCAATCCCATCACTATCTATGTGTAATGATCTACAACTTCCATCGCAGGTGGAGACAAGTTGATCTGTAAGAGAATAATGACCATGACCTATTTCGTTTTTTTTAGAGCATGTTTCGTTCGACACCTTTCGCCTTCGCGATTGGACATAGATTGTTTTCTGACAACGGCACAGAACTTAAAACGCGTAACCAATTTAGTTAATCTTTATTTTTCTGTAATATTTTGCCAGGGAAAGTTGAGTACGCAACGCTGTCTTGTTGAAATATTTACTTCTTAAAGTGCAGACGACAAAACGACCTAACAGGAGGAAAGAAATGACTGACAATTTAACGTAAAACCTCGAACGTCAAAGATTGCTGGAATCCCCTTCGGGAACTCCCGCGATCAGAGCAGTGACGTCAAGAAGGCTCTCGGAACTGGAAATGCAACCAGAAGTTCGTCCAAACACGTTAACGATTTGAGGTCATTGAGCTCCTGATGTACAGGTGAATGTGTGGTACTTTCAGACATGGACAATTTTTTTCTTTTCGTTTGAAAAAAAATTACATCTCTGGAGATGATCAAATTGCGTAAATCCAAGGAAAATATCTCTGTTCTCAGAAGTCTATTACACACATAGATTGTAATAATAACTGTACAGGTGATATATGAAATTTTCTTTTCTTGATGCCGACAAGACTGTCAGGTACTTCAGTAAAAATATTTCCATTAACTTCACATTGATAACGCTTTTAATTAAAATAACATGTATGTATATTCGTTCAATCTATTCAGATGTAAATTAACTGTGATATTTTACGTTTTGTATTCGATTGATGCTAATTAAAGTATTTTTAATTTCATTTAATTTAATTTTATTTCTTAATTATTTTTAATATTCTAAATTAAAATTAGGCTAGCAACTTTTGCAACCTTCATATTATTACTCTATTATATAGAAATATTGATTGTAATTCAACAGAGAGTAATTTTTAATGAAAGTTAGCATTATCGTAATTTTTATACCCACGTGTGAAATACACGGGAAGATTGTGAAGTTAGTTGGCTAATATTATTTTCACTTCTTTCGTAAGAGATTATATTTCCCCTTTTTAAAAAGCTGAATTATACCATTTCCAAATGTTGTGCGAAAATTAAATTAATTGATTGCGAAGTTGAAATAAATACAAGTGAATGGAAATTAATGGCATTGTGTCAACTAAGTATTCTTCAATTGTTAAATATCTTTGTCATATTTGATACAAATCGACCATGACCGATTGTTCTTTTCTTGAGTGCTTGCTTTGATCGAACAAGGTCGTAATTATTGTTCTTACATAAAAATCAAGATCTTACCTACTTCCACCAGTTACCCAACACGAATTACTCAACCTCTCTACCTTTCGATCTCTAATTACTCCGAATTTATTTCACTTAACCCACGTTCTAGGAACCCAATACGAAAGTCAACAGTTTCGAAAGACTGGATACAACGTTTTCAGTCTCTGTTTATTCGACTTTCGTTTAACTCATTATCAGATTTATCTCATTCATTAATTTAAATCACTTTGTATTTAATTAAAAGAAAATTGTTTTAAGTCGACTTGGACGATTTCTTTCTGCCTCATTTGTTTACGTATAAACTGAAGACAAAAATGAAAGAAAGAAACATGTCTGTGCTTTTGTAAAATAAATTAAGGAAGTCATTCAGTTCCAAAGATACATTTAACATAAATAGTTGTAGTAATAAATAAAAAGGAAATATAAACAAGTCAACTATAATACGAAATAAAAAGCAGGAATATATATTCTCACAGTCTAAGAAAACAGTGACAGAATATTGAAAAAGCAACATCAGTTTAATACAAAAAATTTGTCGTATTTTACTGAATACTAATTAAGAAATATAGAATTTACGACAGTAAACAAAACTGAAGTTACTTTGAAACTAAACAACTTTGTTTACAACTTTAATTCAAATGTATGATACGAATTTTTTGTGTCAGCATATTATGTAAAGATAAAACTGTAGTTATTATCAGGCTAGATTAAAGTTATTTGAAACATGAACCATTTCGTCACTATTTAATCACAAAACCGGCTTATTGTATTTTACATGAATGACATGATCAACAAAAACGATTAAAAGCAAACGAATCCGTCGATTAATCAGATAAATTGCTGCAGCAGCGAAAGGACAGTCTTATCCTTGGAACGTTTTGCAGTTGCAGATACAGAAAACATATCGCCATCATAGCAAACTAATATAAACAGGTATTAACGAGTATAATTTAATGCGAGTTTCAGCAACGCATTTAATTATTTCGCAATATCGTTTATCGCGGCTTTGAAATTTTCTATGGAAGTTATCTCGATATTTGCCGGACATCTAAACGCGAGTAGTAAGACACGTACAGTTAACAGTTATTATATATATAATATAATATATATTATATTATTAATTTATAATAGTAACACTACTGGAATGTAATGTAAATTCATAGCCCCTTTCCTTTTTTCCAAAATAATATTTTTTACTCTACAGTTCTATTCATGTTAAGTATTTTGTGTCAGTAAATAATTTGTTTCATTTCAATTATGAATTTTCAGAATAAAAAGAATGGGGTTTGAAATTTCTTTTTCGTTACGAAAATTGTCAATGATTATGATGATAGTGAATATGTCAAAGTCAAGAGAGTCAATGAAATTTTGCAAAAGATACTTCAAAAAATGTTTAGATTAAACAACTCTTTATATAAAGCTTTAATGCTTAAAATTATGTCAATCTCTTTTATTAATATTTATGTATCCTCAGATTTGATTTACAGAGGGTTAATTCACAAAACAATTAAAATATCTCAAATTCCAGTAAACGATTCTACCATCGATAACTATTGACAGAAAACATCTGAAAAAAGTTACTAACATTTGTAAAGACACCTTAATAATAAATTCAACAAATTAACCCTTTCATTAGCAACCAAACAGCACTGTCCAAACCAGTATTCATTGATCTCAAACAATACCATTCAATCTGTATCAGGAGTAGCAGAAAGTCTTTTCGGTTTTGAAAATCGTCAATAACTTTCTTTCATCTTTCAACAAACTTTTCCATTTTCTCTCGATAAAAACTTTTTGACTTCGACGAAGAGTTAAGGGTTGAAATACGAAAAGATCTTTTAGCACTTCCAATAATACAAGAAATACAAACGAGACGTTTGTAATTCTTTCACACTTGCTTCAAATTCGACCATCGAACGTACCAAGATCGTGTATCGCTTGACAGTTGTGGTATCCACGTGGATCCGGTTGGCGAACGATGGAGAATCGAGGCGCGGTGCACTGTCCGCGACCGTCCGCGTCAAATTGCCGTCTGATGAACGTCGGCGTCCTTTATATACCGCCCCACCCACTGACTATGTTTGACTTTCGTTTGGCTGTCGTCGAGCGATCGCGGACTGCGCAGGTAGATCCGCTCGCCTCGTCCCTCAGCTCGCAATTCGATCTATCTCGAAACCGAAGATCGATAAGACCGAACGCCGGGCGTTTTATCAAAGTTCGCGGTGCGATACGGTGACGACTAACGACTTTGTTAATTGTTCGTTCGTTCGACAGTGCCGTGTTCTGTTAAGTGTTCTCCGGCCGGCTTACTGTTGCCGGCAATTACTATCAGACCCCTATCGGAGGATTTCTTTAGGGGTTGTTATCGTTTAATCGGGGATTTTGATCGAGTTTAACGATCGAGCTCCAGTGTTGGTTCCGGGAAATTGCGCTCCAAAGTGATTCTGTGATGCGGCTTTAATTCGATCTTGTTTTTTATTGTTGTGGAACAGTTGGTGTTTCGAAAGGGTTGATCATTTCGTTAATGATTTCGTTAATTAATCACCAATACATATGGGTGACACTTGAATTTTCATAAAAAGTAGTTACTCATGCTATTAAAAATTCTTTCATTTATTTAGTCGAAAATATTTCTATTTGATACTGAAAACTATGAATAATAAAATTAACGAAGTATTATGGAAATACGACATAAAATTTGTCAAAAATAAAATTACTACCAATTGAAGTCTTTAAGAGCTCCAACGTGACAGTCAAAGTGTTAATTATTATTTTTCTCATACTTTTTTGTATAGCATGTTTCATTTTTGACTGGCGAAACGGTGTTAGCATATTCTATTACTAAAAATAAGAGAAAATATGTGATGTAAAGATAGAATTGTATGAAAGGAAAATTTTGTTAAACTATTAATAAATTTTACAGAAATTATTAGTAGTTTGATTAATAAAATAAGCTGTGATATTTTAATATATTGAATGCAATGGAATTTAATGTACGAAGTTACTGAAAAAAAGAATAAAGGAAATTAATACTAGGAACTTTGGTGTCGTCCCTTGAGATCAGCGTTGGTGTCACTTTTCTTTCTAATTAATTTCTGACATTAAAAATAATTATACAAATCGTTAGCCCTGAGTAATGTTGCATTTTTCCTATGGGATTAATATCATATCCTCCACGTTATGGATCAAGTGGAAAATTTAAATTGAAAAATAAAATAATCTTCTTTTGAATCAATGACGTGGCAAAAAAGGTGGCTAGTCGATCCTATCCTTTATGAGATAATAAGTTTGTGTAATAATGTAATGAATTTGATTAAATTTGCTATCATTCCTCTGAACAATTGCACTTTTAGTGTCCCATAATTACATTTACTATTGCAACAAAAGTCTTCTGTTACATTTAAGAATTATTAGCAAAGCTCAGCTGAGAATAGACAAAACAGAGGTTGGATATTTAACGAAGTCAAACAGCGTAATATCGTTTGGAGAATGAAAGCGAGCGAGCGATAAGGCGAATTGTAATCTGATTTCAAGTTCAAAATCAACGCGCCATTCAGATACGCGGAATCGAATTAGCACTATCAAAGTGTGCTCCGTTCCCTGATCGATCTGTGCTCTTTTATAAAACTGTGCCGAAACGGAACTTGCACGTTTGGCTGAACCGTGAAATTTATTTGTTCGTGCAATCAGTTTGAACTTTCACTGTTAAGGATTGTAATGTTGCACACATAATAGCCGAGTCAGTGAACCAACAACGAAGGTCACTTAAAACAGAATGGAACCTCACTTCTGAATGTAGTAATATTAATTTTGAACACACTTCCTGTACAATTTGTTTAATTACGGAAGGTTCGTCACAAATCTATTTTGACATGTAAAAGAATAATTATTATAGAAATGGGGCATTCGATGAAAAATTCTATAAAATCGTTCAATAAGTACCAAATTAATATTAATATATTTTTTAAATAATCATAAAATTATGGTTGAACATATCATGTTCTAATAGGGAATGAACTATTCCGAAAGCATCTGCAGAATTGTGGTTGTGTAAGAAGGTCGAGAATCAACAAGTTGTTCGAAGAATAGGAAACCTGTAGCTTCCTGGCATTTGTTAGAAATCTTTCCACTAATTAATACATTCGCGACGGCTTTGAGGTGAAATTCTTGGCTGAATATCACGAAATCGTAATATTTAAGAGGGCGTGAATACAAAAGACTGACAAAAAATTCTGTTGTTTTAATTATTCAATTTTTCAATGAGTGTTACTATGGCCGATACCTCGTTAATTAACACTAGAACCACCAAACGGGTCAAAATGACTTTTATTTTATATTACAAGATTTATCAACACGCCTTTACCAAAATGAGAGCTAATTTTTATTAAAATAAAGAATCGTTCTGTTTTATAGTGTATGTTTCATCCTTTATTTATTATGTTTACTATTTTATTTTCTATTTGAAAGAAAGTATACATTAAACGTCAGTAGTTCTAGTGTTAATCTTCCTTCTAGTTTAAAATACAAAAAAATTGAAATAATTATAAACAATAAGTTTTTAAATAACGGAGTACTATGTCAATTAGTTATACATATATTTTAAAATGACGTAGAATACTATATTCATATACATGGAATGATTAGCATTTTTAGATTATGAATTGGGCCCGTTTGTTAATGAAATGGAACCGGTTAACTCGAAATGCGTTCATTGCAAATAAAATCTGGTATCATTCGATTGAACCTGTTTTCCTCTTATGGTTTCTCCCAGAAAAATATCCTCCTAGGGAATCGTGCGTTAAACGGCACTGACTCATTCAGAAAGGAGCGGGAAATTCGTGACGAAAGCGAGCGGTTTCGCGATCGTGACGCACGCACTGCTCTGGAATATGTACACCGACAATAAATCATTTATCTTGCCTTCAAATAATTATTATAAATCAAAGGTTTACTCTAATTCGTGGTTTTCTAGAGAAATCATTTACTTACAATAATTTTGTTAATGTAGTACATTTTTTGAGAAGCTAGAAATATACAACATTAAATAAAATATAATCAGCAACAATCTTATTGTTAGGTATCAGAAAGTTCATGGTTAAAGATCCTTTAATTGAAAATTAACTGATTAATATTAATTATATGATTTTCTGTTTAAAAATCAAAATTTATTTTTTAATTGAATTTTGTACAATGTAGTTTCTTCAAATTGTAAGTTGTGACACTTTTGATTGTAAATTAATTAAAATTTGATGTCTTAATTGTAAATTTGATATTAACTACCAGTTATTTTGAAAATAGAGTTGTATTGCTTTTATTTTATTTCTTGACATTAAATTTGTTATAAAATATTATCGTTCAAATTTATAAATGTAATAACTTCTATAAAAATAACCATTAATTAAAATGATATCTTAATTAATGCCATGGCTTAGAATAAGATATAGTAAGCCCCGACACTGTTTTATAATTTCTAAATTTATTTTTTACATAAAAGAATAAACATTAAATAATGAAAAATATATTCTACGTAAAAAAATGAAGACTAAAAGGATTATATCTGATCCTATTACGGTGCTTATTAAAGTTTAATTATTTCGTAATAAATTCATAAAGTTGCTGCATAAAAGAATTTTATTCTCGAATTACAGACTATTACGACATTGTACAATAGAGATTGAAATCCATCATACTGAAACGATTACCTTGACGAGATACTAATTCACTCGGAAAATAATGGAAGTTCAAATCGTAATCCGACTAAGGGTTGAATGAGTGCGTGGACGGCACGGTCGGATGCCTTTCAAAGAAGTTTTCCGCGTGGATGTAAGATAAAAGAGGGTAAAGTGACCGAGTTCTGGTCGATTTTTCCATTCTCAACCACCTTTTGCACGGTCGAGCTTCTCTCTGCACCTTCGATTCCGCTTCCCTTATTCAGACGTCGAAAAGCTAAGGAAACGAATGTACTTTCCACGATACACTGTGCCGTCGTCATGACTACCATCGTCTTGGATAATCTTCCGCCTCTAAGGACATGCCCTGCGTTATATCAGGCCATTTTATTTCTCGTTTTCGTGAAAGCGTTCTTCGCTTCCAGTTCAGTTGCCAGAGATAGTCGGATAACGTAATGATCGATGACGTATTTTTGATAAACTTCATCAGATTCGATTCTGGTCTTTATTTAAATATAACATCAATTTTTCGTGACAGTTCATGCATTTATAAAATAATTATTATTCCTGATAGCCTATATTTCAGACTGAACATAAAGATTGATATCTTGGTAAGTAAAATAAAAAGTAATGGAAGGACCTGGAATAGAAATTGTTATTTAAGTATATCCAGTATAATATAATTAAAAGTTTCTCCTTGTTAATTATTTTTACTTACGCCTCGGTTCATCGGTTGGAACTGTTTCGACCTTTTAGTGCTTCCTAAATTTCTTTTCAAAGATTCTTATACATTGAGAAAATGTCATTAACAGAGTAAAGGACTCAAACGTGGAAGCACAATTTCCTGGTGTCTCTTGGCCCGACATTTCCTTTGACTAAAGTTGTTCGGACAGTCTATCTCACAAGATCCTACCGGCTTTGAATCATCAAATTCTACCCCTTTATGCCGGCTTTGATCATTCTGCTGCTATTAATACATCTTTTTAATCGGGTACTCTCGTACCTTGCGTAAGGGAATTTATCGAAGAATTTATGGTGTTATTTTGTTTATATCGAATAATTAAATGATTAGGGAAGATGTATTAGATAATGTTATAAAGACGTTCCTCAGGATTCCGTTAAGTGTAACATACCCAACACTATATTGTTTTATTGCCAAAGCCATGTTAATGCTATTAACAGTTAAAGTTAGGGGGAAAACTTGACGCGAAGGAAGTGCCGTATTATTCGCAGCCATTCGTTACTTTGCTGGGAAGAGGAAAAGCTATCGGTAAATGTAATGCATTATGTATGAATGCGTGATATTCAAGTAAAGCGGCTCCGTTTCAGAAAATGAACTTCCTTTAAGAACCACCATAACCGGGGGTAATACCGACGAGTGATTTCTACTTCGTTCTTTTCCTTTCTGGGATATCAAAGTAGGTATCTTAAAAATTCTCATACGATACAATACAGGCTGAAAAATAAATTATAATAATCGTAGTAATAGTCACTGTTCAAACGACAACAATCATTTTTTAAATAAAGAAGTTAATTCTTTATCTACGGTTTTACTTCTTCAAAAATGAATTGCAAACCTATAATAAATTCTCTAACAAAACCTTAATTTTTCATTCGGTAATTGTCAATTATTAATTTATAGAATTCGATTGTTATTCAATTGTTAATTATTCTTTCCTTACCAGTACAATTTGTTGATAATTATGAATTAAATTTCTGTTAGTTTTTACAAAATTTGTGGTGTAATATTTAAGATGATAGTTCTATAGCAAATATTTTATGAATAAAAGGAATAATTAAACTGAACTTTGTATTGTAATATATTCTAACGTAAATGTTATAAGGAGAAAAAAATAAACTTCGATAAATGTATTACTTTAATGAGATTTTCATACGCACATAATAATTGCTCTTCATAATTGTATAATTCAATGGACGAATAATTATAACATGCTCATTTTAAAAAACCCGCCATCTATAACTATGTTTCGAGTTTCTCAGTCGATAATTACTGATAGGTTTCAGCCCTGAGTTTGCAGATGCCGATAAGAGTAAAAATTGTGTAGCGAGTTCACTACAATTCGATAGGGCTCTGACTTATCGACGCGAATTCGAAATTATTCGTGGTTCTGCGTAAACGAAGGATACGGGCACAGGGAACTTGAATTGTATGTTCAGCAACACTACTATCTAACTATTTATTTACACTAAAACTATTCGGCGGTTCTCGAGCTTACACTTCTTCTCTACACAATAGATCACATCAGAGTGACCTTTCCTTGTTCTAGCGTGGGTGGTGGAAAAACGATGAAAAAGGCGTCGCCACTATCTTTCTTGTGTTTTCCTGCTTCCGGTGGAAAATCTTTCCGCGAAGCTATAAAATCTGCCTTTTAACGCCGCTGTGTGAAATATTTTGCTGTTATAAATGCTCTTATAACTACAGTACATCAAGAAATTTAGGTACCATTAAAAAAAGAGGTGTAAAGTCTGTCACCCTTCAGTTTTCTTCTGATTTATCAACTGAGATCGGTTGTATTGTTAGTAGTAGGAATTGTGCTTAAAAATACTTATAACTTTTGTACAACGTGTGAAAATGATGAAAATAATAAATTTGAATAAATACAATCTCAATTTAATCGATCAGTAACTTTAAAATGTGCAGGCACCTCCTCGCTGTGTGACCTGGTAATCGATATCGTTTTCTAAAGACCTTTTATCAATGATTTTAAAAGGCTTTTGAAAACGGATTCGAGCTAAGTGCTACGACTCGCAGTTATTTAAATAGAATGTTACTTGGTTTCTTAATATTTCTCTTAGGCAAAACGTTATCATTAAAATCAGAAAATAATTTCGCTGAAAAATGGCAACGAAGAGACTGATGTGAAATCAGTAATGTATTATATGATTGTCATCTCAACAAATTCGAGGAGGCGTTGAATTTTGATTATGTATAACAAATGTTTTAACCTTACTGTCGGTTGGAATTAAGAATACAGAGCGATGTTAAATTAATAGTTTCAACCAAAATTGGCAGCGATCATTATTTGTTTGTTCGATTGTAATGGTGAAAGTAAATTAAATCAAAGGTATATATTATTAGTAGACGAAAATTGGTCCTGATGTTAATTATTTATTACAAACGCTGCGCTAAATTTTGCGAACAGACAGCCTACGGTACGTTACTTTTTTATAAAGTGAATATTTTAATTGCTTTATTTTTAGAATTTTTTTAAGAATTTAACTGTTTAAGATACTTTGAAGGATGTCTTAAGGTATTCTTACTCTACATCCTTCCTTTATCTTCTGTCATAGATAATTACGTTTCAAACTATTTTTATTTAATAGTATGTTTGTAGTTTGTAGTTTGATACTATTTTTATTTAATAGTATCTCTATCTTCTATAGCGTTATAGAAGATATACACGATTTTAAATAGTAATATTAATATTATTATTATTGACATGTTAATTAACAAGAATATTAATTACAATTTTATTAAAATTTAAAACATTCTAAAACTTTAAACCGTTGAATTACTTTTAAATTACAATATAATTATGGCCATAATAACTTAATATTTACATCAGTGTTGAAATATAATATGAATTCGAAGTTTTATAATAAGTTTCCATGAGAAGTTATTGAATTTACGATTTATTGATAGGATATGGATGCAGTGAAGGACTATCTAGCGATCATCAACCCTCACTGGGTAGCAGTGGTTGCTACAGGAATGTACACTCACCTACGTCAAATTTGTATAATCGGTTTGTGTTTCGAAGAAGACAATCTTCCCTTTGATCCGTCCTACGCTTCCGTAATTTTCGTCTTTTCCGTCCTGTGCCTTCTCGCGGAGTACAGACTTTGGCCCAGAACCCTCAAAGAACCACCGATTCAACTTCTTTATATCTACGAAGCAAGTATTATTCAAAAAGTGTTTTCATAAATTATCAACCTAATTTTTAATAAACCGCTAATAACTTCAACAAATATTTGATAATTTCCTGACTTAGTTTCTTAAATAAAAACCAGTTTGGTGTAAAATAATATTAGCTATAAATATTGTAAATTTGTCAAAAGTATCCAGCATTAAAAAGATTCGTAGAACATGTACGGTTACAAAGTTCATTTTATTAATCGCGTGGAGCAAGATCATAATTTTTACTGTTATTAATAATTATACAGATGTTGGTGGCAGCTTTGATCACAAACTTAGCTACCCGGGCTATTTGGGTACCACTTATGCACGCCATTAATTGTTTAACACACGAATCAAGCAGATGGGTAAGTTTATTGAAAATTTCCAGTTTTTAAACCAATCAAAAGCAATGGTCAATGGTCATATGTTTAACTCTTCATATTAAAATATTGCATTAGTACTGATGTTACACAAATGTACAATCAGTAAATCACTTTCTTTAACTTAAATGAAATATTAAATTTTCGATCCTTAAATATTAAAACTTTCTTTCTTGACTTGACAATATTATGTACATACTTGACTTCCATAGGAAAAAGAATGTTCCACCATTCAATACTAGATAATTACTATGTATTATGTAAAGCGTTACTTTCAAAGAGATTTGATTGATTTAATAATGATTAATGATAACTGAGGCATCTCTAGTAATGTTCAAGTACAAGGAGGCCATTTTCCTTAGGGAAGCCTACGGTACTTGTCAGTGTATTTGTATTTAAATGACGATTTGTTGTTCCAGTTACTGTGGGTAAACTCAATGATAGGCCTGGGTCATTATTCATTTTTAACTGATGTCGCTTACTATATGGCAAAAGATTGCGCCTCGATGCACATGGCTTTCTGTATGTCTATATTGTCTTTCGTTTGGATGCTGGACGCCACCGAGTCGTTGGACGCAATTTTGGATACTAGGACCAAGTAGTGAACCAGTGATGTTTAGTTTTGTAAGACACTTGCATTGTAGAGCAATTTAGCTGTAAATTATTGCTACAATTAAACAATATAAATAAATAATATATATTACATATATTATATATATATATATATATATATATATATATATATATATATAATATATTAAATATATTAAATAATAATTATTCCATTAAACAAGGAAGGATACCAATAACTTCATTTTCTCTATTTACCTTTTGATTGCATTTGTTCGAATAATTAGACTTTACACTACCTCTACTGATATGTACAGGGAAAAATAATTTCTTTATTTTTAGCCATTCATTTGTTCTCTTAAATATTGAAAATTTAATTAGTTTCTTAAAAATACAAAGTTTGTGTTTCTTCAAAAATATTTTTAAGACTAGGAGTTATTGTAGTAATATTTATAATGTTTATTTGTTTTTCTTTAGAGATCGAAGGTGTGGACTTTGGTCATTCTGTACAGGTAAAAGGAAAAAGATCAGTTTTGCAAATCCCGAGGTCACAGACTGGTTTATATATAAATTCATGTACAGTGCAGACTCTGTAAATGAAAATAAGCAACCGGAAATGTAATTCAACGCGGTCCATTTTGTTATTTTTATAATAAGTATTTATTTTGTATAAGTTGTGCATAATCATTTGGACCATACATTGATGTACACGTATATTTTGTAATAAAGTCCTTTTTTTGATACACTAATACCACTATACTTATTCAAAGTCTTTATTTTCTTTATTTGAAGAATATGCAAATATGAGAATCGTTAAAATTTAAGCAATTGTATTTTATAATATAAACAATATGAACTAATTTTTGTAAAAATATAACTGTACTTTTGGGGACCATTGTTTCTAAATTAATTTCACAAACTTCAATCAATAACTCAAACATATATCACAAAAATCTCATTATATCTCATATTTTATTTAAACAATTATTAAATTAGGGGTAAATCTAGATATCTTGACAGGTAGGGATGTAAAGATAGAAAAGATTACAATCTAATAAAATTAAGATACTAACAATATTAAAATTGATATTATACTAAATTTAAGATATATTATATATGTTTTATATCGTATTGCATTAAAATTTTTACAAAATTGCTAAGAAAGACAAATAATAAATTTTCTTTTAAAGTACATGTTATTTCTTCAAATACTTTATTTATTTAAATGAATATTTGTATCTCTCGATTACTGAATAGTAACAATTGAAACTTTGTAACAAATTCGAGATATCTCGAAATATTAGTTTAATAAAACGTCTCTTTTAATGAGTTCTTTTTAACAATGTTCTTTCAGCATTAATATTAGACAGAAGCTAAAAATGATTGGGACATAGAACTTATAAAAATGGCAAAGTTGTTTTACACAATTTGGGCACTAGTTTTGAATGCCTTCGATTTCTTCATTTTTCGAACGTGTTTCGCAAACGCCATGGAGGATGAGGATCGCGAATCATTGCTTTGTGGACCACTATTCAGTTCATTTTTCTTCACTTTTGGTGTTTATATCATTATCATTCATTCTAACCTCTTTCCACGATCTCTCCGTCCGCTAGAAACGGGTTTCTTAGTAATCTATGAGGTTAGTGGTAATTACTTTTCGTTTTCACCTTATCTTTCAATCCATTTCTGAACTATCCATACGAATTGTAACTTCTGTTAATTTATTATAACTAATTTGTCCTTGAATATTTCAGTTTTTGGCCACAGCATTTCTGTTAGAATTTGCATTGGCTTGCATTTGGACACCGATCGACGTGTTAATTTCAACCAGGGTGCCTACGGCTCTTTGCCACGTAACGTAACGATTTGATACATTCCACAGCATTCCGAATAATAAATAACACGTTAATTTATAACTGTCTTTAAATAAATACAGCTGCTTCAATGCCTTGGATCCGATGATAAAGTGATCAAGTTTCTCACGAACAAATCTTTGATGGGAAGTATAACCTACACAGTTTCAGTCACGTTTCTTCTTCTTACACTCTATGCCACTGATTCTGTTGACTATACAATTCTTAGGTAAGTATAGTACGTGTGTTTTACTATGTGCAAAATGAGAAGAGTTTTATAGAATTTACTTAAATTTAGAAAGAATGTCTTAAGTATAGTTACTTTAACTATTTAATAGCTACTTTTAATGGTTCAGAATGAAAGAAATGTAATGAAAGAATGTAATTGAGCACCTCACTTACAGTAGGAATCTAAATTATTTAAAAAGGTCTTAACAGCCTTCTATTACAAGAATATACGAAATTAATATTAGTTTGTGTAACCTGCCTACCAATAGTTTTTTGTATTCAGTATGCAAAGTTTAAGATAGGGAAAGGTGTGCAGTTAATACTGAAAGAGAATTGCCCATACCTAAATTTTTGTCTGTATTACAATATTAATATTAAGAATTTAAGATACCCCAAATGAAATAGATAATATATATGAATAAGAATGTTAAAATTCCCCAAATAGTGTAAAACAATAGTG
This sequence comes from Anthidium xuezhongi, assembly GCA_022405125.1. Lineage (NCBI taxonomy): Eukaryota > Metazoa > Arthropoda > Insecta > Hymenoptera > Megachilidae > Anthidium > Anthidium xuezhongi. The sequence goes on from CM039647.1 coordinate 13,430,382, forward strand.
TAAAACATATAGGGCTTCAAAGTTTTTTCAAAAATTGAATTCATTTCATGCATTTGTTGCAGGGACTGTGGTATAATATCGTTTGCAAAAGACGTGAAAGAAAGATTGTGGGAGAAAGTACAGCACGAACTACCGTTCTTGAATCAAGATACGAGAGTTTGTCGGTGCAGAGTTCGAAAACACGGTCGGAGCAGGAGTCATCTTAAATAATAAAAAACAGCTCCGAGAATGAATCTTTTGATATAAAATTTCAAGAGAAAAGCATTGTAAATATCCACGAAGTTATTGGATACAATAAAGTACTTTCAAACAATTATTATTTAACAATAAATGTTTCATAAAAAAACAAAAATTCGAAGGAAAGATCAACGATGTGTGTTCTTTTATTTTTATGAAAAAGAAGGCATTTATTTCATTCAAACTGAAATGCAAAGTACAAATTGGTATAGATAATATAGTGGTAATAATGTAATAATTAATCGTTAATAAATATCAATTCAATTGATAATACGGTGTGTACCAATATAATGTGGAATATTATTTATATACGGTAATTGTACTACACGGGATGTGTTCAGTGGCAGCGTTACAATCATTTTGTGTTTATATTACAGTGATTCATCCAATCTCGCTGACCGACGTTCGTTTGTCCTCGATATTTTTGCTTTTACAGATTTCTCGTCTTCTTAAACCACCTTCCTTATCTTTTCTAGCGCCGCACTGATTCGTGACATCCGATTTAAAAAACATCAAAGAGTTCAGACACTGGCCGTGAATAAAAAAGAAAAATATTTGTTGGTCATCTGGAAATATCTTCGGTTGGATACAGTTTAACATTAATTTCTTATGACAAAGTTAAGGATTAGTTTATAACCCTTAGGTCAGCCTGACACTTTTCAAAAAACTCGAAGTGTAATTATTGTAGGGAACACAAAAAACATCGTAGATATTGTAAATCGTTCCAAATATTACAAGTTTTTTTGATTAAATGAGTGACTAGGAGAAAGTCAAACTGTTAATTTGTTAAAAAAATATTAGAACAAAATATATTTAATCTAAGGGTTAATTAAAACATACATCAGTGAGGGAACAAAAGTTCCAACCGAATATTTCCAGACAGAAGAGGTTTGTTTTTCGATGTGCACAACGTCTCGCTCGCTCGTTATTACAATACAAGTATCTTCATTAGGGATGGGATTAAGTTTGATAACAACCATGAGATTAAATAAATTTCAATACAGTAGTTAAACTAGTTCGAATTTTAAAACGTGTATCTGGAAGACATGAAAATATAACCCAGCAAAGAAGTGTTAGGACATTTATTAAAATTTCATATAGACCGAAAAAGAAAATATTTAAAGGAAAATCTTTTTTAGAGTGTCAACTGTGTATTGTTAGAACAAGATATACAAATACAGAATTTTGATTTATCAGTAGATGCCAAAAGTTGAATTCTCAAATATTTCATCACATTATAAAAATCACGAGTTTAACAACAACTTTAAAGAAAATGGTTGCGTGTTTGGAACCCATCCCTAATCTTTGTTCAAAAGGCGGTAAACGAAGACGGAGATGAAAGTGCGAGAATTGAAAAAGAACAGAATTTCGAGCTCGCGAGAATTCTGTCGTCGTTCGACGTTTAACGAAGCGGACTAGTGCCGTTGTGAAATCAATAATCGTTTCATTGAATCGTAATTATACCGGATAGAGGCTCGAATCGTCTTCGAGTATTTCTCTTTGTGCACGATTTAGGCAGTGCTTGGAAAAAAGTTTACAGATATGTAGGATGAGCCCGCTTGGCCGCCGTTCGTTTCGTTACCACTTTCACGGGGCTTCACGTTTCTTCTTTCTTATTTTATTTATCTTAATCAGAGAACGTACGTGTTTCCATCATTTTTCAGTCCAGACGATTAGATTTGTTCTCTTTCCGAGGATTAGTACGGAAAAGATGGTTAAAACGATCCCTTTGGGTATATTAAGGTACAAAATCAATAATACACCTTATATTATTCATATTTGTTGAATATCACAATTCTGAAAAGATCTTAAAAAATTGTCAAAAGAATATTATTGGCTTGATACATTTATAAATTAATTCCTTTCGTGAATTACAAACAAATTCTTTTGTTCATTTCTTGTTCAAAATGATTTTTAAGTATTATCTCAAAGAAATATGAATAACAAATATAATCGAGCTTTAATCCTTTGATTGTAGAAGACATACATATACACCCTTACACATTTATTAATACATGCAAAAGGTGTATGCCCATTAAATTTTAAGAATTCAAGCAACTGTAATCTTTCTGCCTTTAATTTTTGATCAGAACACATGGAAGTCGAAAAATTAAAGGGATCGTTTTAGACACCTTTCTTCCACGTTTCTTTTGGTTTATTTCATTCGCATACCAACTCGTTTTTGGTAAAAAAGTTGAGCCGTGTGTACTCGAAAGGGGTACCTTAAATTAATATCGATCGTTCGATGGTAAGTTGTAAATTCGTTACAGAAAGTCGACGGTTGTTAACCCCTTAAGAAGTTATTAACACGTTCAATTGATTCGAGAGATATTATTACTAAATTATAAAGAAATTTTGTGTCTGTAAAATATTCTGGGTCCAGTTTTTATACTTTATTTTTTTCTGAAAAATGTAAATTAAAAAATTCACTAAATACGTGTTATATCTAAGTGCCTTGGGCCCATCAAAGGGTTAAATTAGAAGAAATAACTCATAAATGATTCCTAATCATCTTCGTGGCGACATAGTTGGACGTTATTCGCATAATCTTTCAACAAAAATTACGAATAAAACAGAATTATTTAGAACAATAACTTCGTTCTGTTACAATTTTGATTTGAAGATTATTCCAATTAACTTTGGTTCGTTCGAAATTTTGATTTAAAGATTACTTATTATTTGAATAATGTCCAAATCTACTAACAACGTACAGGTAGATCTCGTATGGCACAGTACTCCTACAGCATGGTTCAAGAATCGGGGAAACCCCCCCATAACACTGTATTCCTACGATATGATCTCGCTTAGCGAACCAAAATAATAGATTCCTTAAAAAAAATGAATAATATGACTTCGATCATTTTTAGAATCTAACCCTGCTGTTTGTACTATAATTCCTTGTTTCGCATAACATGATACTTTTTTTTTAGAAATCTAATGACCGTCTTATACGGAAGTTATCTGTAATAATGTATTGTTCATTATTTAACTAATGTATAATTAATATTTTTGTCGAACATAATATTACGGGGCTGAGAACCAAAAGCTCTATTTTAAAGAGAAAAAGTTGCAAATATTTACGAATCTAATTACATTTTCTAATTCGCTATATACTAATATCGATATGAAATTAAAAATTAGACTCCAAAATAAAACTATCAGAATTTTGTTGAAGATCTGAATTAAAATAAAAATTTCCTATTATCAAATGATTCTTCATCTTAAGGGGTTAATTAATCGTTTCCAAGATGTTCGTGTATTGCTGAAACGGGTAATCTTTGACATTACGAAATAACTGATAACTGTTAACGTCGACTTATTACGAATTTTTGTTTCCTTTCTGTGTACAAAAAGCATATTGATCTAGTTAAATCAGACACTTCTCGAGGAACAAATTAATTCCTACCGAAACGGGTTCATTAACACTACGATGACCGTTGACACTACTGTGGTATCGTAAATATTAGCTGTTGCGTCGACAAATTTTATTTAATTTATTTAATTATTTGGTACCTTTATCTTATTATTTTTACAGATTTAGAATTATTAAATTATCCTATATGAACAGGAAAAATTAGATTTAAAGATTGAAGTAGCCAGTCATCGCAGTGTTAACATTGTTAATAAATGTATAATGAATTTAAATTACAGATGACACGAATGTTGTACGATAATTGTTACACACACGAAACAGAACTATTAAATATTCACAAGTAATTATACTATAAAATGTACAAGTTTCATTTCTTTTTTTAACTTGGATTTACTTCACTATCACTCGTGATACACTCTGAACATGCACCATACAAAAGAAAATCTATTTTTTTTTTTTTTTGTTTACGTTAACACGAGAAATACCTTACCGTCTACTAAATTAAAGAATTCCTTTACTTACAGATAATCAAGAAAATTTTCAGAATACGATCCTATTTAATGACTAAAATAGAAGCTTTCGTTGAGCTTCTGACTCTTAAAAATACAGATTCTTTTCAACCACGAGTACGATCTTATGGAATGAGACTAAGGAACGTTTACGTTGTTAATGATCTTAAATCTTCTTTATCTTATACTCGATCTTTCGAATTTCGTTTCTTTGTTGTATGCTTCGATTCGAGGGTAAGTACGTTTCACCAGTGGCAAATTGAACCGCAAAATATGTACAGGGTGACCCATTAGAAGTTTCACACTGGGTGAAACTTCTAATGGGTCATTCTGTAGTCTTCCATGCGAATCTGATTAATTCTACTTTCCATTCGATGGTTAAAATGCTTCGTTAACTTCGTGAATTAACAATAATTCGTTAGACACCTTACGAGTTGTTTGATTTCTTAACATTTGGTTCAAATATTTAGATTTATGTGGAAAATTGTGTTACTTGTAAGTGTTACTTTAATTCTGCAAAAGATAATTTATTTAACATTTTGAACGCCATATTTCTTATATTAATTTGTCACTTATTATAATAAATAATTGTTAAATACTTGAAAGTGTGTGCAATGAAAGGGGAAAAATATCATAAAACTAATTCAATGGATTTGTTGGAAATAAAATGACTAATTAAAAGGATTTTTCATGGGGTTCAAAAAGTTAATAATATTATTTCGAATGATTTTTTCTGACTTAATATTCTGAAACATGGCCTACCTTTAGTCTGCTACATATTTGACAAATTTTGCTGTGTATAATAAATACAGTTTATTTAATTTTTGAATATGACAATGAATGCTTGGCCTGATTAATTTCCTTATTTATTCCAAATCTGTTCGTAAGGTGTTTTATTACGGAACATCCTTATAATTTTTCGAGGTACCCAGGTCCAGCGACTGGAGACAATCTTTCTTATAATTAAAAGTACTATGGAAATGAAATCTTGGAGGTTGATTTTGCACTTTACTTCGAAATAAAAGTATCTTAAGTTCAGTTACTATTCCCTCAAAAACAATGGATCTGGAAAACCAAAATCTCAAGTCATTAAAATCTAGTTTCTTGACTTTACCCTGAGGATGGATCACATATACATATACTCTACTTTTTAAACTAGGTAATCTACGATAAATCTAATAATTTAATTAATTTCACTATCACAAAAAAGTGAAAACCTTTCAGTTTCAATAATATAATCAAAATTATATTATTTCTAATATCGATACTCAATATCCTAAGGATATTTGGGCAGCTAGTTACGAAACCGTTTAAAAAAGAATTCATTCAGAATCACTAGTTCACTTACGATCTTACAAATTCAACTTCCAAGAAGTCGTAAGTTTATTTTAAAATTGAGACTTCCCGCTGCTGCGGACAGAGATATAATCGGTTTTTGCCACTGTACACGCGTGTGCACGCTGTCGCATGCTTCTCAACTCATTATCAGTTAATCAACGATAAACTGTTCGTTCTCCTACAACGCCAGTCCGTCGAATACTGTGTCTGCTTAGAAACTACTTGGCGGGGTGAAATCGACGTCAGGAATGGCCGGAGGAACGAAAGGGACTGTTACGAGGAGGACGATGTGGTAATGAGATGAGATTAATTAACGATGCGAGCCTACCAACATCGAGAACGACGATAGAAAACGAATATTAACCCTTTCTTTTAAACAGAAGCTAAGAAAATAAATATATTTTGTAGAAAATTTGTAAAAATTACGAAACTTCTAAATAATATTTTTAAATACTTCACTTTGCAAGTGAACATTTATTTTTTTCAAGGACGTATATGTACGTTCTTCGAAGCGAAAGGGTTAACGAAGTTCTTTATAATTTAAATTTTTTATAAAATTTGTAACTAAATTCGCGATCTTCCTTTTTCTTATTTAATTATTTCTCATAGTTTAATAAGTAATAAATTTTACATGCTTTGTCATATTTGTGGGAATTTGGTAACCCTTCTGCTTTAAAGTTCAGCAGTTTTTAACCCTCGTGCACTAATATTTAATAATTCTTTAGTAAGATATTATATTTCTTTGAAATCTACTGACTTTCATCAAAGCAAATAATAAAATATTATCTTTGCTTTTTGTGATATATGTAAATAACATGAACGTAATATAGATTCGAACAGTGCACAGGGGTTAATGTCTAAAAAGAAAAAATATCTAATAAATTCAATAAAGAAATTTTGAAAAATTTCAACCACGATTGAAGCAAAACATATGGAAACGTCATGAACTTAGAACAAGGATTACAGACTTTGACATTACGATAATAATAGTGTGAAAATTCAAAGGTAAATTAAACGTTTTATCAGGAATTTGTTATAAATAAATGGTATATTATTTCTAGATTAAGACACAATATTTGTTCGATCATTCTATTAAATTGCATGAAGGGTCAATCGATACAGTTAGAAATTCCTTAAAAAACACAAAGTTCTTTCATTACTCAAACTCCTGAAGTACTTTGGTACAATTTGTAAAACATTCGACTTATAAAACTTACTTGTTATTGCCATTTAAAAAGTAGAAAAATTAGAATATCAACCCTTTCGCTATGGTGTTTTTTTAATAAAAAATCGTTTCATTGTGTAAGTCGATGGTTAATGTATCATAAAAAATTCTTGACTTATTTTTATACCTTTAGAATTTATTATATACGAGATGATCGATTCGATCGAAGATTTCAAACGAATCCTTAAGAAATAGTTGAGTAGCTGAAATGCATCTGATTATTTATGATTCATATGAATATAAGCTCATTATTTAAGAAATCGAAGATGAATCGTTTGCAACTTTTTTACAATCGGAAAAATTCAGATTCTACGTGAAAAAACAAGATTAAAATATAGAATAAATAATTTTCACATAAGGTTTCGTGCTTGAAGAAACTGACTATAAATGTTTTACATTTATTGCTAAAATCAACTTTTCAGAGGAAAAATTTTCCTTTAGGAATTAAACAAACAATTAAGTTATTAATACTGAACTTCCAGTTGTCAATTAATTTAAAAGATTATTAAATCGTTCAAAATATTAAAAGCAATAAATATCAAATTTAATATCATACATATTGATATCTATAAACATAAATGTTTAATGTCACTTGTGTTGAAAACGAAACCATGTATGATAGAATTTTATTTGTTATTTAATTAAATGTCAAATATTATTATATAGTTTTAAGTTAAATGTTATTATACGTTTCCCTTTATTATACCTATACTTTTATCTTTATATGTAGAATTTCAATTTTTCTGGTTGTACCACCAGCCAGTACCGTTTTTACACATGGGCAAGCCGGACAACCATCAGAGGCCCCAAGATTAATACAATCTACAAAACACAATTATATTTTGTTGTTTTGTTCGAGCAAGAAATCTAATTAAAAATAAATCAAGTTCAATTTTTAAAAGTTTCATATACACATTTTGAAAATATTTCAATTACACAAGCCAATTCGTCCAAGACCCGCAGTGCTCTTGAGACGACCCTGCCATCAGCTGTATGCATTTACGTCCTACCTAGCGAAAGGGTTAAGTAAGACAAAGTGAAGCCCGAAACCATTATCGATAGTATACATAATTCGATAAGAATTGTAAAAGGAATCGATACGTTTCTCGATGGTCGTAGAGATCGCGTGTGTGAAAGATATCGTAAACGTCGAATTAACGGGCACGGGAAACGTAATATCACAAACATCACTGGGAAACGATACGCAAGACGACGAATCTCGGTAGGACAATTATACAGAGATGCACGGTCGCCGAACGCGATCACGAACGGCACCGGCACACCGAAATACACGACGTTACTTACAATATTCGTACAAGTGCTTAAACACTACGCCCGGACCACACGTTCCGACGGAGCTTCTCCTAACCGATAAATTGACTATTAATATTTTCCGTAGAGAAATTTTACAAATCAGTCGAGATACACGCGTGGAGGTGGCGCGAGATGATGCTGTTCTGTCGTCGCAGCGCACAGTGTACCGTTTTCTATTAAAACACTGCTCTGTTGAACAAGAAAATGATCGCTTTAACCATTTGTAAGTTTTCAACGTTTAATTTTAATTATAAAAGCTCTTTAGTGCCATTCAGTGTTCTTATTTTTAATATTAAAGGCGATATAGCCTGGAACGATTTGATTTTTAATTACCATGGCTTAAAAATCGAAAATTGACACTTACAATTTGTATGTTCATTCATTCGTTTCCACATATTTGTTGTATAGTACTTCTGTGATAAAGTTGATTTATTTTTATTAAGGAAGGTATAGGTTTAACTTTAATGTGATCAAACTATAAGAAATAAGTGAAAATTTCTAGGAATAAATTAAATAATACTAAAGAATTTTGAATGAATGTAGCACCTAAAGTTAAATAACTCATTTTCTTTGGAAAATGTTGTCAAAATTGAAAAAGTATTAGATTTTTCATTTATTTTGAAGAAAAATAAGTGAAAAATTGAATATTTTTAGAATGTTTACTTACACCATTTTTATAAATTAGAATAATCCGAAATGAATAAATGACTGTTGAAATAAAAGAATTGTGCATTTGCAATTAACGCAAACGCGACACTGTACGACTTAAGGGGTGCTTTCATTGCTAAACGAGGCGTCGAACTCACTGGAAAACGTCACGTTTGACCGAGCTTTGAAATCACCCGCGCGGCGACGAAACAATCAGATGTCATCTCGCCGTTTCCTTTTCTGCTCGCTTTTCAATTTCGTTTCTTTGTCTTCCCGTTTATCTGTTTCTCTCGTGGAACTCTCGACCGGTTCGACAGAAAATAAATATTAATACTACGTCGAGAGTTTAATCGTGAGCTTTTCTCGACAACCGACCTTCGTATCTTTCGCTACGGTACTTTTCGCTTCGCCATCGTTTCTTCGTTCTCTTCTTTTTTTTTGTCGTTTTTATCTTTTTAAACTTCACTTTACGTTACCTCGTCTGTATGTAATTCTTCTTTTTCATATATATAATATACATATATGTATATATTTATATTTATATTCATTATTTATATCGCTATATAATATTAATCATAATAATTACATATGCGCGCGGTAACTCTTTCTCTTTTGTTCTCTCGCGGACTTTTGTTCGCTTCACCTTGTTATACTCTTTGTTTTTTTTCCACTTTCTATATATATATATTTATTTATTTATAATATATATATATATATATATATAAATTTATCGTAATGTCATTAATAATACTATCAATAATTAATGAGGATGCTGGTGATGGTGATGATGACAACGATGAGGATGGTTCTCGACTCGCGACAGCTAAACCTGTCTTTTAATTAACCCTATTCAACCCTTAGAATCGTTTTACATTTACGCGAACGAGGAAGGCGTCACGATTCTTTCTAACCCCTTGCGCTGGAGACTGATTGACAGGTAATCATGACTAGTTCATTGAAAATAATCCGAAACTAGTTAACACTTCAAATTGTACTATTAGGAAGGGTCTCTACGTTCGAATCGCTTAATTTAATTCTATTCCTCCCTATATACTCTCTAAATATCATTTTTGTATCTTGAAAATTGACAGAGTTGTGTACTTTCTTTATTAAATAAATAATATAAAATAATATTAAAAAATAACGCTGTTTTCTATACATTAACATTTTATTAAATAAGGGCCTGAGAAGGCTATAATTAAAATTTGTACACTTTAATTACCATCTATATCTGGATAATATTTGAATTTTCATAAAAATCTATTATCCATGTTATTAGGAATTCTTTAATTTATTTAACTGGAAGTAATCAATACTTGAAGTATTGAGAATATAATAAATAAACTTTGTTACGATTGAAATTGCTACTACCCAGCACGGTAGTTAAGAAATCTTGCAATAACTTTTTAAAACAAGCAATGTTTAAACGTTGACTTTTGTCAACGAAGCCCTTCCTACATCCAACAGTATTTACCTCTACATTCGGTAAATTGTTTTGTCATACAAAAAGAAGATAGACATTTGACGTGTCGACGTGGTATCCACGTAATTCCAGGGCAAAGGGTTAAAGTATCGACAACGGGGTGTCCAGGGTGCGTTACACGGGACCAGGTAGCCGGTGCGCGTTCGCATTCGGAAGAGAAACAGGGTGAAACGTCGAAGGTTGTAGGATAAAATGAGAAATGCCCTTAAAAGTACGACTCGGGTCGGAAACGGAAACGATCGCGCACACGGCGATGATGCTGGCAGTAGTAACGTTCATTTATAACTTCCGGTCGAGCCGAATTGCTGTCGCGTCGATGATTAATTAACCGATCGAATACCGAGACATCGAGGTCGATGGTACCGATAAATAGTAACTATGACTGTGACTAAAAATAATAAATTGTATATGTATATATATAATATATATATATATAGATTTATTTTATTGATAGAAAAGTCTCGCGTGTTGGTTAGACACGCACGAATTCACTACGTATACGCGTAACGTGCTATACAGATAGTTATGCACCCTTGGAGGGTGACGCGCCCCTAGGGTGCGCTCTTAAATGGCCGCGACTTCGACAGACATTTATTGCAACAACGTTCGTAACGCGACGGGATTCGATAAACCCATTTCAATGAGATCATTTTCATTTATTCCTTCATTTTTTTTTTCATCGCGTGAAAACGCACGGCATCATTCAACGAAAACGGAACGTCTTTGTTGCTCGGGTAACTTAAAACACCACTTCGATTCGGATTACGAGTAATTCCTTTCTTCTCTTCAGCGTGGGTATGTTCCTCTCGAATAGTCCATACTAATTCACGTGTTCTATTGGTTAGTCTCTTGTTCTGTTGGTTTTAAGATCGTACGAGCACTATTCTTCTTAGATCATATGAGCTTGTGGGTTTTCGAGGGCAACTTTTAGTCCTCTTCTTCGCTTTCCTCTGCAGGGCCGTACATGTCGGCCAGTTTGTCGAATCTCGGGCCCCAGGCACCCAAGTATTCATACTCGTGCTGCTCGTCATCCGTTCCTGTTGATTTTAAACGTATTTCCCATCCATTCCTCTTCTAATCAAATTTTTTATTCAATTTTGTTAACACATTGTATTCGGGTTCGAGTAAAGTTGCTTTTGTGATTAAATGAATACATTTATTTAGTTAATAAAATAGCAAATAATTTGTTGCATGAAAAAATTTGTTTTATACTTTCATACAGTTTAGGGGTTTAGAAGTGTTCTTAAAATTAATTCATATTACTTAAAATTTACTGGTTTGAATTAAAACTTTAATATCCAAAATTTCTTACACAAATTTTTATTGTGAAAATGTAAATTGATGCTTTAGTTACTAAAAATTAACAGGAATGTTTTTCTTTAACAAAACTGTTTGACAAACGCAGTACTGCAACAATTCTAATTATATTTTTTAAGCAAAAGTTAAAATGTAAAACTTTAGTTAACTAAATTTAATAATTTTCTTTAATTCGAACTACAAATATTTAAAAAATTTACCATAAATGAAGGTGACGAATTTAGTTGCCATTATAACAATGTTTTTTTTTTTAACAACCTAAGATACAATGAAAGTTATTATAATATTCTCGTTTTCCGTATACAATGTGTTAATAATTCAATTATCAACTCTTGGTATATATTTAAAGTAATAATGAATTATGTTTGAATCAGTCATAATTCAAGATTTAAAAGTCCAATTCTAGAATCAATTTTACGTACAAGTATTTATGATAATTAAAGGAAGAAGGTATACGAACCGGAAGCTAGAGATGACAATGAGCCTGCGATACTTCCGCCACCCTCGTACGCGTAATTTCGAAGATCGTCGAACGGTGGTGCGTTTGGATCGCTGTCGGCTCTCTTTTTATGATCTTCTATGAACATACCCACGTTCGGTTCCGGTCCTAGTGGATCTATAAAGAAATATTTTTAAACAAATTATTGGCAAACGAGGACAAATTCACAATTTAATAAGGTTATTAATTAGAAAACATTTCGATGTAAAATCAGCTGTTATTCTTAATTGTTTAATATTGTACACTGATCCGTTTGCATTATATTGAATGTTGTTGAGTTGAAAAAGTAATTTGAGACAGTATTAGTTCACGGTTACTATTAACAATGGAGATTACTTTACCATGCCAAGAGTCTACCTTACAATATCTAATGCTAATTTAACATTCACGTTAATTAGACGTTTGTTACTTATCTTGGAAAGTACTTAAACCCTAAAAGTTATGGGTTTCTTTTTACAACCACTCTATGTAAAATATCGTGTAAATTAATACGAACAAAGTGGTTACTTGAAATTTAAAGTTATGTGCAAAAATATAACTGCAAATAGAATAAATAATCGTTGTGTTCATATTAATTAGTTTAGTATTACATTAGAAAAAGAATATAGGAGATAATGACGTACAGGATACTTTACACGGAGGTAGTTTTCCACCCATTTCCGGTATCGGGCCACCAATAGGAATTTGAAGTGGTGTGATGTCGAATGCGGTCATGTCATCTTCTCCGCCACCCTCGTCATCGTAATTGATGATATTTTCTCTCACGTCATCGTCAGGACCAGGGTATTTAATGTGGGACTCTCTTCTTCTGTTGTAGACGACAAATACTAGGACAAGAACTGTAATAAAAAATAAATATCATTGACAGCTGCTGTTATAAAAAATCAATTGTGCAAGATTTAGTATTCGAATAATTGTAATTACTATTCAAATGTAGTGGACTAGGGGTTTCAGGATATAAAATAAAATAGTCTTTCTTTAACAAAACAAATCATATATATATTTAAAAGAAATAAGTATATAGAACAAAAATAACTTAAAGGAGATGCGTGCGCGTCGGGCGTACGTAAAATTCAATGAATAACAATTCTTAACTAAAACACTACGCCATATTTATGATCATTTTTATCTATCTCTGCGACAGTTTTGATGTTAAATTCTCAAAATGATCAAAAATTTAATTTTAAATTTAATACAATTTTATATAGCTCTTACCCAGAATAATTAGAAGGCAGACCAGAATAGCGGCCAAAGCTCCCATGCTGAGTTTCAAAGTTTGACCCTCTTGAACAAGTTCGCAATTTTCTCCCCAAAATCCATCGGGACAAACACATCTGTACCGCAATTTAGGATCCTGATTGATACATCTGCCACCGTTCAAACAGGGATAGTCGATGCACTCGTTTTTATCCATACATCCTTTATTATCTGGCGATGGAATCCTTCCTTCGCCGCATCTAAAAACATAAGTACAAAAAATGCAATTTGTAAAATTATATCTATACACTGGAAATCATATTTCCCTTTCTATGATTATTTATCGACTCGTAAACTACATGATCAGACCATTTAAAAAATTCTAAATGTTAAATTATAAATGTTAAGTTCTACAATTCAAGCTTTTATGCAAAAAGGTTAATAAAGTGTCCAATTTAAATGACAATATACACATGGTTTTCCAAATCTCGTAGCAAAAACTTTAACATCGATGATAAGGAACATTCAAAGGTACAAGAACGTTCAAAAATGATATTCAAGGCGTTAATAATGTTTGTTCTATGCAGTTTAATGTTTCATGATACTTACGTGCAATCGTATTCATTCCAAAGATCGATACACTCGAACGGTTCTGGGCAAATGACATTGGCACAGGGTTTGTTTGAAGGACAGTTTCGTTCCAAATTTCTGGCCATCGTTGCTTGACCCCATTGTGTCCCGTTCATAGCAGGGGGTAATGGAAGATGCTTGCCTTCTAATCTTATGTCATCCAGACATCCTTTTTAAAACATATTTTTAACATTTTATATATATTTTTAATTTTTATCTAAAAATTATTCCTTTGTACTATTTTATATGTGCAAGTGGCACCTTTTTATTTTAAATTAACTATATTGGCTCACCTTTTTGATAATCAGCATACACTTCGAAAGTTCGAACACCAGTGTATTCGGCTTTGCCACCTGCGTAAACTCCTTCCTGTTTATCAACCAGCAGCCATTGGTGTCCTTCGAAGGAGAAGGTTTCGTTGAACCTTCTTCCTTCGCCACCGTCTAATTCCAAAGTAGCAGCTGATCCATATCTGGAAACTCGGACAGTATGCCATTGCCCATCATCGACAGCTATGGCTGTCAGCCAAATATCACGTTCCTCGGTTCTCAAGCTGTTCAAGTTGTACCGGAAGTGCAGTCTGCTGTCCTTGATCTGATAAATTAAAGTATATCGTATATTATTTCTTCCTTCTTGGAATCTCATTTTAATTAATTATTCAAGTTGTTAGTCCAATTTTTTCCCCAACAAATATACAGAAACTCACCTCCAGAATAGCGTATTCCCTGTTGTGCTGATCGCTGACCCTGAAGAGTTCACCATGAACCTCCCTAGTGCGGAATCTCAATTGAACCTGAGTCGAGTATTTATCCGGTTCGAAGGACAACGCGTATTTCACGTAGCTTTGAGGTTTGAAGGTGGTTGGTATCGTGGGAGTCATGCAACCTGGACCAGTCCATCCGGAGTTGCACTGACATCTGGCTTCGGTGAAGCTTCCTACGCAGGTACCGTGTTCCCAGCATCGGAAAGTGCTCTCCTGGTTGTTGCAGATCTCCTCGGTCTGAGGGCAACCGGTTACGCTGTTCCTGGAGAGACCAGGATGGGCCAGGTCGTAAAGCTTGCTGTTATGGAAGAGGTTCTTGATGCAGCCCTCGAAACCCTTGCCAACCGGCATGTGCTTCCATTTGTAGTGAGTCGGATCGAACTGTTCGACGTACAGACCGCCGATTTGAAGAGGCGCGTTCACGTTCAGGTATTCGTTGAAAGGTGGTATCGTGCCCTGTGCCTGGCAACTGGTGTCGTTGAATTCCGGAGGTGTGCCGTCCTCCGGTTCAGAGATGTCCGCTGACTTGCAATAGTCGATGATCAGCTTTACAGTCTGTAAAACGAGACAGATTTGGTCACTTTTTTAATGCATTAGAAGTATACTATTGACCTAGTGTACAAGACAATTTCAGTAAATATTATTTTCCTCTTATGATATAAGTTTTATTAATTTTGATAGAATTGAAATTAAGAGAAAAATTCTGACCTCCGTATTCCAAAAAATGTCCAATCTGTGCCATTCTCCATCGTCCAGAGTTCTTTTTGGTTTAATCTTCAGCTCCAGAGTGCCAGATCCGAAGTCTATCAAGAGTCGAGGTATTCCACGTTCCAACTCGACGGATATGAAATCTATAAATTATTACAATTAATTTAATATTGCTTAAACCACTGAATGCTATCAGAAATTTGATCAAAGGTAGCAGTCCTTATTATTCCATGGTAGCGTACCAGAAACCATAATTTCGTCCGCTTCAGGAGGTACAATAGGGCCGTTGTACAAAAGTAAGCCATCAGGTTTCTTCGTAATGAACTCGAAACTCAAATGACTGTTGTCGCACATTTCTAAGGCAGGATACCAAGCCCAACCATTGCCACGGAAGCTTCTTGCTGTTTGCTGACATCTTGGACCATTGTACCCAGCCGGACACTGACATCTGCATAATAAAATGTAATGATTGATACAAACCTGTCGTCGAAATCTTGAAACTAGAACTTATACTTACGACAATCCAAATCGTCCTTCCACGCAGCGACCACCGTTGTAACAAGGACTACTTCTACAGGATTCGCCTTTGCTGAAATTCCGTGCTCCGCAGGTGCATTCTGCGATTACGTCCACTCGTACACCCACAAGAGCGGTTTTATTTGCGTTCACCATGTAAGGTAAACTGCTGATATCCAACGTGTTTGTGCAACTACCCTCGCAGACCTCGTTCTCGTAATAACACTCGTCGATGCCGACCATCGTTATATTGATACCAACTTCCTTCTCGATCTGATTAAATCAGAACAAGTTTTTTAGTTTAATTTGGATACTTTATTTATTAATTAATGTGAATTTAGGTTTATTTATACATTTAATTGATATTAATATAATACGCTTAATTAATATTTTGTATACAGGGTGTCCCACGCAACTGGCATCCACGCAATGTATACATCCTAAACAGTTGGGAATAGAAGAAGGTTGTAATAAAATTTTATGTACTTTGGTGCATTAGTGCATCAAAAAAACGCAACTACACTTTCTTTTAATAGGAACCTATATTTTTGGATGGATTAATCGATGCAGTTTCTTATACTCTACATAAAAGTGCTAACATTCTTATGTCTTAAACTTATTCGTTTGGAAGTTATTGAAGCAAAAACTTATGTGAATTATTTCAGTCTCTCGGCAAGCGTTCCGGAATACCTACGTTATGTTTCATTACAATGTTTGTAAACATGAAGCGGCCGCTAGTACCAGTCACCGTAAGATTAAGATGTCTTTCAGTAGTTATTCGGTGCCCGTGCACGATGGTCTGCCGGCCTAGTGTTTCGAAATCGTGGCATTTACGAATAGTGAACGAGTTGATGTGTTCATTTTGTTTAACAAGTGCAATCAAAATGGTGCCGAGGCTGCAAGGCTGTATCGAGGGACACATCCCAATCGGCATCAGCCTCCATGTTCGTCTTTGTAACGTAAATACTCCAGAACATTTATCGACAGATCGGAATTTAGGGCATGAGCTTGCAACTGCACCGATAAATGCAGCCAAAGATACAGGTTCCTATTAAAGAAAAAGTGCTGTTGCATTTTTCTGATGCATCAATGCACAAGAGTGCGTTATTTATGCCATTTAACTTTTATCTTTAACATCTGCTATTCCCAGACGTTTAGGAGGTACAGCTTGTTCCAGTTGCGTGGAATACCCTGTACATGTATTTAATAATTAATATGAATGTAGGTTTTGATAAAATATAGTTTATCTTCCATTTGATTCGCTAAATAATGTGGACTGTAAATTTTGGATTTTAGTTCATTTTGGGCTTAATTGACTGATTACTTAGTCTGTGCATTTCAATAAAATTTAATTTATTGAA
The DNA here is from genome assembly GCA_022405125.1 of Anthidium xuezhongi. NCBI lineage: Eukaryota > Metazoa > Arthropoda > Insecta > Hymenoptera > Megachilidae > Anthidium > Anthidium xuezhongi. Next base: position 13,447,500 of record CM039647.1, read on the forward strand.
ATCTATTAGGTAAGCAATTTAAATTCTAGATTTAATTTGCAATTGAGATGTTAATTGATATAGATTTTCGATTTGAATTATAAGTTTCTTAATTACTTAATTAGCATGTACTGTAGGTCTCTAACATTTTAATTCACTGTATTCTTAATTTTCTATTTAATATGCACAGCAGATTTTTGTTAAATTAAATTAGATTTGTGTTTCATCGATTAGTTGATGTGGACTGTTGGTTCATTATATAATCGATTTGTTAATGAAGGTAGATTTTCGATCAAATTTCCTAGTTAATTCGCACTACAGATTTTGTTCAAATTTCATTTATTCTCTGCTTGATTGTCTGGTTAATGCGAACTGTAGATTTCAACCGAGAGTTTATTGTGCACGTAATTGAATAATCAACGTGGGTTGCAAACTTTATCTAAATTTAATTTAATCTCTAATCGATTTTGTAGAATGTCATCTTATTCTGTACTTCATTTAAATGCATTAAAAATATATATATTACATAAATATCAAGTATTTTTCCCCTCTTAGTATTTCAAAAGTTAATTTATTAAAATCTTGCAACTGTTTAATAATAATATTCAAAATAAAAATTTCTCATTTAAAACTAACAATGAGAGTTAACCCATTGCCGTACAATATAGTGCCACACTCATGATGCACCCCATATTATATGTGTGACCTCGATGTTTTATATTTTGATTAAAATTCAATTTTAAATTTAATTCTAATTACAATTTATATGATCAAAGCTTGGCAATGTTTCGATTTTCTTCATTTGTTTTAACATTGGAGCGATATATTATATATTTAGCCTTAACTGACGCACCCGTTAGAATCATCATAGGTTACTGAATTAATCATTATAAGTATAAATATAAAGGAATAATTTACCTCTTCACGATGCATCAGTACAATTCCATTTAATCTAACTGGTTTATAATACGGTGACCCATGAGCAGCGAATCTAACGTCCGTCAAAGGTGGATGCATTCTGCGCAACTGAACGCTGAACACATCGACATTTTCTCTATCGATGTTCAATAAATGAGCTAATTTATCTCGGAATAATTCTGCTTTACTTCGAGATAAAGTTTGCGACTGAAACAGACAGATTGATTTAGAAACTGTTACAATTGAAAGAAATGTTTATTCGATATGGAGAATGCTTACCTTGTAATCCCAAACCCGAATGAAATCTTCGTCCGTTATGCCGGATATTCGAACCGACCCAGAGTTCAGTACAGCTTCGTGAGGAATACTTTTCACGGTGACAGTAACATTAGCTGGAACATCCGTCTGAGTGTGCTTCCGATCGTAGACTTTGAAACGTAGATGATATCTGCCATCGTGGGTGCCAGCCTTCATATAAATCATACCAGTGTCCTCGTCTAATTTAAATTGAGCATGTTCTAAACTTTCCCAATAGAATTTCTTGTCCGGCAGATCCCAATCGTCCAGGTCGTAGACGTATACCCTGCCTATCTCCGTGTCTGGTGATTGTCCCTGTAGAAATAATAATTATCTCAGTTTATTCAATTGCTAGGAAACACAATTAAAATTTAATGAAAATTTGATACAATAAACGCGTAATACGTACTGCGTAATTATATACAAATATCTCCTTCGAACCGGGCTGCATTTTGTTATCGTTAATGTCCCCGATAATAACTGTTAAGGTACTGGTCCCAGACATTGGAGGAATCCCGGTGTCTTTGATAATGATCGGTATCAAATACTCCTTTTGCTGTTCTCGGTTAAACGATCGTAACGAGGACACAATGGCCATACCATCCCCGTTTGCACCCTCTGAAACAAAATAGAAACATTTATCAAAACCGGGGCTAATAACATTCTTCGATCAAAAATAATGTCTGCATGATTGAAATATATATTTCATTTAATTATTAATTGTTGTGTCCTCCAATCAAAATAATGGTTCTAACTCACTGTTATCGCTTTCAACTTTGAAACTGGCACGAATCACATCGTCTGCATTCGGATCCATTCTGAACGTGAATGGTGGTCCGTTGCTTTTCGATCTGTCGTCGTCGTCCGTCGCCAAAATTTCTACTACTTTCTTCGTTTGCGAATGTTCCTGCAGTATCGGTCGATAATCCTTCAGGAACCGCGGTGGATTGTCGTTTATGTCCTGGACGATTACTGTCAACGTGGCTGTCGCGGTTTTCGGCGGAATACCGTCGTCGATAGCCAAAATTTTCACCTGGACAAATTTTTGCGAGTTATTGAAAAATTTATTGAAATTTTACAAAAATGGAATAAGTTAAATAAAGCCGTGAAACGTTTATTTCTCATTTTTTAACGCCCACAGTTTAATAACTAAAAGTTATATAAAAGGTCATTGTTAATTAGCTTACTTGATGCCGTGGTGTTTCTTCACGATCGAGACTCCTCTGGATCGAAACAGTTCCATTTTCGTTGATCGAGAATTGCCTTTTACGATCTGAACTTCTGTCGATCGTGTAAAACACTTTGCTCTTGCCACCCTGGTCAGGATCGGTGGCCGTAAACGTTTCCAGGTTGTTTCCAATATGAGCGTTTTCCGGTACCGCGGTCTCGATATTTGCTCTTTCGAATTGCGGCTGATTATCGTTTATATCTCGAAGCTTAACGACTACCCAAGAATAGGCTACATGGTATTTATCGTTGTCGTTGTCCTCGCCCTGAAGAAATGTTAGAAAAAATCAGATAAACAAGTCGGATCAATGGTTATCAATTTTGGAACTTTATGGGACACACCTTGTCATTGACCTGTATCCTAAACCTAAAACCGTTGCTCTGCAACTGGTTCTCGTAATCTAATGGTTGCACGATCTTCAAGGATCCTGTGCCGTCGTTGTTTCTTACCATAGTGAACTTGTCAGCGCCATAACCGCTGTTCTCGATCACCTGTTTTCGTTTACAAATAAGTATCGTTGCGTTAATGACAGAAATATTTCTCATTACAGGGTTTGTCTGTCAAGGTTTAAAATTGAAAAGGAACAAAATTAAAGGAACTTAATTTAAACCACCAGATATTATTTCGAAGAAAGGCTTATTTAAATATATCGATTCATTTCTTAGTTTGTGAAATTTTTAAACAAATATTCAAAATTCTATACTTTGCAAAGAAAATAGAACGAAGTATTTAAATGGAAGTGCACATCTTTTTCTTCTTTTATACACGTAGATTGATTCTGTGGAACATATCGTGTAAAAAAATATCGAAATTCAATATTTAAAAAATGAACAGTCTACTAGATTTTTAAAATGTTAGAACAAAATGTCGTAGCCTTTGATTTACAATATTTTACGAATTATTGACCTTTTTGATATTCTACGTATTACAATTACTATTTTCTAATTATTAAATAATTATTATAATTATAATAATAGGTATATTATTATTTTAACAGAGTTCTTACGAAAACAGTGAGAAACTAAAACATACCTTGTATTGGAATTTATTAGTTTCATCTTCGTCGTGCACGGTTACCGTAAGAATCGGCATTTCCGGTAAATCTGGACCTTCCGTTTCGTCCACTTCGGTGTGCCATTCGTCCTTCGTGAATTGCGGGGGCATATCGTTTATGTCTTTCACTCGTATAGAAGCTGTCCCCGTCCCTGATCACAAAAAGATAATTGTTCGAATCAAACAAACACAATCCTAATGAAGAGTCGTGCAACTTTTTCAAATAATATGTTAATCAAATTAATTAAATCGTACCCTTTAACCCCCCTCCATCCATTGCTACCACTTGTATAGAATAATCCGGGGTGCGTTCTCTGTCCAAGCAACATACTGCCGTTTTTATCACACCAGTTTCCGAGTGGATCTCAAAAATTGGCGAACCAGTTTCCTCTTCGATCACGTTCTTCTCGATCGAGTAGATCAGCTTAGCGTTTGTGCTTTCCGACGGATCATCGTAATCGACCGCGGTCATAGTCATCACGACCATACCTGATATAGATATCGAAAAGATTACTTGATTTGAAACATGCGTAGTTAAAGAAATTAATTAAAGGGAAGGACTATCTGTTATGATTATAAATATAAAAATGCATTTCTTAAATTAATTGTGACATACGAAATTGTATTATTTGAAAAATAATATGAAAACATACGTCAGCTTAGTTAATAGCAAAAATAAACGTACCGAAAGGGTTAATACAGTAGAAAGTTGTCTAATACAGATATACATAACTTTTAATCTTTAAATATATACACAGAAGGGTAGGGCAATTAGAGTATGATTTCTTCTAACTTTGTGTAAAAATATCTTCTATAACATCAAATCTTCCGCTGTATCATGAATGAAAAGGGGAAGCTGTGTTATCTTCTCTTCGAGAGGTTAATTAAGTTGCTTACCTGCGGTGCCATTTTCAGTGACGTTGCCAAAATAAATTCCTTGAGGGAAGGTCGGTGCATTATCGTTGATATCCTTCAGGTTCACCTGTATATCAGCGTATCCGACTAAACCTTCTCCTCTTTCGTCTTGAGCAAACACAGTGAATCGCCACTGAGGTCTTCCATTTGGCTGATCCCTATCTAGTGGCTGCAGAAAAACGAGCCTTAAGCAACGGGTTTAAAAGGAACGAATTTTGGGACTAAATGAAAGAACAAAATTACTATCCTAGAAATAAGAAGAAAATTGCAAAAAATTGGTTGGTAATTGTATTTCTTTCTTCTATTTCTTTTCCATTCAGTAAAAGAGGAAAAATTTGTTTGATAAACAAAATAACAAAATGAATTAAAATAAAATAATTGATTTTAGAAATACTTTCTAAAAGTTACTTATTTTGTAGCGAAGAAATTGAGGAATGTTTCAGGAAACAAGAGACGGATATCAGAAGTTGTTGTGAAGTTTTTTGGTCATTTCTTGTTAAATTTTAGTTACCTTTAAAACATATATTTCTCCGCTCGTACGGTTGATATCGAACTTGCTGTTTGCTGGATTATCAGGGTCGATACCCTGTCCAGTTAAGAAATAAACGATGTTCTGCGGTCTGTCCTTGTCGCCATCGGTAGCTGTGACCTATTTCAAGAACACAATAAGAATTATAAGAGAATAATAAGGAAGAAAGTAGCATTATTAAACTTGGTTCATGTTTTTAAATATAATTTAAAAAAAAATTAAATACAAAGTATGTATAATATTTCAATTTTGTCTATTTGTGTTAACATTTAACTCGTGTGTTCTATCAGAAATTTTATTTTCATTTAATACACGTTTTCTTAAATTCATATTCGTCTGAAAGTATCGTTTATATCATTGAGGTATTTTTAATAACTAATTTTTTTCTTTTAATTTCTGCATTCAAATTTTTTCATATTTGTTGTACAATTATCTGCTTCTAACTTTGGATACGATTTAAATAGTATGTCACATGATTGGATATTAAAACAGGTCACCTAATTATCATTTTTCACAGCGACTTATTTTCAAATTTACATAAATTTTAATAAGGGCCCTCAGCTGTCTGTACCAGAGCTATCATGAAAATTCATATCTTCGTATCCAAGTAAAATTGAAATTGAAAATATTAATAGTTAGATGATTCGAATTACTTAGTTAATTTCACCGATAATTTTTAAGAGATGTACTCGGTTCGAGGACACGTTAATTAAAGTAATTGGAATGTAATTACAAGACAAGAATAATAATTACCACAAGGACACGTTTCGGTAGGGTCCTGTCGTCTTCTTCGGTGATCTGCGTCCAGTAATTTGGACGCTCGAAGACAGGAGGATTATCATTTACATCCTTTACGTGTATTACCACGGTCGTGTGATTTTCTTTCAAGTTATCCGACGCGGTGAGGCGAAGCTCGTACTGTAAGATTAAAGCGAAACAAGTGGATAACAACACTCAGACCGGTTGAGTTAAGCTACTTGGCTGACAACGGCCATTTTAAAATAAAACGGAAATTGTCTCTCAAGTAACAGCTTGCAAATCAGCGCTCGAGTAAGCATTTAATCTTTACAATTTACAATATCAAAAGAACAGAGAATTCCCGCGAAATACTTTGAGACTAATTAAAATAATTAATATCATTAATTAAAAAGTTAGAAATTCCTTATTCACAAAATTTACAATACTATTTACCGATAATAAGTTTCTTTACGAATTTTACTTTAATTAAAAATTTTCATTGGAAATAAAATCGCCATGTTTGTTAAAAATTGTAAATGCAACGAACGAACGAAATAATTTAAATAATAAAATAATCTTTTTCCAATAATGCTCGCAACGAGTATCCTGTTTTAACGAAATTGAAAAATACGGTAAATTAATAACGTACTCGAGAAATAACAAAGTAATGCAATCAACGAGAAATTAAAACGAATTTACGAGAGAGGTTTTTGCTGTTTTCGTGAAAATCGCGGAGATCGATCAATTATATAAAAAAAACAACGAAATTAATATTTGTAGCGATTAAGAAAATTCGTCTCTTTAATGTTTTATCAGGGGATCAGCGCAATATGTCCGCGTTTGAACGCAAGAAGAACTGAAAACGTGTCGAACAATTATACCTGTTCGATATTTATTTAAACAAAGAATCGCGAGTTAACGTGTTATGGGGGAAAAAATTTTGATTAAAATGAACGGGGTAGGTGATCTTATTTCACAATAAAATTTACGACAATGCCATTTTGGTGCCACGTCTGTCCCCATAAAACGAAAGACATATTAAAAGCAATGACAAACGAGTGAACGAGGGAGCGTGAAATAAACGCGAAAATTTTCGCACTATTTCGTGGATTTATTACCTCGTGAGTAATAAAAACGGAAGTGGCACGGTGGTTAAAAGGATTAACCGTGGACGTATGGAAAGCATTCCTGTTCTTTCGTTCTTTTTTTTTCCCTCTCCCGTCTTTTTACTGCTGTCAATGTTTTTAATAAAATTGTCCCGATGTACTAACCCTTTTCCTGGTCTCGTAATCCAATGCACCTGCGACGTAAATGGCGCCGGTCATATTCTTCACGGCGAACGCTCCGCCTATGTTACCGCTCGTAATCTCGTATCGAATACGCGAGGCTGTAAAATGCGGAGAAAGATCCTTTTAGATGGAATCCCGAGAGAACAGTGCAGTATTTCTATTCCCTGTTCTGTTGTCTGAACAACGAAGAACGTCGGCGAAAGTATCCTTAACCCTTTTTTTCATGATTTTATTCCTTCGCTCGAACAAAATATTCGAAACGTAGGAAAAACTACTCTTTGTGTCAATGATTATGGGAATGGTCTGAATTATAATTTTAGTTGCAAAATTACAAGTGTTGATAAATTTAAAATTAAATTCAGACTAACAAATCCTGTCTCGTTACAAATTATCGCTGTAAATATTTTCGTTCTCGTTGAATTTCGGGGAAAAATGTATTTACGGTTCGCGATTAATTTCGACCATGAAAATTCGTTGAAACGTTGTTATTGAAATTTTCACCCAGCAAATTTCCCAGAGGGGGGAACTTGTTCAGTCATAAACAACACCCCGAAACCAAAACTTCCCCGTGGCTTATGTTACCGGTAATTCGGAACGAGACAGGCTGTGTCATTAAAACCAGTTTTATCGGAACTTAATAACCTGCGAACGTCGAAGTTTCGCAATCGAGGTCCACCGGGTAAATATGTATGTTTCGTGACTTCGGCCGAGCCATCTGGTATTTAAACTTTCGTAAGCAGTTTATGCGCCCTCCCTAACAAGTCGCAAAGATGCGGATGGATTTTCGCGTAAGTTGCGAGTCGGGTTAAGGATACGGAACTTCGACCCGCTATAAAATCATTATCAAGAATAGAGAGGTAAGCTACAAGACAAGAAGTTCGATCGTTTTCGAGCTGCAACTTTCTCGCCGAGTTGTAAATTATTTTCCCGACTGCTTCCTCGACGATCTTCCCATTTATTCTATCTATTAATGCTAACGTCTCAATTTTCTATATTTATGAACAGAAATGGTAAAATATCTCCAGAGCCATTTATGTTTTTAAATCATTACAAGATATAATTATATTATAATTTATTATAACTAACTTGAAAATAATTAAAATTTTCGAAGTGTAATTCCTTGCTTTAAATTTATTTTTCGATCCAACACATCTAAGTTTCATTATTTCGGTAACATTAGACGAAAAAATAATAATCAAAGATTTATTAATCGTTTTCTATCAATAACCCATAATATTGAAAAGCCGTTTAATAGGCTTCCGGTAGATAAAGTGTTAAGTCAAAATGGAAAGGAAATTTTCCAAGATAAATTTTACCAATTTATATGTTATATTACTTATTTCAAAATTGAAAGAACGCAGTGGTGCTCTCAGAATAAAATTCATTAAGTAATTGTAAAAATATATTTTAAAAATTAGAGTTAATGTTCAGAAAGTGTCAGGGCTCCCTAATAATTTACTATTATTGATAACTTAAAACATTTTTTTAATTAAGTTAATGCAATAGCGTTTACGAGTCTACTTACACTCGTCGTGATCTTTGGCGGTGACAGTGAGGACCGTGTGCTGAATATCCTCATTTTCGTCTACTTCAGCCTCGTAGAGGCCTTTGTCGAAGTAAGGTGGATTGTCGTTCTTGTCAGCTATTCCAATACGGATGAATTTCGTCACTAAAACAAACGGAAACGGAAAATGTACACATCGAAATCTCATTCGCCCTTTCTAGATATAAAAGTCTAAGACTACGGGCAATCCTTCTGAAAAATTCAGTTTCCGTATATCCTTCTGATATATTTCCTGAAAATGCAAATTCAATTCTTTTCCTTTTTCTAAATCCTTCGGCCTTATACTGTATGGGGGTTCATGGACGACGATCTCAGAGGATAGCTTTCCATTTTCTTAAACACAAAATTTATTGCGGTAATCCTTGGACAGCTGACTGTCGGAGCAACGATCATAATTTAATTTATTGTTCCATTTTTCTTTCATTTTTCAAAGTTTCTAGAAATTGTCATCCCTATCCGAGTGACACTCGAGTTTTCATACAAATCCATTACCTAATATTATTAGAAATTCATTGAATTATTTAAATGGAAGTACTCATAAGAGGTACTTAAAATAAAAAATAGAATTTGTTAAGTTTTCAATAGCTTCAACGCGAGAACGAAGGTGTTAAATTGCATATACCCAAATGTAAATGTTAGACCGTTAAAAGCCGCAATTGATGTTTGGACAATCAGATAAATCGGTTTAATCGCAGTTAAACTTCTCGCTAATTGATTTCAACCCGCGTATAAACAAGATCTCGAAAGATTTGTAAATTGCTCCAACAATTTGATATTTCACGGTTAATTTATGCGGATAATTTAATGGGAAATTCATGTTCGGTAATTTATTAGCCTCGGTTGCGACCCGGAGATTTGCTGGCTGAGGAAATCGATCTTCGTGGTAGAACGGTTAAACGAAGACAGAAATTCATTACGAAATCAGTGACGGGAATTAATTGATTATAAAGTCGTAATTTAGTCGGCGAAGCTTATTCTTCTAGTAATTTTATGTTTCCAGGTTAAGAAGGCAAGGAAATTTCTTTCATTAAAGTACAAGATTACTTTAAGTCTGGTACATTAAATATTTCATTGAAATCAATCATTTTTGTATCATTTTAGACTATGTTTTATTTTTCATAGTCGTTGATCTGTAAAAATTTTGCACAAATTTTTACCTCTAATTACGCAAATAAAATGCGTATGAACTAGTTACTTTTATACAAAAATACAAAAAGCAGGAACAAATTCTATGCTATACGTACACAATGCATTTAAAATACCAGAAATATGTAAAATAATTAAATTAAAAAAGAGAATATTGTATTTGAATAAACTTCTGCTGTTTGCTAATTATTATCCTAAAATCGCAATTAAAGAAGTATAAAAATGAAACACTATTGTAAAACTGGCTTGAATGGTAATCTTAGATTATTTTATCAAACGATCAAAGACGTTCGCCTCGTGCCCGTCTCCCTACTTTCGATACAACAGAATTCGGGTATTATCGGGCCACGTATAATCATCAAAACGATGCATTCGAAATACGTATCTATGCGTCGTTAATTGGCGGATTATTAAGATGAATTCCCGCGTCAATTTGGCGAACACCAGGATGCATCGCTGCAGGCAATTTGCTTCAGCGTACCACCTACTTATCTTAGGAACACGAGTGGTTTAACTCGGCTAATTCTCTCTGCTCGACAAATATCTGTCCAATTAACCCTCGACGGCGGAATCACGTCCCTTAGACGTTATACTTTTAGCGAATCAAATTCGCTGAACGCCAGATAATTGTGTCGCTGAATTTAATGTAAGAACGCTGGTGCATGTATAGATATTAATCAAACTCTAACGCGTAATTGATTTTAATAAAAAAGATATCTTCGAAGGTACTTCGTCCCTTTTAATTTGAAAATTAATCATTTTAAATGAAAGCGAAGAATGTAAAAAGGGACTATCGTATTCTTGAACGAAGATTAACCTACATTTACGAAAAAGGTAAAATTGTTGAATTTCCAAGCGTTTCGAATTGGAAGCAATTTTTCTGCTCGCAGAAACATTAACACCGTTATTTTTCATCGTTTCGGCTTATATCGCGCGATAGGAAATAATCGATGACACTTCCATTTAATCCCTATGATCCTCTTATTTCTCAATCGAATGTCTGTTATCCCAAAGGAAATAACTAGCGAGATTCCAACGGGTGAACAAGAATTTTTCGTACTTCTTATCGTCGCTTCTTTCACGGACTTAAGAACGTTAATTTAACTCTTTGCACTCAAAGCATTTTTGGATATGACTAAATTAAAAGCCTTATTTTGGGAGAAAAGTTCTAATACAAATAAGACTTGAATTTCACAATTTAAAATATTCTATTTAATTGCATATGGTGCTCCGGAGCCACCACTCGAGTGCAAAGGGTTAATATCTTGCTTTACCATTTTATATATTATTTACTGTCGTACGAAATCTGTTTCCACCAAGGTTTGTAATTGTATTCGAAATATTATTATATTTTTCCTCGAGTTGGGCCACGATTGACCCTGACCCCGCTGTTCGAGGGTTACTTTATTTCGAACGAGCTCTCGAAGGAAACCAGCCAGACAAAGGGGATAACAACTGTTCGAGGATCCAATCGAAGAAACGATCATACCGTTCAATGGCTCATTCAGCCAGACACAATAGCGGAACAGCAAAACAGCTGGTAATCGTTTCACGAATTTTGAACGGCTCTCGCGCCGCGAACGAGAAACAAAAATGGTCGAATTACTGGCACTCGTCCTCTCTTTTCGTGTTGTTCGATCCGATAATTACAGCTCTCGCGATCCTTTTATCCTCTTCAAAGCGTTTTTCACTTCAACGTTGCATATTTTGTGCTCGCCAGCATATTTAATACCTCGAAATAGTGAAAAAATCTTGTACACACATTCGGATAACGACCTTTCCAGCCTTTTTTTTTTCTGTCCTTTTCACGTACAAAATTTTCATTCCGATAAGAGCGTGTAGCTTATTTGGAGACGTCAGAAACTAATTTTCTAATGCATTGTACCTATATTCTACACTCATGGAGACCATTTTATATTTGACATTTTGAAATTGCCAGAAAGGTACACAACTCAAAATGTTTATTTTTCATTTTTCAAACCGAAATTTTCAATTTGTAAAAATTAAACGTATCTTGCTTGACAACGTAGAGTTTTTGAAGGTTTACAATACGTTACACGACCTATTTATTGAATTTTTCTTCAAAATTGGGCACTATTCTATACAAAAGCATTAAGAAAGAAATTTTCAAAGGTAACACAAATTTATAACGAAAAGAAAGTTGCTTTGTTCGATTTATTTTGTAAATTCATAATTTCAAAATAAAATTGAACGGACATTAATGAAAATTGTTGGAACAGAAACTTGAAGGTTTCAGTGAACAAGAAAAGGGAAGAAAAATTTGTTAAATTCAAAAGAGAAATTTCGACCGAGCAGAAATTACAGGCGTATCCATATCCTTTCTGATTTTGTTCATTTCTCAATGTCTTTCTGCCGTTCCATCGCCTCTGGTTAGCAATAAATCGTGGAAAGCCGTGCATTAAGAATTACGGTCGAGAGAAAATGGGTCGCGAATCAATCGAGAGGAGAAAAAACCTACGGATTGTTGCGGCTCGGTCGGGTGACCTTTAACCCACTGGAAAGAGTAATCGTTGTAGAAGGGCCTCGCAGCATAATTAATTCCTTGGTCGAGCTTCAGAACCAGATCCCTCTGTAAACGTGAACCTATTTCTCTGTTGTTTCATAGTTTGATGTTGGAAATTAATTTGATGAAACGTCAAATAAAAGAGAAATATGAAAACAATACTAAGTATCAAAAATATCATTCAAAAAGATTTCTTACTTTTTAATTGATCATTAGTGGAAGGTGCTGTAATTAGAAGTATCTTTGTCAATTTTCATAAAATTAGAATTCAAATTGATTTTGAAGAATTTTGAATAGTGTATATAATCTTTGGACTACGTTGGATGTATGTTTCGAATAACTTTGTTTTAATTTTCATTTCCTTTTGACGTCTTCGCGTTGAAAGGACAATGCATCGTGATCGTTGATTTCCGGGAGAGAGACAGAAGCATGATGGATTGCATTTTGTGAATAGAACTAGAATGATACAAGGTGATTTCAGAAACTGGGACGAACTGTTTTCTACTTGAAGAAGGAAAGGGATAAAGATGAAAGGAGCTTATTTTTCTTTGATCACATTTTTTCTTACTGTCGCGGCGATGCACATGCAAAATATGCCTGTGTACGTTTGCATCTGCTCTGTACCCTCAGTCACTCAAAAGTATTTGTACATTGCTAAACATATACGTTATTATGAAGAACCTTGAACAAACAATATCCGCTTGTTACAGCAAGAATATATGAATAAAGCATATCAACAAACGAAAAAAGAAAGGAATCAAAGTTCCTTTGTCTGTTGAACCAAGTATTTTTTTTATAACATACTAATAAGTGAAAAATAAAAAGGAATAATTCTTACTTTAAATTTTATTTTAAAAATTTTGAAATTGTCCACAAGTATTTTTATAAACAAATACTTTTAAGTGATAGTGTATGGAAAATACTTAGTCCGAGTCACTGGCAAAATTAATGATCATTTTTTTAAAATAAAGAACAGAATACGCTTCATTTCGTTTAAAGAATAAGATGTTAGAGATGGTATATTTTACAGAGTTCGTTAAATCGCTTCTATGAGAAATGTAGTGGACATCAGGCTATTTGAACGTACAATTAAGCTTGTGCGGACCTATTTGGCACCAGAACACTTACAATTAAACCAGTCAAACCGCTCAGCTGTGGCTGTAAATCGTCCCTAATTCACTGTCCATTCGCTCACTGACATTATGACGCTAATTACTGTGTACTACGTGCTTCAAGGGAATAAGACCGTGCATAGCCAGCCTCCAGTTAATTCGCTTCTTTGACAATGAGTTTCCTTGTACGAGTTGCCTCAATGACATTGCAAAGAGGCGTTTTGGACAAATTTATCCAAGTGAATGTTAAATATTGTAGAAATTACTAGTATCACAAATTTAACCCTATACATATAGAAATTTTTGTCAGATTTTCTGATTCAATATTAATCCATCTTATTCTGCACTTGTATGTAGAAATGTATGTCAATATTATTATTTCTAATTAAGGATATTTGAGTTTTATTCAGCATTTTATAGTCGAAAATCACTTGTATACATTATTGTGCATATCACCAATGTATAATTATTCTATTTATTTCATTGCTCTTTAATTTTTCGTTTTACAAAGCATACTGTAATATGATTACCTAAAAATCGTAGGAATATGAAATGTGTTTAATTATTTATTGTTGGTGGAAAATTCAAAATTCAACAGATAATGATTAACGATCTAGGTCTTTTTTAATTCTTTTATCATTTTAAGTATATATAAAGTTTGAACAAACTTTATGGTGTTCATCAAAGTTAAAATGTTCCATCATCAATTCAAATAGTCTGCAAAGGATCGAAACAGTTTCGTGTTATAGAAATATTTTCCTCATTAATATGATAATTAATGTAGCTATTGAAAAGCAACGTTTGTCGCCTCGGAGATAAAGGTGAATTTCGACATAAAGAATGATGCTTGATGACTGTATAATTTAATTCCTTGTCTTCTTCCGTTCACAAGGGACAGGTGGAAATGCAGGAAGTAAAATAATTTGCTGGAGTATCCCGGTCGTATTTACTTGTCAAATATCAAAAACGAATCTGCGATTTCGCACGGTGTTTGTCTTCAAATTTATATCCGCACCGTTGGCTGGATACATATACAAACGAACGATGAATCTTCCATTTCAGCCTCCGCAAAAGCTTAATCAATTTTTTCTGATCCAATATTCGTTTATTAATTTAAAATGCAAAATATTTTCATTTACAGTTTTCAATTAATTTGCGGATAAAATAAGATAAAGTAAACATGAAGTATCATTCAATGTTCGAGTGAAATATGTAAATATAAAGAAGTAAAATTACTTTTCTATGATTTTTTATAAATGTGAGGCGCTGCCTCATGAACGATGATGTCCGAGCGCATCCCCTTTTTTTCCAAGATGGTACACGTGCGCTTCCGAGCCCGATGTTATACGATATCTTCAGACTGATGGCCATGCCTCAACAAAACCAATTAAATTTCTTATTCCTTTTCGATTCACTTGACTTTTTTACATTTCTAAAGTTTCTTCTTCTTAAAATTACGTAAACCCCCACCAATTGCCTGTTTCAAATATATATATCTTCGTCAGTCGAGTTTACTCCAGCAATCATATCGTATTTCTAGACCAATCGAATCGATTCTGTCTTAAACCATTAAGACAGAAGATATCAACCAGATTTAGCATCATTAATTTGAAACTAAATCAAGAGTGCTCGCGATATCAAACACCGCGTCGCATAAATAAATGGTTAATTTTAAGATGTCATTATTTTGGAGAAATTCGTATATTTATGGGTGTCTAGACTAAGGAAAGAATACAAAAATATGCCAGATAAAGGCAGATGCAATTTTTGAAGAAAAAGCTTTCAAACATTGAGAAATAATAGGTACACATAAGCAATAGTAGAAAATTTGGAGAATAAAAATAAAATAGACTAAAAAATTAAATTTAAATAGAATAATATACTTCATTGTTCAATTGTTACTTTTATACTTCAAAATCAACATAATTGCATAAAATTTTACTATATTCTTTTAAATATAAGTAAATACAAAAATTCTGAAGTTCCTGGGAGGTGTTTGATTCTAATAATCATTTGAAAACTACCCCATCAAACAGAATATACTTTCTTAAATGATCAAAATTTAAATGAAACGAACGCAGAAATTTAAATTGGAAATTTCTATATCGATTAAAAGCCGTAGAGTTTCCTTCATATGTGTACAGTCATCTAAATTGCAGAATTTAAACTAGCAAAGTTGGATGTAACTTTTAATCTGAACTTCGATCTCGACGAATATCGATACTGTTATAACTACGTTTCAACACACTTCCGAGCCTTTAAAGTTTGATCGGACCCCAATGGAACTCGTCTCGATGGAATCCTTCAACAACGACGATTTCCTCGTTTTTCCTCGTTTACCATTTTCACGGGAAATGTCGTTCATTTCGCAGGATACCACGTGATCACGACCTATTTCGGAAAGTTTATCCTATAAATCACGTTCGAATGTACCAGCCGGCAAATGTATCGGTGAAGTTCGGTTTCAGCCGGGGCGTTATTTTATCGGGACATTTGCAAATTTCGTGCGTAAACCTGTGACATTGTTTGCCGTTATTCGACGGAACAGAATAGAATTTACAATCGCGAACTAATATCATCGTGACGTCGAAAGGAAATTACGAGGCCGTAATGTTTTCGCGTACTTCGAAATTCCAATCGGAATAAAATTGATAACACAAAAGGTGAATACAGAGGTCTCGATGAATAGCTAGCTATTTGACAGCTTGTTATTTGTAACCTATTATTTGCAATTTTACGAGAATATTTTTACGCGAAGCTTTCATTCTCCTCTTTTTATGAAACCTATATTGCCGATTAATGTATTTTAAAAATTATCAGAAATAATGTGCCTTGTTTATATTTTAATCCCTACGATACTAACAAGGGCAGGGGTAACTACTATATTGTTATCTTGAGAATTCCTGCTAAAATAGGTGCTTAAAGATTTTCCATTTTCAAAGGAGTAATTTTATTATTCAATTCTGTATAAAACGTCACCTGTCCAGGTAATTGAATAGATAAAAAAGAAATTTCTTTGAAAACGCTTTAATGATTTCAGGGGACTGAATTCAGTGAACATATTTGTTTCATTTGTTTCGTTTTAAATTAGCAATTAATTCATTCACTTCTTGCTGCAGGCAAAGGTAACGACAGTTGAAGTCGTTTAAACGTAGATCAGCGGGTCTGTTTTTAGTGTCCATTAAAGTAACGAAGAAACAATAAAATAAAAGTTTAACGAGTTCGAGAGGGCATCATCGGTTATCGGTCACGGGATCGCGAAGCCGAGGGAGTTGTTTTCTCGTAACGCGGCCACCTACATTCAATGACTGTACGCTGGGTGTACGAAACGCGTTACTGGGCCACGGGGTAAGAAATCGATAAAGCCCCCTTTCCTCAACCCCTTTTGCAACCACTTTCCAAGCTCCAACGGTTCGGAGAACCTGCTCCTTAGCCGCACCCTCCCTCAACACGCTCGATTGCTTTCGAAAATACTTGATCTCTGTTGCCTCGACTTTAACCCGACCACCCTTCTGATCGTTTATTCAATGGGTAATAAGAAAATAAAGAAAGAGAAACGGCATATCAGTTTGTACGCAAACTGCTAGACGATGGTTGTTTAAACACAAAGCTTGTACTGAAAGGTTGTTTGTTGATCGTCGAACCGTTCTGATGCTTTGGATAATCGTTACATTAATAATTAATGCGCCCTTTCAGTATACGACGTACAAGCAAAATATGAAACATCAGAAAATTTAACATAATTTAATTATTCAGAATAAATATTAACAATATAAATCATAATAATTACGGAAATATTAATAAAAAATTTGTAATGTCATTTATAATAAATATTAATGATATAAGTATGAATAAATTCTAACAAAATTTTATCACTCCTTATTCTGGTGAACACTGAATGAGTTAACAGTGATATGTAAATATTATACTATTTAAATAATTAAAATACCGTGTCAGAATATTTTTTGTTTCTAATTTCTAAATAAAAATTTTTAATAACAGATGTAATTTAATAATTACGAGATTTGGTTTAAAATAAATAAAATATTAGATAAATAAAACTCTCTTTAAATATAATATTGAGTATTTAACTAAATTTAAATTTAATACTAAATATACCTATGACACAGTAATTCTCGAGTATTCGAGAACTACTGGCACCTAGCAAAGCCTATGGTGCTTGACAGTGCATTACTGTAACAATTTTAAATTGTACTGATATATAAATTACTGTCCCATAGAATATCATAACATATATATGAATAATACGTCGTTTTTTATGTATCTTCTCCAAAAATTTATTATTTTTTATAGTTGTTATTTCCTAAAAAATGTATATTTATGATATACACAAAGGGGCATTTTTTCCTCTGAAAAAAGTAATTGAGGTCTGAAATGATTCATTTGTTCATCAATATTGCGAGTAAATTGGATTCACTGAATAGCGCGGAAATCGTATGAAGGAAATGCTGAACCGTCCGAGTACAATTCCAAAATTGGAAATTTAAGATTCGATTTAAGCGGACATTCGATCGCCACGAGGGAAATCGAGGTTGAATGGAGACTAATGGATAGTATCGATCCTTTTTTTCCACAAATCTCGCTCTTTCTTCACCTCCGGCGTGACAGGCCTCACTTCTGAAAAGAACGAACTGATTGCTACGCTTTTCGTTTAATTGGAATTGTTTGCGACAATGATGTAATTGAGTCTCCAATTGGGTTTAAATTGCTTCCGGATGAAAAGAAGGATGGAAAAAAGGCGTGAACGAATTTTTTTTTTGTTCAACCCATGTCTTGTTAACATTGTCGACACCGTAGCGATCGACTGTGAAACAATTTATGCTTTTGCAAGTAGAAAATGGTTTGCATCTTTTGTACTCGTTAATTATTATTGAAATTCCGACAGAAAATGTAGCCAAAGGGAACAATTTAATTAAAATTGCCTAACCTACGAAGATTTTTTTTCTTATAACTTTTATTCAATGTCCCTAATTGAGTAAACAATTAATTACATTCTTCTTGAGGGTTTTTGATTAAGGTATCGTGATGGTATAGTGTATTAGTGTTGTATGTGTATGTGTAGTATGTTAGCAGCAAGTTAGAGGGATGTTCTCTTTTGAGTCTTCTGGGGAGATTTGTATAGCAGTTCTTTATCCCCTACATCTTAGAGTTGTCCACATGGGCTCGGATACAATGGTTCCATAGGATTTGTGCCAGGTGATAACTCAGGAATAATAACAATATTTTCGTCCATTATTTTCAACATTGTTATATTAAAGTGTGGAATATATCAATTTTCCTGATTTTTTATTTGTAATTTGATAACAAAATATTTATCTGGATAATACATATTGAAAAATTTCGTTGTTAGAAATTTTGGCAATTTTTTTCGAATAAATCTGTCATTGCAATTATTTTGATGGTTAGAGCAATGTAGATGATCAAAATCATGATTTGCGAAGTTAGGAGATACCTACATACCGTTAATTTGAAATATTGCGGGATAGCAAAGAATGATTTCAGTATTTCATGGAAACTGACTTTTTAGCAGAGATTTTAATTTACAAGTAGTAATTCGCGTTGCTTCGTGCGTTCAAAGTTAGTTATATATACTTAACGACTGGCTCTCTTAACAGGAATTAAGGGAAAAGTATGTTACACGGTTTTTTTGATGATCTTCTTAAAAATTTACGGTCGATAAATTTTCATCGTGTTTATTAAAGCGTTAGTGCAAATTACGATACATACGTGTAACAACAAAAACAGTAGAAATAACGATAATTAATTATAAAGACAATTATTTGCTAAAATTTTCAAATTTCCACAGTAAAAATTAAAAAAATTTTGTTCCTTCTATTTCATTAAATCATTTATCAATTTTTCAATATCAGTTATTTTATATGTATGTTTGTCACGATAAATTCACAAGGTATTGAAATGTAGAAATTTCGTAAAACAGGATTTTTATCTAAATTAGCGAATGATTTTAAAACAGAATTTTCATAATAAATAATTTTTTTTGTGAATAATATATTGGTAATATAAAAAGTATCAGCATTATAATTATACTTTATCATTCATATCTATGACAATCAGTATTTAGTATTTATATTGCAATATATACTGGTCTATTAATTAACTGTGTCCGATAGCTTCGACCATTATGACCGTGTAATAACTCGAATAACTGTTCATATATCATAATAATGTCATGCATACAAATAGCCCGTTACAAATCAAATTTGTCAATAATTGCTTATTAGTACATGTTAATACTGATTTCAATGCAGCTTAAATAATTTGATACAATTTAATACAATAGGACTTTCGAAAACTATTTAAAGTATAAAACAGTGTAACTTTGCCAATATTTGAAAATTAAGAAATGAAATCGTTGATAATTTTTTATTGCAATGCATTCTTCAAATATTTGAAAATTTGATAAAATCCCATCCACTTTCGAATCAGACCATTGGAAACCTAAATCATACAAAAAGCTCAAACATGTAACCAATTTGCTGGCTATATTTGTTTATGTATCTATAATAAGATTGTTTAACAGTGAAAGGATCCAATCAATTTAACGAGCAATGTTTCAAAATAAATTGGGAAGATCCTTTCTTTGTGCAGTATCAAACAATGAAAAATCATTTTTGCCAAACTTTAAATTTCGGATTAATATGACACAAATTAATGTAAAATTATTATAATATAAAATTTGAAATATTTTATACCTTTTAAAACTAAAATGTCACATGGACTTTGTAAGGACTTGAAACTAACTTGATTTATTTATCCTAATTATAATAAATATAAATGATGACATGTCAGATTTCGAACCATATATTAATAACGTTGTTTCGTCCCTATTTTGGACACAGGAAATCGTATTGTTTTTTCCTTCCGTTTTTATCCGATCATTTTACAGGTAGACATCTGTCAATATTTTTTTATCAACTTTTTGGCTCACGATGGTGACTGAGGTTTTAACAATTTATTTCTTGGTTGAATACATGATTGTTTGTTCTTGTGCACTGAAAAATTGCTATATTTACACATTGTGAACAGTTTTGTTGTCGTTAGCTGAATCGTATGATGGATTTTATTTGTTCGTTATGCATCGTCGCTGTCACTAACATCCAATAAAAAAAGGTGATCAATTTCATTGATTATATTTCGAGTATTTTTAGTGCTATCATCTGAATACGTTTATGCAGTTGGATAAATAGACCAGCATAGGAAAATAAATCGTTCAAAACTAAGAAAAGATTAAGAGATAATCTGTCGTTTTTTTTTTTTGAACATTTATTCAGCTTTGGGCACAGCTGCGGATACGAGGATACGCCCGCATGTATCAGACACGGTTATATCGGTATAAAAATCGTGGAAAAAGAACAAGCCATGAACAGGGGAGGTCTTTGACTTAATTTCCTTCCTGTTTTCCGCAGAAATAAATCTCCAGTGATAAATCTACGGGTAATAAATTGCTCGAGAAAAATAGTGTCACGTTGCTGCATAGCCAAAGTGCATCACGTCCACACGCTTTGCTTACCAGCCGTACACCTGGCACGTTCATACGTGGCTATCGCGTTTGCATACAGAAAGATCCGTATAAAAATTGAGATCAAATTTGCAAGATACAACGAGGATACGATTTCATGAAATATTTATTTGAAAGTAAAAGGTGCCTCGCTTGAATTAAACTCTACGATTTTTATCGGTTTTATTAAGTATGCTTGGTTTTGTTTTCTATAAACTGGATACCAATCATTTAATAACAAAAAAGACCAGAACCTATTTAAACTAGGATAATTAAAACTTTTACAACGAATATGATTATATTTGCAATGAGAAGAATTTCGATGGAATTTGAGTGATTTCGAAGGGTGCATACTTCGCAGTCATTGGTTTCTTTGGGGATGGATTTATTAATTATGTACGACATATATGTTTAATTCGAATCGATATGTACAAAATCGCGATGCATTCACTGCCAATATTGGATTGCAGCCTGTATGCATGTACAGGATGCATTCTGGCGAACAATAACGTCGATTTCTCTCGTTCGTTGTAAACAACGGCAGATAAACGATGTTCGCGATTCTTCCTGTTCGATTCAGCCGGTAGGGAAATAGAGAAACGAATCCCTTGGCAACCAGGCCAATTCTTGCGTGTTCCGTGAAGTAACCCGGGAGAGCGAGGGAGCCAGAGTGAAAAATTCCTTCGGGAAATATATCGGGATTCGATGACCCCGTGGAACTCGACGAGCTGAATCTCGCGGATCTACACGGTAATTCTTCACGCAAAACGCTGTCTCGTCACATTCGCGATCCGCATTGTGCGTCAAAATAGATGGAGGAATTCTGCGTGCTTCGATACTCGACTCACGGAGCCTGAACACCGGATACCAGACATTCCAAGCAAATTTCTGACGGCGTTTTGTAGCAGCTTCCTATCATCGATGTTTCACGATACCTCCATTCATCAGCCGCGCGTCGACTTGATATTTTGTGATCGAAATACTGATGAATATTGAACACGACGAAGATCCTTTTAAGCGATGTTATGCTTATGCAGAGGTTCCGGTCGGAGATTATTTTGTACGAAGAATTTAACATGTACGTACATTCATACGTAATTTTTGTTGAAGCTCGTGATTCATATTGAAAGAAATTTTCATATATATTTCAATTAGAAGAGTAATAGATAATAGGATTATAAATCAAGTTTAAACTACTGGAATCATATTTAATTTAAGAATGTTGTCATAAACACGTATAACTAGCAAATTACATTCAACCTAATTAAAGACTATAGTAATTACTTAACCTTCCAAGTTTAGTGGTGTCATGGTTATTGCAATATAAAATTTGAAATATTTTACACCTTTCAAAATTAAAATATCACATGATCTTCGTAAGGACTCAAAAATAACTTAATTTATTAATCCTAGTCGGTTTAAATAATGAATATACATTTTTCTCGAATATTTCAAAGTGTTAATTAGAACGTATTCCCAGATCCATGCAATATTAATATTTCAGTAATTTATAGTTCAGTTCTTAGGTCATTATAACTAACCAACTAAAAAATAACTGTACTAAAAGAGAAATAACTTCTACTACCCTTTAATATCCCATTTTTCATTATAATAATTATTAGAAAGTAAAAATTAGACATTCGTATGAGAAACATAAGAAAAAGAATTAAAATCGAGCATGTTTAAACAAAACTTTATTTCAAAATGAACAATATAGCTTAAAATAATAAAAACCCATTATTTTTGCACCGCCTTGAAAAAGTATAACTTCGAAACTACGGTAATTAAAGATTAACACCCACTGGTAAAATTTATTTCGCATTAAACGTAACTGACTGTGAATTTGTAATAAAGAAATATGAAAGCCAAGTAAAGTATCCATTACGTCGTCGCGAATTTTTTGCCAGAATGCGTAATAAATATTCAGTGGCATGGCGGCTGAGGGCAGATATACGGCCGTGAAGGCTTAAGGAAACATCTTTCACTCGTTATATTTACGAGCATAATTATGAGCAAGAAGCACGATGCGTTTATTTATTCAACCCGAAGAGCCAAGGGACAAAGACCAACGGCAATTCTCTCTGAATTTCCCAGCGAGCCATCAATCTCCTTCGAAATCCACTTTCCCAAGTCGAAGCCGGCCTCCTCCATCCCGCTAACTTCCCCGAACATTTTCCCATCTCGTTCGGGGTCTCTTTCGAACGGAATCGGGTCGTGAACTCCAAACTTGACGACTCATCTTCCCGCATAATGGCGCCTAATTACCGGCGCATTGATCGAATGAATTAGGACACTGTAAAAGTGTCAACGACCAAGCCGCGTTGTTATCGTTAGAAGCCGCGAACAGCCCCTCGAGACCGAGCCTCGAGGGTGAAGAATCGACTTCGGTTACCGGCCACCGTCTCCCTTACGAGCAAACTTTTTAACGGTACCAATCTGGAATTTTAAACGTTCCCTTTCTTCGCCCCTCGCTCGCTCGAAAGGACCAGACCAACGAGATTTATGACCACTGACCTCAAACCGCATTTGCCGCGGACTCGGTTCAGGTATTTTAAGGATAATGTTTCTCAAATGGAAAAAAAAACAACAAAATTAATGGTTCCGTGAAAAAAGAAAAGGATACGTAAATAGTTTCCTGTTCCTTCGTACTTCACAGTTTTACATAATTTCATTATTTAAGGGGTGTAGTTTGCTTTGAAAAGGACCCAAATAAGAATCGAAACGTTAACACTAAATAAAAACAAATAATTTGTTTAATATTGGAACTATCAAAATACTAAGTTCCTTGTTTTAATTCTCAGACTAACTCTCAGGCTACTTAATGATTTGTATAAAATTTGTCAATAAATATTATTAACACTTTGATTGCCACGTTGCGGCTACTACAATACAATATTAAAATATATTTTTTTAGATAGAAACTTAACAAAGGAATACTATAGTTTTAATTCAATGTTGGAAACATTGAAATCACTGAATAATATTTTTAGAAGCTTAGAAACCTCGAATGAGCGAAGTTCTTCGGATCGAAAGGGTTAGATTCATGACTTCTGGGAAGATAAATTATTCTTAAGAGGCTACCCTCTAAAATTGCCATCGCCTCGAGCAGTTGCTCATCGATGGACCTCGTTAACAGGCAAACGTGAGTGCACCTTTTGAAATTAAGGGTTTAACAATGGCACCAACTTCCTACTGTCATTTCCGTTTCTTCCCGTCGTGTCAATTTATTTCGCTTTTATCTTTAGCTCTTTCTCACTCTGTCCATTTTTTGTTCCGGCCTTATCGAATCAAATCCTTTATAAGTCCTATATACAATTCCGTTTGTCTTCGGGTACTCTTACAGGAATCAACACATTCCTGGGGAGTCAACACATTACAGCACGGTCGTGTACCCCGATAAATATTTTTCTCGAGCAACCGTGGCATTAGTCAGTGTTCCTCAGCCACTGCGATAACAAAATATAGAAAATGTTCATGCTTCTATCTTGTTTTTCCTTCCATTTTCTTTCACTTCTTACCTCCTCCATTTTCCCCTGAATATTTTAAAGAATTTCTCAATTTCATACATTAAATCATTAAAGATGAAACGTTTATTCAACTCCAGCTTGAAATCTGAACTGAAATGCAATTAAAACATGTATGAAATATACACTCTCTACTTTCAAGGATGTTTATTATAAATTTCCCTTTTGAGAAAAATAGAATGAAAGAAAATTGAAGTAGCTTTAATGTTAGATTAGTTATAGAGCGTCAGATTGAAAATTAAAACAATTGTATGCCGAGTGGTCGCAATTTCATTTACTATTCTAAGAATGGTCGTTTGCACTACCGCGTTCGACGTGTTAAGAATAAAACTTTAGGCGAATAGAATTCGTAAGTTGCAATCCTGTAAAGTCAACGGTATAAATGGAAAATGGCCGAGGATAGGTTCCTATCGTCGATACGGTACGATGGAATCGTTCGAATTCTAATCGAGGAAATAAGCGCATCGGGGCACGCACATTGCCTTCATCGGATCCTCGTTGAAGAAACGATCCGCGACTGGGGAAATAGAAACTCCACGGAGCTGTTTCGATATATCCGTTCTCAGCCCTAAGAAGCTTCGAATAAGACGTTCGATTCCGATACCAATATTGGCAGCGGGTTGTCTGCGGTCGAGCATGAGCTTCTATTACGTTCACGTCGTCGCAGAAAATTATTCCCGTAATTTCAACCCGTTCCGTACCGGATCCCGCTATTCCATGATCTTGCATTGAAAGGCTTGAAAAGAATCAGATGCCGTGCGACGAATCAATTTTTCTAGCTTCGATCGAAATTGAACGTAACATTCTCACGGAAATTTCAACATTTCTGACAAAGAGAAATATTTTCAAATATAATTATTAAAGGAATTAATTAAAATTATTCGCAAGTAACGAAGATATTCTTATTCGAATAATATTTGAATAAAAATTACGACTAAAACTGTTGTTTGTTGTTCCTTGAATAAATATTTAATTCAATAATTTTTATTACTAATTTCTAAATAACTTTTGTTCTAACGTTATTCGAATAGTATTATAGTACCATGATTATAAATAAACAATAAATTCTATAAACTGTGATAGTTATAAGTAAATTATAAATATAAATATAACTTAACTTAATTGCATAATATATAAAATTTGGTATCTTACAACACTTTTCAATTTTTCAATTTCGATGTAACTAAATATAATTTATCTATGCAGTGGGAATTAAAAGAGAACGAATAATCAAGACCAGAAAAATGATTAAAAATCTATTTTGCACGCAAAATATAAATTATTTACGGTTACATTTTAATATTTCATTAGATCTTTGTAAAAACACCAATCGTAAATAAAAATTGGTAAAATACTACGTTTCAATTAAGAGCAAGTAAAATGAGATTTCCGCCCAGGAATCTGAAATTAATAATCAAGCTCGGAGGTACTTGTAAATCAAAGACTCTTTTGAAATGCAGTAACTTTGTTCTCCAATTAAGAGAACGAATAATTTATGTGCATATTTCTTAAATCGCGTTAAAGAAGTTTCTGTTTAAACGTCATTACTGATATTATTATATTTCTTCAACAAGAAATCAGACGTTTCTGTTTCAAGAGAAGTTGTAAAGTTTTCGTATTCGCGGACAGAATAATTCAATAAATTGAAGAACCGGAAGAATAACCATAAACTTTTTCATTTACTGCGAGAATACTTTTTCTTAATTACGATACAACTGTTTGTTGTCTTATGTTTTACAAATTAACAATTCAACATAAATTCAAGACAAATAAAATGAGCTGCACTGATACTTAATATTTTTAATCTTTCATAAACGATATAGGTCACTTACAGTACAAACAAGACCTGATTCTTTTTAAAATTTTTATTTTTATTTAATAATTATTTTAGAATGTTTGCAAATGTTTTGAAAGATTAAAATAATAAAATGAAATATATAACTTAACCTTTAACTTAACCCTTCGTAATTTGAATTTTCTATCAATTCTTTTACGTTAAATATCAAAATCTGTTTATATTTCTCAGTCACAAAGGGATTCTAAATCTGAATTTTTGTTCTATTATCGAAGACTTTAATATAAACTTGAAGTTTCACGTATATTATTGTAGTAATGTAAAGTAGTAAATGAAAAATTGAATTTAAAAACTGAAATAATCTTATTTTGATTCTCTCAGTGTGGCAGTCAGTTAATCTAATTTTGCTTAAGCGTTCTTTCAATCTCAGAGTTTACCAATTTCCGTTGCGCGGACTTTTCTCCAACAGGAACGGACTTTATGAAAAATTTTTCCAATTTGTTCTACACATTGAATACAAAGAAGGATAATAAAATGCAATTTCATCCCTGTTTTATCCGTGTCACGTTGTTATTATGCCATAAATGCTTATTAATGCCGATGAAATCAAATTATTGACAAGTGAGGAATGTTCATTTTCAATTGCCACTTCGAAAGCACTCATGCAAGCTATGCATTATATTTGTCGCCAATACGCGTGTCTTATTTGCATTACATTTTTAAAACTCATTGTTCATACGCGTTTCCAATATCGAATGCACTCGCAGGCGTTAATTAATTACGTATCCAGTGATTGGAAATCGATGCAACGGTCAGTATTTATGTACCCAATTATTGAAAACTCGGTAACATCACGAATCACCCCTTCAAGGAATAATTTCATTTCCTCGGTTTCTCTTTCCCACAAACTCCGACAACTTTCTTCCGGTTGTCTAATCATAAAACACAAATTTTTGCGAAATTACAATTTTCTCCACAGTTTTGTTTCCATGGGATCACTAATTTTGTCTCTGATCAGTCTCTGAAATCCTCTACATACATTTTTATATGTTTCGTTTTTCTATAATATTTGTATTTTTACATTTCTGGGATCTAATCATTAATTTTCTTTGATTACAAATTTATATATCCTTACTAGTTTATTTTTATTTCAGATAAATCAAAGTGAAATTACAAAATTATGAGCATTCACGTTTCAGGATAATAGCTTCAAACTTTACGTACAATTCCCTCCAAAATTTCTCTTCAAACAAAATCAATTTGAGGACGACCGTAAAAACTATGTACGAGCCAAAGTATCCTCGAATAAAATGAATTTCCTTCTTTTTTTTTGCGGACAAAAGTTCGTACATTACGCAAGTTTGAGAATCGCGTGTCATCGCGAAGCCGACCATTAAAATCGTGGAAGGGGAACGTTTCGTTTTGGGCTTAATGCTTTTCTACGTCTGCGAGGTTGCAGCGGCCGGAACCACGAATAAAAGATGAACTTCCGCGTTGCGTTATACAGTATTTCGATTTAACCGCTAAACGACGGGAAATTCAATTTCAAAGCACCGACTGGCTGCCACGATTTTCCATCGCACAACCTTGCCTTCCTCGAATAATTCATGATCCCTCGACTTAAATCGACGGATGAATCGACTTGTATTTCCGCAATTCTATGCCACACAATAGGATATCCAACAATGGAAGATCATTTATAAATATGTTTATTGAGCCAGTCAAATGATCGTTCAGAGCTTCTTACGTTCATCGTTTGCCATTTCAGTGGAGGATCAACGAGACGCGTAGAGTATAATACTCGTTCTTTGGGGAGATATCTTTGGGTGAATCCTTCATTATAAGAAATAATGGGATCGTTGGAAATAAATCGAAATCGTACATAATACTCATCTGTTATATCGTTTTGAGAATTAGATACGTGTCGTGTGCCATCATTGTTATTTTCATTAAGCTACACTGTACAAACACCTGTGTGCTTTCAAATAACTTCCAAACGAATAGATTTAGGGTATAAGCATGTTAGCACTTTTATGTAGAGTACAAGAAACTGTATCGATCGATGCTGTCAAAGATATAAAGACAAAGAATTGTGTTAAAGGGAGGTGATTTTGTCCGAAGTGGGACGATGATCAGTTCGAAAGTGACCGTAAGATTCTAAACCGAACGCTTGGAAAATACGATTTCATTCGTTTTTGTAGAAATATTTTTTTTAACCTGGAATAACGAGAGTTGTAACAATTTTCTTAAAGAGTGTGTCCACCTTTGACCTTTATTCTCCAGCTCTTTCAATTAAAAATTCTGTTTCTTCATTTTCTATCTTGACAAAATATTACCATCGTTTATATAATTACCTAGGAAATATAACACGGGTTTAGCTCTTTTAAAAAGATATCCACTTTTCATCTGAAAATTAACAAAGAATGGCTAAGAATTGATTATAGACACGGTGGCCTCCATAATGATCGGAATACAAGAACAAATTTTGTAAAATACAAAACCAGGAATATTGTCTTTTACTAAACATTAACAATTGTTGTTTAATTCTTTGGGAAATTCTGGTTTCGAGTAACAAAGCAAAAAGTTCTATTAGATAGTTATTTAAAATATTCCATGCACCATTAACAACCACTACACTCGGTCAAAAATCTTAGCAGTAGAGTTTAATTTGATTTTTTAAAGCGTGTCGGAAGTGAATTCGCCGAAACTTGTCAAAAACTGTATTCTTGACACCCGTTTCAAGGTTTCAAAGAAACAGTTCAATATTCTTCGGAGACAATTCGATTATACATAATTTCGTGTCGGCTCGAATGACAGCGAGAACTTGTCGATACTCTCGAGATTTGAAAGCTCTTTAGAGAATTGAAATATCGAAAGTTGCGAAGCCCTCGAAAAGATGGGGAGTCGTCAGAGTCTTTAATAGGATGAAAGATCTCGAACCTCTCAAAACCTTTCTGAATAAAGTATCGAGAATCATACGGAACCTCGGGCCAGCCAATGCTCGATATCGTGATACTTTTTCATAAACTTTATAATAAGTTAAATATGTACGAACTTTTCACGATGTGGTAGAACCAAACGTGTTGTACGTCGATGTAAATCTCCTTCTCTGATCTTATCGAACAAAATTTCATTTTTGATCCGATTCATTATTCATCGTCAAACCGTAAGCTTCAAATTGATATCAAATAAGTGCCATTTCACAATACTTTTACGTCACGAAATCATATCAATCTTCCTATACTTTGAAATCGGCCATTTTTTACTTTATCTAGCAACCAGCCATTTTATATCATAAATATTGATGGAAGTTTTATGTAGCCGTTTACAGTCCTTAAGCTTGAAATTGATATGTTATAGAAATTATTTTATGATATTTTTATGCTATCATATCACTCTTAAAGCGTTTAGAAATTTTATGTTCCAATTAGAAATCAGCCATTTTATAGTAAGAACATAAAATTGAGGAGGTGTTTCTTTTCTATTAATTTTTAAGCTTCAAACTGACATAAAATAAATGCTAGTTTAAGATATTTTTATGTCATCAAGTTCTATTCAATTTTCCATGTAATCTTAGAAGTTGGTAATTTCTGGTTCTAATTAACAATCAGCCACATTCCATTAAAAATATTGATGAAATGCTCACATAATCTTGACTTGAAAATATTCTTGGTAGATATCTGAAATTATGGGTAATAGAAATCCCAAAATATTGTGAAAACAGAATGTAAAGTTTGTTAAAACTAAAATTATTATCAAATGAAATTTTAAGTAGTTGCAGCGTGGCAGTCAAAGTGTTGAACTTCAAATCGACATGAAATAAGTGTCGCGTTGAAATAATTTCGACACTTTCTATGTTTCGAAATTTGATATGCAACAACTTGGTAACAAGGAAATCGAATTATCAAAGTTATCGATAAAATCAAGGTAATGAATATCCCTCTTTCGTCCGATGAAATCAGCGTACAATATTGCATGCTTTCGAAACATTTATAATTGCGCCAACAGATGCAAATAGATTACAGACCGACGTTATCGAATCAGATTCGTTCAGGGACGTGTTATCGAATCACGCGTTGGAAAACCGATACCGGAAGAGGAAAAATACGTTTTCCACGGTGGAACGAGTATTTCATTTTTCTCTTTTATTTCTGTTCCTCCCTTTTTTCACGAGGGAAGGAAAGGAGGTGGAGAAGGGTGGTGGGGTGGTGATCATCGAACGGACGAATGAAGTTGAAACCGATATATCCGAGCGTCGATTTAATCAACGGCATGTAAGCGGCGATACTTTTGGATAATCGGTCGAACGTGAAACGGTAGTGACATGGCCGAAAATTTCGTGGAAATGTAAACAATGGACGGGCGCAAAGCTGAATTTTCAACGTTCATGCGACGGAACATCAATTTCACTTGGTTCGTGTGAGCGATATTACGCGGGACGTTGTATGTATTTATCTGTGTCAACAAGAATATGTACACTAGATGACATATTTCGCATACGCCCGGATATTATACCAATGCAAACATGTTATTTATCACCGAAAACTGGGCGAAAAAACTGCGAGAATTATGATTGCTTTAATTGAATCATGCTCATTTAATTCGTCTGTATTTGATATTCAATTTATTAAGATTACTGTTGTATGAAAACCTTAAGATGGTGGCCTTTCGTTCATTTCATATTAATTAATTACAAAAATTTACTATTTTAATATTATTATGACTCGACTTACACAGAATCTTCTGTTTGACTACTGTACTTTAATTCTTTGTGCTCGAAATGCCAACGAAATGAAATTCTAAAACGTAAAATTAAACAATTTCGTGTTCAAATTATAAATTTTAATATTCTACTTTTTCGAGTAAAACGTAATTGTAAACTTTTTCATAATGAACTATGTTTATAATTAAGGAGTTAATGGAAGTATTTTTCGAGCACAAAAGTCAAGTTATAAAAACATTTTATTAACAAAAATGAGATAGCATCAAAAGGACCATATTACAGTATCATTTTTCTTTTGTTAGGTAGAGAATTTTCAGGTCAATTTTATCTTTTTATTAGAACGATACATTTCATTAAGTATATCTTTAAAGTACAATATAGTCAAAGATTTATGTGCTAAAAATTGTAAAAAAATACTGAAAATCTTCATCCTCTTATATTTACAATCTTTCATTTGAGAAACGTGTTTATTGTTAAATTTCTGTAACATGAGTACGAAACATCATTTAAACAATAAATGTTAAAATGTTATGGTAAGAGAATAATAGTCTTGTCCGACACACATCTGAGGAAGTGTCACGTTCCATGGAATAATTTTATTCTACACAAGGGGCACCGGAAGTTCTATGCATGAGTACAAGTCCGCTGGTGCAGAACTCGCCCATAAAATATTCGGACTATTTTTGTCAACGAGTGTTGCATTCTAATTTTTATAAACACTAGTTGAAGACTCCTTTGAGAATCATGAAAAGCATTTCGACGTGAATTTAAAAATTTCCGCGAGAAAGACCCGTGTTGTTCCCCGTCTAACGTTCTCTTCTTAAATTACAACACCGCCCCTGATGTTTCCCAAAAATGATTAATTTTAGCCCCGAATCGAACGAGGTCTCTGTACATCGAATTCTTAGGGTCGTTTGAGATTCCGCTGGTTAATTTCGCACAAACGGCGTTTTACGAGTCAGCGAATCTAATTTCTGAGTATTATTCATTGATTACAGGTACCGCTTGATTGCGGTTGAACTCAAATCCCGATAATCGCTCGCGTTTAGTACACGTGAAACGTTAATCTTAGTTTTAATTTACAGTTCTTAAGTGATATTAATTAAAATTAACAATTTTCAATTAAAACTTAAACATAAATATTAATTGCGAATTTTAAGCGTGCAGTTAAAAGAAATTATAACGAACAAAGGGTGACGTGGAAATTTTAATTATTGTTTATTAGTGAAGTCTGTTCCGTTTAAAAAATTTCTGCTCTTTGTTTACCAAGGACAGTAGCAAGCTTAATAAATTAATGAGGAAAGTGCACATTGTTCCCAAGAGAAATGTTAGGGGTTTCCCGTAGCCTTATGAGCCCATTTACTTCTATTACTTCATTTTTCTCCTTCTTTTCTTGAATAATTACATTCTTGTCTTAATTTCTACACTTTAAATGAAATATTAAAAGCAAAGGTTGCTCGTGAAACTTTTAAGATCTCCGTTTCCGGGAGATTTTCAAATGTGTTCAATCTTAACCTTTAATTTCTGTCTTTAAAAAATATTAGTATATAATATTTCCAACAATCACAGCAATCCAGATATCAAAGTTCAATTTTTCGCTTTTTTTAATATTATTATATGCATAAAGTGATTTTTTTATTGTATTTAGTATCTAATCATTTTTGTAAAACAATGATTATTTTGTAGGGTAATAAATATAGAAATATAAAAAATATTAAGAATTATTAGTAAAGGGCTACACTGATCAGAATAGTTCACTTAAGGATTATTAAATTAAAGAGAACTAAATTTTAAGTTTCATTGCACCCTTTCATAGTAAAATTAAAATTAGACTTTTTTAATTATTTTATTCATAAAATAACTAAACAAATACTAAAAATATCACTGTAAACATTAATTTAACGAAGTACAAGTAGGTATTTCCGGAGATGCTTTAGTATTTATTCTCTAAAACACTGAAAACTCGAATTGCAGAGGGTAAAGCGAAATTACAGAAAAAGAAGGTGTGAAATTATTTCCAGTTCCAAGGCTTTGAGTACGTGATACCCCAAAGCAGCAACATAACACAACGTTAACCACCGTTTCAACACCCTATCTTGACATTTCAGTGTTGCCAACGTGATCATAATAACAATGCGACCTGGTGCTACAAGATGTGCTCGAGTGCATAGCTGCTGCAGGTTGCTTTACCAGTTATCCGGAAACAAGTGAAACTTCCGTCCCGGGAATTTCGTGATCTCGAGCTGAACAGGAAGACAGAAAGTACGAATAGAATTTTGAACATGACGTTTAATTAAACTCCGAAAATTATGACGTTCACTTATCACAAATAATATCAAAATCAATACAGCTGAACCTTTGTGACTCGAAGACAAAGGAAAAAACCTTCGAGTCGCGAAGATATCGTCCCATCGAGTTTTCCAAGGAAAGAGATTTAATATATGAAAATTTGATTTATAGAGGCTTTGTATAACGGTTCTTTTTCGACTCGTGAATATATAATGAAAGACTTTGTCAAAAAGTTTGCAAAGGAGATTATCAGTGGAGTATAAGTAATCTATTGATTATATGAAATTAAATTTCTGATTTGAAGAAGATTTTAAATTCGAGTTGTAAAAATAAAGGTATGTACGTGTTGAAGATTCGTTAAATAATTCGGGTTAATTGAAGTTTATATTCCGAGTTGTACAGAATAAATACAATTTTTGTTTTATTGAAGTTCCGGGGTTAAAAAGGTTGGCCTGTGGTCGAAGAGAACTGCGAACATTTTTTAACAGAAACATCATCCTTTGGATCTTCGTGCCGTTTGATGAATTTTATTCACTTCTGTATTCAGCTTTTGCGTTCGTCATTGATTCGGACAATTCTGTGCCGTTTTCATTCGCGCTGAATCTCGTGGACCTCGTTACACGAAACGAGGACGAACGATTGAATTAGCTGCGAGTGCTTCGAATAAAAATTACTTTTTCTTCCTTTTCATGAATGAAAATAAGTAGTCGATTCGGTGTGCCGCTTGCTCGAAACTCGATTCATGTTTTTTTCCTCTTTTCATGCCAATTGCATATTGCCACCTTGACTTGAAATCGTTTAATGAGAATTTCTTGAGGAGGAAATTTCGTTTTGAAGAAATTCATGCTATTTTTGTTTATTAAATTATTAAATTGAAATGTTTATGAATTAACAAAAGAAAGAGGTGGAAATGCTCCTTACAGTAAGGAAGATATTTTAACTAATTTTGTAGAAATTTTATCCAATTTTTAAGAAATATGCGTTTTATTAAAAAACATAACAGAAGCTTTTTAAACTAAAGAGTTGCACTTTTATGCAGAATTATTACTTTTGCCAAATAATTAATGCATAGTATAAATAGTTTGAAATAAAACAATATTACTATAAACGAATAGTACTTATTTAATTAATGAATATAATTTTTAATTGCATAAATATAAATATTAAATATATGAAAAGGTTTTAGTATTTTTGTACAAGTTTCTAATTTATTTCCTTGTCAAATTATTTGTTCTTATTCTTTATGACTTGTGTATCCATTGCTAAATAATGTAAACAAATGGGGATTTATTTCCATTAATTAATTATTTCATCAATATTACAATAATAAAATATAAATAATTATTAACTCCTGACAGTTCAAGTATGAAGTATAAACAAGTATTTCGATTTTCTTCATTTGTTTGAACATTGAAGCGGTATATATTTAATTCTGACTCACGCACCCATTAGAAAAATCATAGCAATAACATTATTCATTATATTTTCTTACTGAAGTGTTAAAAAAAGATTAAAGCTTTTGCGTACACTTAATATTTCGTATTCGAATTTCTGATAGGCAAAACGAATCCTTTTACATTTATTTATGTCCTTAAGTAAAAATAGAAGAATGTCTTCCTTGATCGGGAAATCGCTCGGTTAAGAGTTTAAACATTGGTAACACCGTTTGAGCGTTTCTTCAGCAAAAGAAGAAAGGAGAAGAATTGGCCGATCGACTTGGTGAATCGGACTTGGAATCCGGATTTCCTGTTCACTCGGGCCACTGCTTTAGCCAATCGAGTTACAGAGCGAAAGAAGGAAAAACCTATTCGTTTTCCTTAAGTCTAATATTTGAAACGCCTGTTCTTTACACTTGTTACACGGCTTGAGATAAAAGCTCGACGCGAAAGGATTTTAAAAGTGTTATTCTTTCTGAACAAAAGTTTCCTTCCAAGTTTCTTTCAACGCGACTCTGTCTGCACCTCCGGTTATCTTCCCTGAGAACGTCTTAACGAAAAAATTAATTCCAGAGCTTCGAATGTCTTTCCAAGAATGTACGCGAATACCTACGGTGCACGACAAATGATTTGATAAAAATAAACGGTGAGAAAACGGTGTGATACCTTGTTTTCTCATTTCTTGTAAATCTTAAATCCCAGCGTGGTGTTAACATGTTCAAACACTATCCCCATTTTGTGCTTATTACATTTTTTTTTATTCGAGTTACAATCGTGGTTGTCGAGCAATTGTGTTTACCCAGCAATCCGTATCAAAATGGCGAGGCAAGCGATTTAAAAGAGCTCATCCCTGAATACTCGTCTCGAGCCGCGGCGTTCCGCTCGAGAGGGAAAACAGTTCGGCTCCGTGCGAGGGAAAATTGAGAGGAAAAAAGCACGGTCGCGTCGTCAGGAAAATTAAATGTCGGGCAAACGCGTTTCTCACCGGGAAAAACCTTTCTCGCGATGCACCGAGCTTTCTTTTTTATCATTTTCTTTTGTTTCGTCTTCATTTGTTTATGCCCCGCGTGTTTCCACCGTTTTCCCGGGACGAGACTCTCTAAAGGGTGCAAGAAATCGAGCGCAGGGAATGCTTCTTGCCGGATGCCCGTGAAATCTTTGCCACCGCTGTGTATCGATAAAGAAACTCCTCGAGGAAAGATCCCTCGAGTTTTGACTATGGAACAAAGGAGGCGGAATATAAAGTGCCTCGAACAAAGCACCGCCGAGCTTTTTAAGGAAATCTGACGATCTTACTCCAGCTTTTCCTCCGGTTCATGTTTTTATTTTAAATCCAGTTAGAACCGGATAATACGTACAGGACTCTTGCAACATCTGAGTAGAATTTAATTTATAGAAATTAATCTTCAATCACAAAATCTATAATCACGTAATTCATCACTCGAATATTTTGTTCCGGGTCTCATTCGTTTCCTGTCATCCACAAACATGCCATCCGTAGCGAATCGAAATCCAACCAGCGATTGTTTCGCGTACCAGTCGATTCCCCGAGCGAATCGGTCCTTTCAACCTCGATCTTCTTCAATCTCAGAATTTCGTATCGAAATAACCAGTCAACCGGGACCGTCGCGTAGAAAAAAAGAAACGAAAAGTCGTATTACACACGGAACAATTAAAAGCTCGTCGCGGTGTAAGCGATTCTGAAAGAGAACGAAATAAAAAGCGGGATGGGTCGTTGACACTCGACGAAAGCCGATGAGCTTCGAACAGAAGATACTTAAACGGGGATGTACATTAGCGATTCAGTGGCTATTATGACCAGGAAGTGGAGCTCTGTAATTTGAGTAACAGGAAAAATCATAATGTTCATTGAACAGTGCTGGTTTCATTTAGCGAATCGTATTCGGTGCGAATTAAATTGGTAATTAATGGAACCACCAGACACTTGCTGGGTTTGTAACACACCCCTTTTTTTCTCGCATGCAGACAAATTTTTGTTTAATTTCAATGGAGTTTCACGGGTGGGTAGAGGAGGGTCTCTGTGTTCAATTATTTCAGATCTCATTAACAATAATTCGTAATAAATGTCTTTTCAAAAATATTATTAACATTCCATAAGTATCTTCGATTATGTTCAGATTTTAATATGAATATATTAAAAGGAGAAAATACATCACACGAACCTAAATATTAAGGAAGTTTTTTAAAAAAGGAAATTAATTTATAACAATAAATAATAATACTTGTATTAAAGATATTTACAATCGTCTATAATAATTTATTTTAACTATATTTCAAACATTTTAATATATTAAAACTCGAAAAAAAAATGAAAATATCTAGAAAATTATTTTTTAATAGCAATTAAGAAAATAGAAATCCTATCTTGAGGAACTTAACAATTTTAAAATATTATATTTTCAATCATTTATAAACTTCAAGATATTATATTTATAATCATTTTTGAAATATTTAATTCCTATACCGAAAGAATTGGGTAAAGAGAGAAAAAAAAAAAACGAAATGTTTGCACAAAATGGCCGCGCGACAGGGTGGATACAGAGTAACTGGGTCAAATGTCACGAAGCTTGAAAAATACAGTCGTTGAGAAATGCACGTTGGAAACAACGTGGAAATTTGTTACGGAGAATCAGACGATAATTTATAGTTGGTTTCCTCGATCAATTTTGTTGGTCGAGCCTGTGCTCGTGGATATTAGAGGCTTCAAATTTTAATTCGAACACGAGCGAGAATCACAGTATTTCCCTTCTAGGAAAGAAGAGAAGAAAATTTCTTACCGAGTGCTCTCATTTCGCAAGCAGGGGTAGGAAAACCGTCTTCGTTAAAGAAAAAAAATCATTCGCAACGTCAGATATTCTAGCAGAATAAATGAGAAAGATCCTTTGTACCTTCGGAGCTCGATGTTCATTAATGCTAAACGTGAATGTTAATTTAAAAGACAAAAGAAACTGTACGTCAAAGCGCTCCTGCAAAGGAGAGTAAAAGAAACCGTAAATATTAAAAATAGAAATCGAAAATAAAAAAGAAAATGATGAAAAGTTATTGAAATTATTGCTAATTAAATATTCCCTTTTACAACAAAGAATAATTGTATACTTCCCTTAGAATTTTTCTACAAATATTTTGCTTTGTATATGACAGGAAATCGATCATAGCCGTCAGTATCGATAGGCAAGTACGTGAAGTAAGGCGATATGGTCGGTCATTTCATACGTTATTGTTTTCTTTCTTTTTCTCTAAAATGCCTAGCAACCTTCCGATTAATACTTACGATTAATATAAACTAGTTAGTTATAATACACTTAAATAAATATATGGTTTTGTAGTTCATACGTGTAATTAGCCTTTTATTATCCCTAAAACCTAACAGTATAATATAAATTTAATATATTATATCAGTCGCAAATTGAGTAACGTTATGATAATCTAATTTTTATTCAAAGCAGTTTCTGCAAATAGAATTAACTCTTAAACAATTAACCGGTAATTCAATAAATACACCTTATTAAAATAAAGTAAATAACGTAATGTAAATTTATTTTTATTATTGTGTATAATGAAGAGATGTAATGAATGTTTCTGGTTCTGTATGACGTATGCAAATCAGTTTGAAAATATGTTCATCGCACATCAGTGAATTATTAAGGGTCAAACAAATCTGCCTGAGCGAGAAGCTTCGAATAATCATCAGGATAGGGGAAAAATAGCAATTCATTTCCCAAGCGAACCACGGATATCCATTTCGTTTACTGCAGCGTGAAAATGAACATGTCGATCCCGGTAAATTTGCGACAGCTTCGAGCATCGTTCTCTCCCTTTCTCTCTCTCTGTCGATCACCGTTTTCGCTATGGTAAAATTAATTTCTTCAACGGATCAAGAGCTTAATCTTTAACGTGTTTATCCAACTTAACGATCATTTAAAATTGCCTTTATATAAATTTTAATAGGACGCTTTTGGCTTTAAACTTACTGCCCGCTCGCGTTATTAACTCGCTTTATGATTTAAAGGGTTGAAAATTCCCTGATAGTGGAATCGGTATTACCTTTACGATGGTCAAAGTAATATTAGCAGACGAAATGGATGACCGTTATCGCTTTATGATTCAACACGTGGGAATAATACAGCGCGTAATATATTATTGCAATTGCATTCGGGGTAAGAACGTTTCAGTTTTCAATTAAAATTACCATCTACTACTTCGTGCTATCGGTATAATATTAAAACTTTTAGGTTGTTAACTAAATTCACGGCCATTATCTTTGTTTCTAGCTACAAAATTATTTGTTAAACTAACTTTTTGCGATATTTGTTACGATTTTTTAATATCTCTGTGACTGACTCAGTTATTTTATATTGTTTTAAAGAAAGATAATTATCAGACCTGTTACTTATTTATATTCCACTACACGAAGGACCTTAATAAAAATAATATATGGGTGACATTTGAATTTCCATAAAAGGAATTCTTTTATTTATTTAGTCGAAAATATTCCTATTGAATACTGAAAGCCATGAATAATAAAAGTAACGAAGTATTGGGGAAATAGAATACAAAACTTGTTGAAAATAAAATTACTACTAAATGAAGTTTTTAAGAGTTCTAACGTGGCAGTTAAAATGTTAAAGAAATTCATAAAAGTTGTATGATTTTTTGTCAAATCGTCTGACTGTAAAAGTCAAGAATCTGTAGGTAAAATACGTGCACGAAGGAAGGCACTCCATTAATCAACTTAGAATAATGTAGGAAGGTAATGCGAATCGAGCAAAGAGCGTATACCATGATCCTTCCGCGCTTCAGAATTCTCAACGTGTTAAGCAGCAACATCGCGGTGTTAACGTGAAATCGCTCTCGTGGGAATCGTAGTTAACCAAGAGGGTCGTTCATTCATTATTGTGGATTAATGTTTCTACACCGTAACGTGGAAGAAACTTCGTAATCCGGCCACTGTTCCCGTCTTCGCATAAACAACGTTTCTTTGGTTCCTTTATGGCCGTCCCGGTAAACAGACGAACCTCCTACGCTCCCGGGCAATTGCTCGGTAAGTTTCAGGGTAAACCCGCGGGCACGTCGTAAGCTTAATTAATATAAGCGACGTATGACGCTCGTAAGCGGCAAAACTTGGCGATAAACCGACGGAAACGATCGTTGGATGAATTACTTGTCATAAAGTGTGAACCACCGTGACGTTAACGGCTCGATATCGCTTGCCAGCTGACTGCCTTAGAAACAGGACCAGTAGCTCCTTGTACCCGACAGGTTTAACGTCACTCTTGTTATTCAGATTGTCTTTCGAATTTATTAAGCTAAATTGTTGTTGTGGTGTATTTTCGTATGATTCATTTTATATTTTGTACCGTTGCTTAATGTAAAAGTAATGGAGGTTTTTTTATTTGCTGAAACTATTGGGGTACATATTTAATGCCCATTTTATACAGGAACCTTGATTATAATCCTCTGTGCACTCCTGTGATTTTAAAGTAACATATTATTTAAGTTACCTACATTTATAATATTTAATATTTCTTGTTATATGGGTACTGGTGACTTACATATGTAAATACTGTATTTTCGTTTAAATACTCTATCTTATAATATCGTACAACATTTGTGACGCACTTACACTTCAAATATGACAAATTAGATTTGTATTTTTAATAAAACCGAATTTTAAATTTGATTTTAATTGTTATATGATTTGCACAATCTTCTTTATTTGTTTTAATAGTGTAGGAACAAATATTTAACTCTGACTTGACACTCTTGAAAATATGATAGATTCAACTCCGGTGCATTATTTCAAACCCTTAAGTAATAAATTCTTAATAAAATATTTTATGTCTGTGAGGTTTATTTGAAGAGTGTCAACACCTTACATTATTAAATTTTGAATTATTTCTTGTATTTATTCTCAAAACGTCAAAGCATTCCTTTAATTCTATTATTTTGATGGTCATATGAGGATTAATATTCTTTTAATATCGCACAGTAGTTTTCCGCACTTATATTCTTTCTTTTCATTTCATTTCTCTTTCTATATTATATAGAGAATGGAATCAGAAACGCAAACCTTGAGTAGCAATTTATTCTACATTTCTTTTTAAGACGGCCTTAATTTCGTTATGAAAAGGGAATGGAAATTAATATAGAAACGTCACGATAGGCTACGGGGAATTTCCGCATTTCACATCTGCCCCATTCCATAATACCACCAGACGGTGGTAATCAAACGTTTAGCTCTAATTAGCGAATTCAACACTCAGTGCATCATTTCGAATACATTATGCTTCATTATTCATAAAGACAGACCTTTGATCTTGAAAATTGACAAAATATGACAGAAAGTTTGAAACCATGCTCCATGAACCAAGTACCTTGATGTAATAAAACATTTTGGTAAGAAATATTCGGAGTAGTTTAACATGTAACTAAATAAGATATATTCACATTTTATAATAACATTCATGTAAACGTGTAATAATTAATTAAAAACGTATTTTTGATGATAGACAAATTCAACTGTAATCTGATATAAATTATTTTGATAAAAATTACTTATATTTTACCGTAGAATTTTTCAAGTTTTATTAACTAAAAACTGACAGTTATATGTAAAAATTTTACCTCATTTTATTCATCTCTTGAAACCATTTGAACTACATACATTTCTCGCGTTACTGCAAATACAGAACACCTTTAAGCAGCTTATTTTGCTTGAAACATCCATTCGAATAACAACTGCACAGTTATTACACAAAGGTTTCGTAATTAAAGAATATTTTTCATCAGTTTTTTTAATAGTAGGTGTACGTAGACTTGCAAATCAAATTTCATTATGGTGCTTTGATTCGATGTTATTGTTTCCAAAAGACACACGTAAAAGCCAGGAATTTCCAAACCACTTTTGTTCGTGACCCGTTAGATAATCGTTCGAGAGACAAACTCGAGTTTGTCACTCGAACGGGGCCGTTAAAATCAGCTGTTCCGAACTGAGTGATCAGTATCGTATTTGACAAAACCACGGATTGTTTTGCAGTGCAGTTCGGAAACTGGAAACCATAGGGGGATGTGTTTTTAACGGACGAGAATAAAGAATTATTTGTGAAACATACAAGTTTCCTCTTAGTAATAATTCAACGCGTTCGCTGCGGGCCAAAAACTGTCGACGATAAATAAAAATAATATCAACGTTAATAACAATATTGTCAACAACGTGAACTGGCCATGTCTGATACAGGTCTTATAAGAATTAATCTTTGGAGAGTGATAATTTAAATTTAATTTTCATTCTGTTTTATTATCACTTTCCAATATATGAAACTCTCTACAACTTTGTTAAATAATTAAAGAGGTCAAATAGAGGATGGATTAAATTAATTACCGTGGCCAGGTACATATAATGTCTAGTAACTTCCGAGTGTAAGACGAATGACAGTACTTCCTTTTTCTACTCTGCCATTTTCCTTAAAGGAAACTATAAGCATACAAAGATAAATTAATTAATCACGGTGCATAAATTAATGTTCACATGTGCGTCTGTTATAACTTAAAAATACAGTTTTGTCATACAACGACTGTGAAAGACTTCCGTGAAATCTATTACAAAGTAATTACGCGTCCTGATAATTGCACTAATTATCAACATTCAGGAATTCTCTCCTTTGACCAGCCGAGTAGGCAAGTCGGTGTTAATTAAACAAGGTAAATTGCGTCGCTTCCGCGTCAAAGTAGATTATCGATCGACTATTAATATCGAATAAAACCATGTTTTCAAACCACAATGTCCCGAGCTCAGGAAGTAATCAGAAACCTTTAAGGATGACTCCAAAAAATTGCAGCAAGTTATAAATTTTTATCTCAAATAGAGAGATTTTTATTTCGTAAATAGTGTAAAATACTATGCTGAAAATTTAAATTTGAAAATTGAATAATTGTGTGTTTAATAATTGATGCTTTAATCTGTCTTCTTATAAATGTTCATTTTCACTGTGCAAGTTGAAATATTAAGTACAATGTATGCCTCTTTGAACATCAAACATCAGTTACAGTAAAAAGCACACAAGTAACTACCTAGAACATGTGTCACGAGTGGATACTATGCTGAGGGTCATTTTTACGTTGACGATAATCACCATCAACACAGGTTCCATTTGTGAAAAATGCTGTCGGCGCCTTCTTGTGCCAGTTTTATTGTCGAGTTGATACGTACATATCTTTATGGATGAAAAAGTATAATAGGATGTATTCATGCCTCCTCTTGGAATTTTAGTGACGTCGAATTCCAGGAATTTCCGAAAGTGTATTTCAGAATCCTGCTTGTTCGAAAATAAAATTTTGTATCAGGAGAACATGATGTGGTAGGAGGTAGCATAGTGCCACTTCTTGGAATTTTAGTGACGTCGAATTCCAGGAATTTTCGGGAACCCCTTTGCGAAACCAAGTTCCAGATTTAGACTTTATCGAACTCCGAATACCATCATGTGGCACACCGTTGAATT